>OX458966.1:16720039-17135342 GCA_949774945.1 Hoplodrina ambigua
GTAAGTAGTAAGGTCCACTCTCTTCATGTTATGTGTCCATTGCAGCTGTATAGGCGGATCGCCGCGTGCGTCGCACTGAAGCGTCGCCTGCGCAGTCCTTTTGACAGTCATGTTGCGCGACGAGAACTCGAAATGAGCGGGCTCTGAAAAATAACAGTGTTTATTTAAAACTTCATTACCTATAATAACTACTCAATAACTGTATTAACGTAACTTAGGCGAGCTAGATAATAGAAAATGTATTTTCATCATATTTAATCGGCCATCGTTTTAATAAGATACCTACCATTGACAGAAACAGCAATAATCTTCGACAATCCTCTTCCAATCCCATTCTCCGATCGGCACATGTACTGTCCTTCGTGGTGATGGGCTGCTGGGGCTATACTCAGAGATCCATTGGGAAGCATGGAAAACTGAAGGTCCAGGTTTGATACTGGTCGAAAATCACTTACTCCTGACCCTGGGCGAAAATAACGAATTAGTCAAGATACAATAAAATATTACTTAGCAGGAAAACTATCAGAAGGACTATTCGAAACTCACCATGACCTTTAAGCCAGGAGACCCTTGGTTCAGGATATCCTTTAGTGGAGCAATGCACCAATATCTGGGTCCCTAAGAGAGCTGATACGTCTTGGGGTTCGTACACCCATGACGGCGCAACTGGAATTTAATTTTCGTTGTTAGGTAGATAACATCGATAATTTTACAATAGATAGATTACAGATTCCATAAAGATAGGGTTTGTTCACCTTACCTTTCACAGCCAACCTAGCGGTATGATTGACTTCTGCCGCGGAATTGCTTGCGACGCACGTGTAGTCGCCGCTATGCTTCGACGTCACATGAGAGAATATGAGGAAACTGAACTCATCTAGCGACTTCTCTTGAACCTGGAAGGCAACCAAAATTTTTATCAACATAACTTCAAGACATTCCTAGACTTAGGTCACCGGTCATACCTACCAGTGTTTAGGATTATTCCTATAACACCAACCATCCTGTGCCCTACTAGGATACTGTGGGCTGCGAGAATTAAAGTAAATAATATTTACCTGCAAGTTTGATGGTATGTGCTGCCCATCTTTGAGCCAAGAAAAGTAAACAGGTTTGTCACCAGACGTGATCCCACATAACACTTGTATGGAACTGCCTTCTACTAAGTCAAGTGGAAACGAAAATCCTGCAATTTTTGGTGGATCTGAAATCAATTAATTTATTATATAATTATGTGCAACGTTTTGTAAGATTAGAACCTCTATCTTGTTAAATTTAATTTAATTTAATCAACTAGCCAATAACGAGTTCGACTTAACAACCAGATATTTTATATACCTAATGAACAAACTTACTCCTGACAAAAATCTGAACATCTTTCTGGGCGTACTGCCCCGATGGAGATGTCACCCTGCAAGAGTATACTCCTGCATCAGCAGGTTCCGCTGGCCACAGCAGCAGTTCCCCTCCTACTCCAGATAATGCCCGGCCTCCGGTAGAACTGACATCCAACCCTCCACGCTGCCAACGAATCTCACTGAAAGGTAGAGGAGTAAGGATTAATCATTTGAGGATTGAGTTATTCTTGTATGACACAATCTACAACTATTCTAGGTTAGGATATTATTGCTACGATTTTTATGAGGAAGAGTTATTATTATTGTCTTTGAGGAGAAATAGATCAGGAAAATGCTACAAAATAGAAACATTAACACAACTACTTTCAAGGGTAAAGGTCATCTAACATCGAACTACGAAAACAAAACAAAAATGAAACTTATAATTTTACTAAGCAAATGCACCTCCATCAACCTGATTGGAAATCCGGAGAATGGACAGAAGATGGTGGTGTTGACACCGGCTACCACTCGGATGGGGCCGATGTTCCTTATCGATGGTGGTCCTGGAAAAGTGGACAAATCCTTCTTTTAAATGGACTTGCGTAATGACAAACGAAGATTAAAACATAAGTAGGCCATTTTTAAGACACGTTATACCTATTTACTCTGTTCAAACTCGATTCGAAAAACTGTTTTTATTATCATTTCAAACGAAGAAATTGTCCATCATCTTTCATAATCGTTGATTTCAAGGATGCAGTGTAGTGTTACTACTATAACAATAGGGGATAATTGATAATGGTGTGGTTTAAAGAGTATTCTATTTATCATTTTATGCCTTACGTACCTCAACAGTCGAGAACATAAAATTTATTAACTAGGAAGTAAAGAAAAAAACTCACCATAAACATTGAGCCTGGTGGAATGTTCCACAACTCCTCTAGAGTTGTGCGCCCTGCAGGTGTACCGGCCACCGTCTTCAGGCCGGACTGACGTCAGGTTCATGTAGCTCACCACGTCGCCGTTCGAGTTCATGAACTGAGATATGCTTCTGTCAGCAAAATACAAAAGATTGAATAAGTTTAAGCATGCGCATAATATGCACCTCCTCCCACTCTCTGTCCACACACATTGTGTCACATCTTGTACAGCAGGTAGATCGACAACGTTTTAGTTGTTGTAAATAGGAATATCTCGAAAAATTATTCTAATTTACTAGTTTTGACTTACACTGTTTAAGAGGCAGGGTTTTAATTGTTTTGGTTATATTTTGCAACAAAACTTAATTTAAATAACTTCTCTATCGATTGTTATTAATATTTTATGCATTGGAATTAACTATAAAATAATATATTATTATTGTTCTAATTTCAAAGTGCAACGAAGCACTGCAGAGTATGGCGTGATTTAAAATACCCATTTCAAACTCGATGTGGGTATTTTAAGTCAATACCATGCATAATCATGAGACATGTCATGACAATTAATAACAGTGTACCTACATAAAACTATACGTACAAAAATGTGTGACGATATACTAGAATGTAGATTTGTATACTCAAAATAGCAAAGATAAAAACCCTTGGGAATCGTTCGACAAAAATTGGAACGGCGCAATATACGACCCCTTGCCCAAATTGTTTTTTCAATCTTTATGTGAGCGTCCTATGTCTCACACACGTTAGCGTTTCTTTAGATATGATCTTTGACTGACATCATTCTTTAGATCGCTGGCAAATAAAAGAAGGTATACCTTTGTGCCGTGTTGTGTTCCTCAACAGCCTGTCCATCCAGTAACCAGGTGAACCTCGGTGGAGGGCTGCCGGACGCAGCACAATGCAACGCCAGAGATGGTCCAGGGTGCAACGCCTGCTCTATGAACGTGTAGTGCAGTTCTGGGGCAGTGTCTGGAAAGATGTATTAATAAAAATGTAATGATAAAAATAAGCATCCTTGCTTTTCATTCGTTTTTTTCTGTCAAGTTTACACGTTTATTCAAACGTGTTTTCGCCTGGCAGGTGAATTCTCAAAAAACATAATGTATCGGGTTGTTCATTTCATGATAAGAGAGTTTCGCCTCTTGTGAATACGGCGAGGTGAAGGGCGGAGGGTATCTCCACAACTCACGAGGGAACCACATTCAACACAAATGATTATTCCACGCACTGATTACAAATAGCCACACAATTCCTTGTAAGTAACCAACGAATATTCTCCCAAACAACAGTCTTACATCACAACAGAATCCAATCAGTGTACCGCCAAATGTATGGCAGCCGTTTATCACAGATCATAACGGGGTATCCGCCATTAGCGGCGGATTTATCGCACTCGTGATGCCGACACATCATTGTTTATGTTATATGTTAGATACTGAGTGATGCGAGAGAAGCGCCGGGAGTGCGGCAGATAATCCTTTGTTTGTAAATAAGCTTAGCGTAATATTATAATTAAATCTTTGTGGATTATTTATGTTCTGAAATAAATATTTTATTACCATTACAGTCTGCACCAGAATTAAATACGTGCTACCATAAAATCAACTCATACGAGCAAGTAATGTTTATAAAGAGGAAAACAAGTAAAAACCAATCTATGCTAACTACATTTAAGCTCACAGGTGGAAACTGCAGCACAACGGCTTTTGCTAGCAGTTGCTTCGTCCACTCAGCACATTTTGTAATGTTTCTTGCTTGTAATTTCATACAGTTTATTGGAGTCATTATACCGGAGTAAACTTAAGCGTCTACTTCACCTAGTGCACTAAAACTAGTGTATTAGCTCTCGAGGCAGGAGGTTGTATGTTCGAGTGATCATAGTGTTAGCTATCGTGTATGACTCCCATTGGTTAGCAGCAACAGCAGCAAGAATGTTGAAATGTTACAACATATTTTTAATCGTTGCTTTGCTTTCAAATAAAATCCTGCAGAAAAATACTGAAGAATTTCTTCTTTAACTTTACCACAGAACGCTAACTGCTGTAGTTAAGTAATAAGCCGCTGCAAGCTACTTTAATCTCTCTGCATCCAACATCCAAAACATTCAACTAAAACCCCACAGTCGGCATCCAGTCATAAATCTTGGCAAATAAATTCAATTAGCCGCAACACTAACATAATAACGAATGAATACAATGGCCGCCGGAATTATGAGGGTCTAAATTGTGAGCGGCCAGCGTTTCTGAGAGCTTTATTACAGGCCGTACCGGACGCCGTGACAGACAATATGTCAGCGTGTGGCGCAAGGCGAGGAGGCGGCGGACCAACTTGAAAACGATATGTTTTCATTATAAAATAAAGATGTTATACTGTTGTAGATAGCTCCGTGGACTTCTTGAACTTCTTCTGGGGCTCAAAAGAATTTAAATATTTTTATTCTTCTTATTAGCTAATAGGCATTTTTTTTATATTGTTTCAGTAGTTAAAAATCTTAATTATTTGTATTATAACTATTACTGTAACGCGCCCTTTGTTGCATTGACGTAATTAATCAAAGGGTTTGAATTGAACGCTGGATCGTTAGATATACATGGCTGTGCACATGTCTGTTACCTTTACAACTTAAATCTTCCTAGAAAATCAGTACAGTATGTTCGCGAGGACACTCGCTGTTACTTTTCACTCAGTCCTCACCCTAGTTGGCACGGCGCCCGCTCACAACGCTAGCTCTTGTAAACGTTGCATCGTTTTGCACGAATTTATATCAGATGCCCGCTGATAGTCGGCTAATTGTATAATTGTGTGCGATGCGCTTATCTGCCGCCCGCCGGACACCGCATGCTTTATGTATGTGTTATTTGAAACGGGGAATAAGCGATAATTTATTACTATATTGTTTTTTAGATAAGGTTATTATACTATGTAAAGGGTTTGAAGTAAGTCTTGTTTGCTATACAGAAATGATACATTACGAAAGCTACGTATATTGAACACACAACATAAGATTGATTGCAGCGTTGACATTGTCTACAAATCAATAACTTTGAACACATTTAAAACATGACATATTCAAGTAAGTACCTACTAGGTACTTACCACTTTGACCAAAAATAGTTTTCATAATGTAAGGGTATTTTATACCCATAGATTATGAAAACTGTTTTTGGCTAAGAAAATTCATCGATGTACTTAATAAGAACTCCATAAATAAACACACACAACTTGCAAAGCGTGTGGTGACGGGAGTGGCTATTTCCGTGAAACCCTTTAAGATTTTAGACCAGAAGTCTTAGAAATGGTCAGACGAGCGAGAAGAGCGAGCGGTCTACGCTCGCTCTTCAAGATTGAAAATGATATTTCATGTACTGTACGTATAGTATCATATCAACCTGCATGTGCCGCGTATGTGTGCAACGTAGGTTTATATGAATTCAAGACGAGCAGAATGTTGACAACGTCTGTACTAACAAATAACACTAGATGGCGTTACTTGTTTATACTTAAAAACTTCCCCAAAATAATGTTTGCGCATTTGAAGTTTCAGGGAGTCTGCTATATTTAACAGAAATTAGTGATCATAATCCTTTGTAACTAATTTAATTTAAAGTAGTTTTAACAAGTATTAAACAGTTGCCAAACTCAGGCTGAGTCCGCGGGTGAAAATATTTAAAACAGCGAAGTTTGCAGGCGCGAGGAACTACTCGCCCGGAATGTTGGTCTTAGTCCGAAAGATTAACGGGAGCTTAGCTGCTTGCTTCTTTATAGATTTAATTACTATAATATTCTTTTAATGTCATAATTTCTTGGGTCTTTGCCATTCTGCACGCAGCACTGAGCCGATTTATAGCTTAATGCAAATGTAAGCGAGATAATTAATAACATTGTACGTTTTAGTTTGAATCCTTATTATATTATGATCTAATATTATAATCTAATGTTCAATATGAGAACAATTTCACGAATTGGATAGTATTAGGTAAGATCAGGATTTATGTATTAAGTAGCTATTCAAGACTTAAATCTTAAATATCATAAAGCTGAAGAGATTTTTTGTTTGTTAAAAACGCTCTAACCTCTGGAACTAAAAGTCGGATTGGCAAAAATATTTTTGCATACTACTACTAGCTGTGCTAGTCTTACAACGACTGCCGTATGTACCAAATCATAGACGAGAACGCTGGCACCCTAAACACAAGTTAAATCTTACACTAGGTGCCAGAGTTCATCTAAAACACTCTGTTCCTTAGTTGTAATGCTGCATAGTGTTTAAATGATGTGTTTTTGTACTATTTGAAGTGAATTATTATTTTATTTTTTTTACTATTGCACTACCACCTGCACCATCCAAGACCTTAATGAGCCCAATGACAGAGCTGTACAGGTTGCTCGATATTGGTCGGACAAAATTTGAGTCATTCGACACGAGAAGAAGAAGAATAAGGACATAATATGTTACATCACGAGAGCGGAGCAGTAACCAATGATGTATATTAAAGCGGGTGAAAAACACCACGTGGACGGAGTCTTGGGCAGAAGCTAGAAGAATAAAATAATATAACAATTATTTATTTCTCCTTCCAAACTTTTCATGTTTTAACTACATCGGTTCTTAATCTTTCCAAAAATCATTTCAATATTACAGTTTAACACAAATAATACAACAAATAATAAAAGCCATATCTCACTGATACTAATCCAGCTAGTACGTAAAATATATGACGTCATAGATCGTCTCTATTATTCCATTAGAGCTATCCGGATTATCCCACGGCCTGACTTATGTGCTGTCCGCGACATTATTGCTCGAGTTATGGCCACCATACCTCGCTGTGGGAGGTAGACTTATAGGTAAGTTATTAGTCATAGTAGATGGTACTTACGGGGTATATAAATGGCTATCTCGGAAGACAAAAGGTTCGATAAAACAAAAGCTTCCGATAATTAAATTACTGAGGTGTTTACTATAATATTCATCTGAATTCAGTCGAAAGGGGTTCACTGAAATGGCGCATTCAAAAAGGCTTCCCATATGTCGTCACAACGATCAGTCGTTGGCCCACTTTTTGGAGTCGAGCTGGTGCAGCTTGTGGCAGCCTATGTTTTCCCTACAACAAGCACCTTAATAAAAAAAAATGCCCGTCACATATTTACTTTTCGCCACATACATTTTACAAATATTTAGTTGATAATAAGGCATGCATCGCAAATGGCAATGCAGTTACTGTGGGCTGCCTCGTTGGTCTAGTGGTTGCAAAGCGCGACTACTGAGCATGAGGTCTGGGGTTGGACTCCCGGGTCGGGTAAAGTGTTATTGAGTTTTCCCATCAGGAATTTCTCAGTAGCAGCCTCGTCTGGATTTGTGCCCGGTTGATGGCAATAGGCTTGCCCCCTATTACATGGGACTTAAACATAACTGGCGAAATGTGGGTACCAATGGGTACACCTCTGCCTAACCCTTCGAGGATAGCAGGCGTGATGTTATGTTGTCTTCGGTTACAATTTACGTTCACTTGTTTTCTTTTATAGATCTGCTATCCGCTGTTTTATTTTTAAAATATCTCCATTTCCCCGTCAGTTCTCAGCGGTTTTGCGTACCAAGAATATTCCTTTGCAAGCGAATGACAAAATTCCAACTAAATAAGAATGTTTGCTCACTGTGTATTTTTCTGTACATTTCATTAGAATACACAGTAGCTGCATTGTAGCGGAGCACTGCACAGAGAGCAGGTTTCACTTAACTAAAGGCTTAGACCGTCTTACTGTTCTGCACTCTTTTCCTTTATATGAGCAAAACTCTGAGAAGTACGTACCTACAAAAGATGCTGTTTACAGGTACGAAGCTTCTGCTGCAAAGCTTTGTAACAAAGTAAAAAGGTTTTTGACTTGGAGGATGGCGTTTTAGAGATTCTGCTAATTGTATTGCATATTGAAAAGTGAAATTCCAAGTGAAGAGGCTCGTACAGAGAAATATCGTATAGCTACTATTGTATAGGTATTTTTGGAACTTTTTAGTAAACGGTGTTCATGTCCTGGCGAAATTTCAGGCACATGAGGCATTTTCAAATACAGTTAGCAATTAGGTACGAATCGGCCAGCTTAACATGTTACTGGTGTGAATCTTAGACTGCGCTAAAAGTAAAACTAAAAACTAAATAGACAACATAATCATATTTTATGAGAGGTTTTGTGAAATGACGAATATTCGTAAACTTGCAGTAAACATACCTTTTCATTTCCATTCCTCATGTATTATGCTTCTGTCGGTAATATTCATAAACAGCGAAGTCGCAAAGTTTTTGAAGCAAGGCTTGAATGGGATTATAGGCTCCGGCCGCGCGTATATTTCTTACTTTGTGGTATTAGCGCTGTCAGACTGCGTATTTATGATATCGCCTATTTTTTTCCAGCTGCTGAACATACTAACGACCAATATAGGTGGTAATTCTTGCATATATTAAGCGAACATGGGCCAATACAACGAATAATTACATATTCTCCCACAGTGTCGGCAAATAGAGATCATTTTACTAATTAGTTTCGAACTCAAACCGAATTCGCGACCTTATTGAATGAGAAGCTTGTGACTCTCTTCGTCATCTTACAAATTACACGTTCAATAAGGTTGTGAATCGAATAGCTCAACGAGAAAAGTGGAGTAATAACCGTTAAACATTAATTAAAATTATAAATGGGTCTTACGTAAGATACCTACATTTGCTTTTTACAAAAAGACTCACTTTTGATATTTGCTTTACTTTGTTCGACGTGACCTAGTTGGGCTACAGGATGTTACTATCTAGCCTGGTGTAGGTGTGTACTATGGTAATAGTTTTAGGTGTGTCATAGACGAGGCTATGTCTTTGTAGGTCTGGTCCAGTGTTTGACGCTTGCAGTACATCTCACCGAGCGGGGATAGGGGTGGTGTCAAGTTTAAAGCTGGTGGTAGGTAATGATTATTTTAATTTTTGTGTAGATTTGTTTGGAACAAAACGAAGGAGGTTTTTGGTTGATAAAGATTTGTTAAACAAACAAACCATTATTGGGTATTAGAGTTAGAAGCAATAAAACAATAAGATGGCTCTTTTGGAAAGGATAGAAGATGCTAATATATTTTCTCATCAAAGTTCCACATAGTTGTAACTTTTTATAGTGAGTCTACAACCCGCTGGCGCTCTCGACTTGCGCCCCGGTCACGGCAGCGGGTGACGCATGGCCGGTCCAGTCATTACTGCCCCCGTTGATCAATAACCCGACGACACACGAAATCGTACCGCACTGCACTCCGCAAAATTACACCATTTGTAATTACACGACGTGGCCTCCGATTGGCCAATCGACTCGCAAAGGACGTTAATCGACCAATCAGGAAGCAATTTTCGTTTTGAGAATTGAATTTTTTTGGTGCTGCTGTAGGTACTTTTTTAAATTCTTTTTGCGATTTCGAAAGTTTTGTTCAGATTGTTTCCTAACTTATAATATATTTTGAATACAACACAGAAGAGATATTTTTTCTAAATCATGTCGTTTTCTGCCCTACACGCAGAGGAAGCCGCGACCATAAGCTGGTTTATAAAACAAAGAGGAAAATAAGTTCAATTTGAACTTATACTTATATTATGCCACGTAGAACATTTGAATCGGAATAACCCAATCGAATCAACCTACAGCATCATTAGAACAAAATAAAAACAAAAGGTAGAAATAAAAGTGATCTGGTAATCCCAAAAACACAACGCCGAAACTGGCAAGTCCTAAACAAATACGTGGGAATGGCCTTGAACCGTCCATTAATTCCAAATGGACCCTCGGCATGGGACTAAACATTTGTTGAAGGGAATTAATTCCGTAAGGACTATCGAGTTTTTCTGGACCCAAGATAAAATAAATAAAGCTACTGCGGATAGCAACACATGCGTGGTATTCCCACCAAAATAAAAATCGACACTTATGAAGTAATTTTTACAAATTTTAATACACATCTGTATTAAATAAACATGGCTTTAGAATCTGTGCCCAAAATTCTAGGAACAGAACTAGTTCAACTAAGTGTCGCAATTTCATACATTTAGGAACATTCGTACAACACAAGTTCGCTGAGAATTCACACACGTACAGGATGTAGACGAGACTTCAGCTCGTTTCCCAAAGATGATTTCTAAGAAACTAAGTAACTGTGGAATTTAAATAAATACGAACCTTTTCGCGATTCAAGAGTACTTGTAGAGGTTCGCCTGAACAAAAACATTTCAAGTAGAATTAACACTTGGTGAGTTGGTCTAACAATGAATGATGGAACTGGGACGAACAATGATTAGGGTTCAGGTGTCACCCTAACGTTTCAAACTGGATTATATATTTTTGTCGCAAAATTCAATCAGGAAATATGGATTTGTATTGCATGAGTGACGGGTCACCATAGCGCTCCGGTACTCAAAGTGTCACAAAAATTCCGAATTTTGACATCATGATCAATATTCAAGGAGAACAATTTTGTATTTCGCACACTTTTGTCTCATGTTATCTAAAACAACCAATTCCGTTTTTTTAGAACATTGTGTTACTATTTGTTTAGTTTTGAATTATATAAGTCTCTTGATATCCACTTTGTAGACCTAGCGAATCTTCGTTTATTTTTATTCACATACACATTGAAAAACATTGAAGTCCTGGTAATATATTGATTTAGGAGTGTGTACACACCGACTTCCGATCAAACCATATGTGCACACACAAGCTTTATATTTGTGAAGTGCCCTTCTTGGAATGCTCACAGCTCCTCGAAAACTATATACGCCCGTTTTAATTTAGACTCTTATTTGTCTTTATTACATTGTAAGCATCGTCTTACCGCCCAGCCTCAGTTCAGCAGCTGCTTGCGCGCTGTCCAGGTCTCTCTCTGCGAAGCACTGGTACATCCCTCTGTGTGCTCTCACGACTCCATGGACCCTCAGTACTCGCTCGCCGCCCCCCACCGGGACGCCGTCGTGCAGCCATCTGACCCGAGCATCTCCACCTTCCACGGAGCAGTTGAAGGTTACTGAACTTCCCGAGTTGGCTACCTGTAGGAGAATTTGCTGTTGTAAAATAATTAAGGCTTAGCTAAAATAAATAATAAAGTATTACTAAAATAGACAGCATTATAACTATAGATATCTAGCCTTATTAAATCGGAAGGAAGTTTTGAAAAAGATAACGTAACTAAATCTAAATTCATGTAAAAAGCATTTTTACCAGTTACTCTGATAGTAGGTTAAATAGGATAGTAGGTCGATAGTATGTTTGGTACGGGTCACGTCGTTAAAAAATGTGAGCAACATCAAAGTTTGATGTTTATTTAATTAAAACTAAATAAAAAATTGCATTTCCATGTTGTTGTGTTACAAAAACATTTGAAACCCGACTTGCATTGTATTGTATATTCAGGTCAAACCATGTCCGCGCCCATGGTGACAGGTGACAAAAAGAGGGGAATTAACCCAATTATCGCAACTGTCGGAACTCTATAAACAAGCGACAAATACGACCGACTCGCCTCAAGACGATCCTTCGAGTTCTCCCTCATGAATAATTCAAGAGGGCATCACCTAGTGACTACGTCACGCCGCGTGTCGGCTCAAACTGGATTATTAGGGCTGCGAGCAAACGGTACGGGCATCTACTACAGTCTTGGATCCAATGTGTCGGGTTTTCAATTACGTTTAGTATAGGCGGTATTTATTTGCTCGAAATGTAATGAAATTCAGTTGGTAACGAGGCGTTTACGTTTAGATCAAGTAAATGTTCATTCATTATTTATATCGGTATCTAATGGTAAATAAAAGACATGGTTGTCATGATTACTGCTGAATAAATATCTGCTTCTGCTTTGAGTTAACGTTTCAAGTGAAATGTTGATTAGTTACCAATCTATTTGCTTTGTCCCTACTCTCATTAGGTCGTTGAGGTATTGTTTATAAGTAGGTACCAATAATCTCAATCTTAGAAAAAGTAATAAAGATGCTTAATCGTAAATCATAGTATTTGTTAGTAGAAATATCATACATAATAATAACATACCATCAGGCCTATAAGCCCCGAAGGGTTATGCAGAAATGTGCCTATTAGTACACCCACATTTCACCAGTTAAAAATAAAACAGTAAACTGAATCGAGTTTGTTTATAGGAACTTAACTGGTAATCCTCATACTAAGATGAGTCGCGTGTTGGGGATTAGTGACAGGAATATGTATTTACCTATAAATACAACTCATAGTTTGTGATCCCTGTCCTGTTACGGCCGATGTTCGGATGAGCGAGGGTGACCTATTCTCTGTCGGAAGCTACACAGCAATAAGGAAGTGATAGGGCGGCCCATTGATAGTTGAGAATGCTCAACACAAACGGCTTATATCGATGACGTGTCCGGTACACTGACAACCCTATGACAAGGGATATTGGCTAGCAACGCTATTCAACATAGTACGTGAATAATTTATTGTTATGGTCAAAGATGTGTTACATACTCTATACTTATGTAGCGGAAATATGGGAGCGTAGGTTTTACACGCGCGTTTGATATAAAATCAAAAAGAAAAAGTGTACTTAAAATCTTTTTAAAATGTAGATTTTGTTGACAAAAGTTAGATATTTATAATTTGTTTACATAGAAACAAAACAAATGAAGAGATCTTGTTTTAAATTCATCAATTTCATATCAAGAGCTTTTGCAAAACTTTTGATCGTAGAATAAACGAATGAAAACACTTTTGTTCAGTTCTTAATCAAATTATGTACAAGCAATATTTACTTGTGAATTAAATTACAGCGAATCAAGCCTGCTTTATTAAATTTGATGGGCTCAGGCTCAGAATTAATTAAACACCAGAATAAACGTTTTATGTCTTAAATAATAGACGTTTGTCTGTTGGTGAGGCCATTCGGAAATGTACTGATTTGTTTTTCATGTACAGTTATCGAAAGAGATAGGTATCCAGGGTCGTCAGATATATTTGAAGTTTTCTTAAAAACCGATGGATGTCATCGATTGAACTTAACTTAAATCATGAACTGTTTATTTTCTCCCCAGCTAGATATTCGATCTGTAAAAAACCATGGTAGCTAATCAAGAAAGCAAGGTTAAACCACTTTGTTAGAAAGTAATGAAACGTGTTATTATTATACTTTTAAATTCTACTTTCAAAATATTTTTTGTATAGGTAGAATATGGTAAGTTGTATGCCAAAATAAAACACCGCTCTTAAAACTGTTGTTGTAGCCATCGGACATCAGTTTACATTTTACTGAAATACACGAACAAAGGCTGACGGTTATTCAGTGCCATTGTTTGACAAACGTTTAATGTTTAAGCCACCAGTTACGATTTTTTCCATTGAAAAAGATTGCTGGAAAATGTGAAACACGAGACGAGTAAAGCGTGTCATTCAATTCCAGCACAATGCAACTAACGCAGTCATCCAACACGAAACATTGGAACATTTCAAATATTCCCGTATTTTTCATCACAGAGCACTACTGACCTATTGTCTGAAGCTTATATTTCAGTAAACTGATTTTTAAAATGTTAAATTAGTTTTAAAAGTTTGTGATTTTGGCAGTAGACGCTGATAATAGTGGTCGTCCGAGTTAGAACTTTCTTCTAAGTTTTAAGTATTTTACTTACTTTGGTCCAAACATTACGAAGTTATTTTTCGACTCAAAAAGAAGTCTTCTTGATTTGAACATTGATTTTATTCTCACAAAAGAAACTAAATATTTTTTGCAATAACTAAAATAAAACATTCACAATAATAAATCAAGAGATTTGTATTAGTGTCGAAACGCTATTTCACGCTCTATAAATAAACAGTTTTTTTATTCGATTAAGTAACGTGAGAGTGGTGCTATTGCGAGCGATGTCTGTTCTCTCAATAGTTTTAAAGCGGATTGTTAGCGGTAGAACAAGACGAGGCATTAAGAACATAGTGTAGAACTTACAGTTTTTAATGACGGTGTAATATTTTTTTACGTTTAAAATCAATCAAAGGAAGTTTAAAATGATAAGCATGGTATTTCTGAAAACAAAGCAGCCCGCTAGCACAGCCACCCCGCCCCATCTTGTCTATATTCGATGAGCGCACCGCTAGGATCACATCGCGCGATGTGTCTCGTCTCTCTGTGATCTGAATACTTATTTTTCAATTTTTGCAACGTCACCCGGCGCTGACGGGAATTTAGCTGCTCGTCCAAATACAGATGTTGGGACGTTCGGGACAATTGTGTTTTCTGTTAGCCGTCTTTATGTAATAAAAGGAAATGTTGGAAGGTTATTCTCGTCCTGAAACGTACGCTGTTTATTCTCTGACAAGTTCGGAATAATGCGATCGAGTTGTGCGTATTGGTCACGTTTTTTCGTACGAAGATAACGTTTGAATTTTGTGTGGAATTGTTCAAGAACGACTAAATGGACTAACAAAGTTTTAAATAATAGGATTCAAACAAAAAATATAGTATAAAAACAATAAGTTACATTAAGTATTTAAGAAATGCTTAATAAACCAGAATTTCTCAAAGTTTTTGTAAACAAAAAACTTTTCTTGTTTTAGGTATAAAACATACATCCTCACCTGCAATTGTGGATGTACACTAACAACCAGCCTGGAGCGGACCCTCAGCCTAGCATCCCTCCTCTGTTCTCCGAACTGGTTGTGCGCCCTGCAGGTCCACACGCCGCCGTCAGACAGCTGCGCGCGTCGGATGATCAGCACCTGCTCCGACACCGAGATCCTGATGCTGTTGGAGACTGGGCTCAGACGGCCGTTAGAGTGACGGAACCAGCTGCAACAGATCGAAATAGTTAGTTTTGATCTTCGGCACACCTATTAAAATATGTCATTTTTTAATGATCCTAAAACAATGACTCGTCTGTTTTGGCTTAATAAAGGTATTTTATACATTGATTTTAAATTAGCAAGGTTTAAACAAATTACAGTAATTCAATTTTACAACATGGTTATATAAATTCAATAAAACATGTGTTTGGACGAAACATGGTAGCAACGTTAAAGTAGTTTTTATTAAATACTTAATTCAATTTTAATTACTAGAATAATATTTAGTGATCGAATAACTATCTAAAACGTTAAGTCGTCTAAAACTCTCCTGTCCAATTATAATACCGGATTATTTCAATCGAAAAACCGCCACATTGCAAAGTTTATATATAAATGAAAGGTCTTGCTAATGTAATCCTGTGAAACAACTACCTGTAGTACCTATTGTAATTAAATTCCAGATTTTCTCACGACAAAACCGCTGGCTGGACTTTTTCCAGCTGCGTCCAATTGTTCATATTTTAGGAATGTATTATTCTGGCCGTTTGAATGGCCAGCCTAAACAGCTGGTCTGACATAATGGGAACGAAGCCAAGTGGGTTGCCGTTGCAACTATCCTTCACGAAAGTTTTTGTATAAGATTTGAATCTTCCGTTAACTTTCTTCAAGAAGTAATCATGTTATTTTTCTAGTTATTTAAAAAAAAATTGTGACTTGTGGTGTTGCAGAACTCAATAGGCGTCAGTGGGATAAACTTTCAGGCTTTTGGGTTACTCGTTTTAAGAGCAACTTCTATGAATACTAAGTTTTTTGGTATAATCTCTGTAAGTACCTGTAGGTAGGCGGCGGACTTCCAATAGCGCAGCAAACCAAACGGATGTCTCCGCCTTGAGGTACCATCTCATCCTCGGAAACAGACAACATCCTCGGTGCCATACTGGATGATGCATCTGCAACAAACAGAACTATTTATTACCATCCAATATTTTTTTGTTTTTACGTGGGTACCAACTAACTCTTACGTAACAGATTTTATATTATAAAACTAGACTGACACTGGTCTGAAACTAGTCTGACACTAGTCGACGCTAGTATGAAGCTAGACTAACACTAGTCGAGTCTAGTCTGAAACTAGTTTAACACAGTCGATGCTAGTCTGACACTAGTCGATTCTGGTCTGAAATTAGTCTCTTGTCTTAATTTTTTACACAAAACTCCTCTCTGACCGGTGCAAAAATAATGATTTCTAAAAGATTCTGACACCTTGTCAGTTCAGTAGTATGGATCCTTTATCTTTTTACTCAAGCTCTGTAAGATGCCTTGTATTTATGAAGCAATACTAACGTGAGACAGTGACCATGGCAGGGGGACTGCGTCGCTTCTCCCCGGTGAGCGCGTGCTGCGCCTCGCACGAGTACGAGCTGCCGTCGTCCGGCCGGGCGTCGCGGACCACCAGGATATCACTACGACTGCCGCCCACTATGTAGCGACCACCTGCAACATATTAATGTTTTTAGAAAGTTTTATACCTTTAATGAACGTGCCGAAAATTGAATTGTTTTTATTAAGCGCGTCATATAAAGCTCCCCCTTTAGTAATACCATCAAAGACTCAGCACGTAGCTCAGTAGCACTAATTTGATTTCGACATCCATTTCCTCAGAAATCTAAGGTCTTTTGTATTTCCGACCGAACAATTTCAACAAGCGGCCAGTATTCTACTGATCTACTAACGTCTATGTGTATCGCTAACAACGTGCAGGTCAAAGCACGGCTGAGCACACAAACAAGCTTTCTATTTGATTGAACTGCAGCGTTCCCTTTCGGTACATCCATCACCATCCTACTAGGAATTTGAAGTGACATAGCGGGGAGAGGGATAGGGGGTAGGGGGGGAGTACTAATAAGAAGGTTCATACAGAAGTAGTACTTTTTACATAAAAATAAACGTACATCGACTTTATTATCTTAACATCATAGTACAGGCACTGGATAATAAAATACGCAATCTTGAATAGAGAAAGGTGCCCGAGTTGGGTAGGCCTGAATTACGATCACCCGGCTCCGTTAGCTAGGACATGTTATTTGATAAAGGTAAAGGTCTAAAATAAACATACGACTAAATTGCAAATAGAACCTACGGAATTTAAAAGAGATAATAAAATTAATTTAATCATAAACTTAAATCATCTAAATTGTAATTTATAATACTGCCTCGATATATACACGATGATTTAGAAAAATAAAAACGAAGAAACAGCTGAAGTTTTCAAAATCATCTATGATAGTTCCTTTCCTAAAACCATGATAGTGAAATGATTACGAATTGTTTTTATCTATGACCACATCGTAGCGCGTTGGGCTAATATGTATGTATGAATTGGGGACGCCCAAGTTTTATAGCACGGAGCTTCTGAATTATTTTATGTGTAGAGGTAGTGAAACGCTCATGACTTTGAAATTAGGAGACAACTTCGATCGAGTGCACTTACCCATTTATAGCGCGGGGGTGACACCATTTGACCGACGGCAACGTTCTCTTTGTGTTGGACACTCGGAGCGAAAAGTGATATTACATACATTTGGACACAGACAAAAGAATTTGAAAAGCTCTCTGAAAGTTAACTACTAAACTAACAGATAAATAAAAAAGAGTTTAAACATAAATTTTCTGTGTTGATAATATTTAGACATTTGGGTTTATGAGAATTGAACGTAACCGTTTTGCAACTTGTAGCAAAATTATAACCTGCGGTTCTATTCTATAAAAATCTTCCTCGGTCAATTTAGATAATTTGTCCTTATCTTTAGGTGGTAAGTCAACAGCAGTGCGATTCTGTTAATATCAAATTTATTTTTACAGATTAAACCGAGTAAGTTGACGATAAAAAAAACCTGATTTCAACAATAAACTGTAAGTAAATAAAGTGTAGTTACTCCAGCATCAGCCTGTTCACACAAAAACAAATTAGCAGTAAAGTGCTGAACACGTAGAGCGCAATCTCCCCGGCCGTGTGTAAGCGCTTGTGTGTCGGAGCGTACCGGCAGCGTCTCGCCGGTCGTCACCGTTTACGATCAGATAACTTTCAAGCGGGAGTTTTTCAATGAATTCTAAATGCGCGACTACCTCGACGATCCCCTTCGCGCTCCAGCGCTTTGTTTCACGATTGTCGACTGTTAACTGATCCAGTCGATACTATTGTTACTTTGTTTGGCTTTTAAGTGTTCTTTGTTTGATAAATGTAAAAGTAGGAGGGTGTTTTTAAATATATTATTTATTATTATTTAACATATTTCTTTTTGGATATTTATATGAAGATAAGGCAGTAAATTACTTTCGGGTCCTGGATAAATTAACATGAAATATTAAATACGATTATCTGTAGTACAACATATTATGATTATCTTATAAAATGTAGCTTCTGCTTCTGTATTTTCATGTAAATAATGAAAATACAGAATAGGCGTAACTTCAACACAAAGAACACAATAAATAACGTATTTATTTGAATGCAGCATGATCACTACGAACCGAAACACGATCACTACGAACACAAACAATTCCAGAATAAAGTACTCAGGGATGCTGTAAAAGCACCTTGGTACATCAGAAATGACGACCTCCACCGTGACCTTAAAATAGAACTCGTCACCACCATCATTCAAAAATTAGCTGAAGCCCACGAACACAGACTTCACCGACATGTGAATGTTGAGGCAACCCAGCTGTTAGACAACACGGACCTAGTGCGCAGACTAAAGAGAACAAAACCTTTTGAGTTAGTGTAGTGTTTAAAGTTAGTGTATAATAGTGATCATTGCTGTGCTATGCATATAACACATGAACAAAGTGTTTTTATCAATACCAGACTCTAAGAAAGTGCTATGGACTTGTATAAAAGTGCTAAAGGACGCTATTCTTAGTTTTAACAAAATCTTTACCGTATAATAATAAGTTAGAGTTAAATTGCTTATTAGTCTTTTAGGCTAGATTGTAATCATTTATTAAGAAATCTGTTCTTAATAATAAGGAAAAAAAAAAAAAAAAAAAAATCTTATATTAGCATGAGTCGTAGCACACTATTGATACCCACTTTGTGAAGTCACTACAGGTACATGTCGCCTTGTGACGTCATAATACTATTTCGACTTGTGCGACGGCGCGGAACAATATAACGAAGTTTTAATTAACGCCCTTTTGAGCCCTTTGTTCCCAAATATTGTCGATTGTCAGCTGAATAAAACCAACATGTGAACTGAGTGTTAATATATTTGAGTGTCTGTGTTGCTATGTTATTAATTTTATTTTTACGTTTTTCGTGATTGAATAACGAAACGAAGGTACGAGTACGTGTGTGCCGAAGCAGAAGACTTCAAAAACGAAAATTTATCTGTATAAAAGCAGTATACAATATTTGTTCACAATACCTACTAGGTACCTACTTATGACAATACAAAGCAAAAATAAACGTTGTCTGAGAACGATTTATTTATAGATTAGGTTTCTCTTGTGTTGTATTTCCATGAACTACTTTTATATACTTCTACCATTTATAGCTTACGCCGTTGTAAAATAACTATACCCAACTATAACAAGATTTTCTTAATTAAAAAAAAACTTAGTTACAATAATTATTAAGATAAAGCAAGTACCTAGTCAGGAAAGCAAAAAAAAAATGACCTTTGCCAAAATTACTTTATTTAATACAAAAACAAAAATCATGAAAATCAATTTATTATTTAAATTAGTTTCTTTGGTAGACATTTAATTTAGCCACGGTAGAACTGGGCCGCGAACAACAAGAAAACTCACTCTTGAATAAAATAAGAAAGATTCTGATTTACTTTTAATTTCATTTGAAAGTTGTTAAATTACTTTTGAGAGTAATTTATGGTAAAATTTGTAAAGTATCTGTCTCTGAAGACGATGTCAGCGATGTAGGATTACAATTTACCTGTCATTTATCTTTCACGACTGTTGTTGGGTTGAATCTCAAGGTATTTACGGTTTATTTAATTTTATTTAATATTTCTTGTAAAAAAGAAAAAAGATAATATTATATTCTCCAAGCCGAGTTCGGGCACGGCGACCAAATACAATGGAGACTAGTCGAGGAGGGGGGGAGAGGTAAGTGCACAAGTGTTAGCGAAATCACAGGTGCACTCCTTCTCCCCCTAACTCTCCGACGGCAATTCGACACAACCGGGGAAATATTAGGCGCAGAACCAGCGGTTTTACATGCTTTACGAGGCACGGGTGTGTCACACCACCAATTTCCAAATTAGGCTGCTATTGAGAAATTTCTAACGGAAAATCACATTTGCACATTTGCACAAAAGCCGCGCTTGCGACCACGAAAATAAAGAGGCAATTAAGAAAAATATAGAAATGAAAAAGACCATAACATAATCTGTCCATTATCAAAAATAAGTACATGAAAATGTAGATACAGGTGAAACTCAATTCATCCCATAATTGATAAACAGCAAGCAGCACATCTATAACGATGCTAAATCGGGCCATCACCAACATTTTCCTTAAGGACCCGAAAAAAATAGCAGAAAGCTCTTAAGGACAAGATCCTCGTCCAGAAATTAACTGATCCTTTATCGCGGCCTTAACTTGTTTTATGTCGACTTTATGAACGGTACGTCATTCAAATAACCATAAAAGTGAATGTCGGAGCTGTTAAATGAATGTATATAGTTGGAGGCATCGCGGAGGCGCCTCCACCTGATGGGTGACGCAGATAAGCCGGAGGAACGTCTGTCCCGGCTCGATAACACTCACTTAAAATCCACACTTAAACGAAAGATGTGACCTTTTTCATTTTAGTTATGTAAAGTGAGTTTATGGCATTTGAATGAATCGCTTTAAGTTTTTTTTATAGTTTGATTGATGAAAAGTTCTAGAATCAATGTTCCTTTTTTATTAAAGAATACTTAAGCTGTAATATTTACTGCAGACTAACGTCACATTAGTATAGAGTATTTGTTTGTAGTAGAAAGTACATAAAAGATAACACAAAACATTTACATTTTTGTCTTACATTTTTTTAAATCTTAGCAAATACAAAACACTTAAATGCTTAAGTAATATCATTTCTGCTTTGTTACTTTATGGCCTGGCTTCTGTAATGGAAGCAACTTTACATTACAATCTGTATTATTCTAACGCAGAGCTCTCTCTGAGTAGCAATACGTGTAGAATACATTAGCTGTTTATTTTCCGGAAAGCAGTAAAGTTCAGCTGAGCGAGCTGCGCTAAATGACGCTTGTACTAAATGTGCACGCTCATGACGTATTGCCAAGTTTACACCGCTTGTCTTACGACGATCCGCTGCCTACGAATTAATATAACCTCAATTTATTTCTGATACACACATTTTAGTTACATTTTCAAAACTCAAAATCGTAAGAATTATTTCCTTTATGTAGCCATCACTATAACAAATATTTATTTAAACTTTATGCAACAAATTTACAAAGGCGGACTTAACACCTTAGACATTCTCTAACAGTCAACCAAACGTGGTGAAGAGATAACATGGCAGGTGCAAATATCATTCTACTGAACTTTTTATGAATAAATAAACCCATTGCAATTCAAAATACGATACAAACTGCAGCCCTGTTTTACGGGCAACTCGAGAAATATTCAAAACCACGACTGACAAACAGTTAATAACGTAAAGAATGGCAGCAGAAGCAGTAGCAGTGAGTTCCTCAAGCTGGCGGCGGATATTAAATCAAGCGCGCGGATAATCTACATAAACGCCGGCGAAACTGTCAACTACCGCCGACAACTAACTGCATCTGCTGTGGATCACTAGATGGTGCAAATTAGCCTTATTTTGTTTAACTTCTAAAACTTAGCGCTAGTTTTAAACTTTATAAGAAAAATAGAAGGGATTTTGTTAAAGTTTGGCTGGTGACGACAGTTTAAGAGATAACTGTAATTAAGCAGAAGAAAAGTGTCGTTTATTTTTTGACTAAGCCGAAAGTTTATGTAAGTTTTAGACTTACTTATAACATTATATTGAATATCAAAGTAGTACTTTAGCGCTGTAACCGTGACCATAATCAACAACAACGTGCTGGTCAATATATATAACTAATTAAGAATTATCATAATCTCTTCCAGCATAAACTCCAAGTTATCTGTTTAAGCAAAGAGTGGTAATTCGTTGCAACTGCATCAAAGACGAACATTAAACTTGCATTAGCGACGCTTAACTTTACGTAAAGTTTGAATCTTATTGCCGCTGCGCACCGACAATTGAGAAAAGTTCCCTATTCAATTTGTTCTGTTCTTCTTTATTAAAGGACTGTGCAAAGAATTCAGATGGAACCGTTGAATGGTAATGTTGTACTAACTGCAGTGTTACACAGTGAATTACACTGACTATGAGACTTAATATCTACGTAAATCTGAAAAGAACAAATGCAGGCTAAAGATTAAGAAAGTATAAATATTTCGGTACATTTTTCGTAAAGGTTAAATACCGAAAAAAATAAGTAAATGGCGGTTAATAAAACACTCAGAGTCCATTACGGAGAAGTAGGTCTGTGTGGCGCGGACAAGTTGTCAGAACAAAAAGCTAACTTATTCGCGCTCTCCAGAGACGGATTAGCAACTCGTCAGTATTTGCCGCTGGGGCCAAGTTTATTATTGCGGGAACCTTTGTATCGACATCACATTACTGCAAACTTACACGCGAACATGATGAAGTTACGAACTAGGTTTCGGAAGCTAAGTTAACATTTCAGTTCACATAAAACTAGAAATATTGCTAGCTACGCCCAGCAACTACGTATGCGTTTTTTTTTTTTCACTAGTGTTTAGTTACGTTCTTGGTTACTGCTCTGCTCCCTTGGGTCGTAGCGTGATATGTTATATACTATCCCTCATCTGACTGGTTGTTTCTGAGACTAGCTCGTTTCAATAAGCAAACAAACAAAACATAGCTTCTAAAAATTTATAGATAAATCAAAACTACATACAAAGTTTTTACCACGTTTTAACTTTATTTTTAATCAAGTCCTTAAAATGATCTACCACATAGAAGACCATTCTTGGTTACCTCGTTCTCGAGGACCAACCTCACCAAATACAATGGCCTGTACTGATAACACACGGCTGACGCGGAAGCGTTATCTCTCGACCATTATTAATTGAACGGTCAAAACAATCATCCCATTGTTAACTAAGCTCACTGGATACTGGATGCTGGGACATTAAGATGCCACTAATGGTTTTCGAAATTCTAGATTCCTAGTCTAACTGTCCACTATTACGTCAATTATAAAACCATAAACCCGTAATTATATAATATATAGATTGTGAATGATATATTATCGCCTGACAGAGTCACCAGCTCCTTTCCTTCAAAAGGAGATCATAGCTGAATTCCATTATTGATATCTGATGTATAAACGATTATTGATAGCAGTGCATCTGTTATGAAGATCTGTCTTTTCCTCACAAACAAAAGCAACCATCAAACGGACAATAAAAGGTTAATTAAGACATTTGAGGCACTCCGCCGGATGCTAGTCGATAATATTGTTACGCACCACTCGTCCCGCGGTGTCGATCCCTTATCTTATCATTTCGGCTCCAATGGGCATTTTAGAGGCCTTTTTGGGAATCTGCTTGTTCATTGCTTATTCAAGATAAAATTGAGTTGGTGTCTGTTTAGATTAAAAGATTGCTTCCGTTTCATTATTAACAAACGGAAGTTGTAACAGCCAACAAGAGGAAATTGTTTATATTTATAACATTGCACTTAAGAGATAAGCAAAGAAAACAATGAAAATTGCTATTGCCCTTTTCAACAGATATGATAGAGGAATTTAGAATTATTATTTATTCAAAAAATTACAAAAAATAAGTACGTAAGTAAGTAGAAACAGGAAACACCAAAACCGCCAAACATTAAACAAGTTGTTCAAGCAATATAAACTTGAGCTTAAAAACAATGTCCCGGAAAAATGCCCAAGAAGTTGAATGAGTCATTACCTCGAGGAGTAATCGAAAAAGAGCGGAAGCGTCCGTAAATGAAAACATTAATCGAATTTTCTGGTTCTAATCGAGAACTCGGAACTCATAAAGCAAGTTCAGCTCCCTTGTTCCTGTCGCCGACAGCCGTTTCCTACACTTAGATTAACGAAAAATTCTTAATTTTCTCCTTTCGGAAGCAATAATCGGCCGTTTGGCTCGTTCGCGAAAATTAATTTCGATTTTATAAGGTCCAGAGTCGGTATTGTTGGAAACTTTCCAGACCGTGTCTCCTGGGAGGAGAGAAGGTTATGTTCCACAAACATGTTCAGCGAAGGGAATTGTTGGGACCTATAAAAAATATCATAAAAACTTTTCCAAGCTGATTTACTTATAATTTTCCAATGAAAATAAAAAGTTCTATTGAGTTCTGAATCATATTTGATGAGTTACTAAAGTTTTTCAGATCAATCGGTGTTACAGTATTCAAATACTCTCAGTAAGGATTGAAGGTCGGAATCTTTTCATTTTGTTTACATGGAAAAGTTTCTTCTTGGCCTGGCGACACGGTGCCACAGACGTAATCTTGTTAATATAGTTATGTTTTCCGTCACTGATAAGAAATCAATCGGAAAATCAACATTTCAACAAAAAGTGTATTGTAATAACGAGAAATCTTCTGACTTATAAAACAGTGTGTTTTTATTTTGTGTAACTATAGATAAGACAAAAATCGTATAATAATTTCTTGAGTGCTTACTTTCTTCTGTGACAAATAGTACTAACACATATCTATCCCTTAAACACAGTAGACCGTATCGTGGTCAAGAACAAAAGAAAAAATAAACTAAGAGCATTTCTTTCAAATGAAATTACAGCAATTTCGAATTTGCTGGGAGTCGAAAAGTAAAAAGGTTGAATGAAATTTTGTTACAATTTTAAGTTAATAGGTATGTTTGTAATTTTTCCACATCTCTCTTAGCTGAGTATGTATTATAGGAAAATTAACCATTAATTAAGCAGATTATAGATTTCAAATCAAATAACTTACCAGCCTCAGCAGCAAGAGGTGCCAGCACGTTGCCGTCCTTGAACCACCTGGCGACAGTGACGTGGTTCCTCACGATGGAAGGCACAGTGCAGGTCAGCAGGGCGGCCCCGCCAGCTACGCCGTGAGAGGATTGCACTCGCACGTCCCATGGCACGTCCATAACTGGAATAGAAGAAGACTTGTTAGCAATAAGAATTGAAAGTACCAGCAGTACTTACTCGGTATCAAACCCGCAACCTAATGCACCAGAGGCAAGCGCCTTAATCACTGGGCTATATAGCATTATATTTCAAAATAGTAAAGTATTATAATTTGATTAAATCGCAAAATTGCCAACAGCACAAACTTGTTCCGAAAACCCAACATTTTGATTGCTTCATTTGTGAAATTCACGGTAAAATCAATCCTGATCACATACCTGACACAATCACTGATTAATTTCTGGAATTAACCAATCAGTTCATTAGTGATAGTCTATGTCCTTACGTAACTACCGCTAACCAATATCGTGAGTGATTACGTGTTACTTAGATAATTACGTATTGAGAAAATGATTATGTATTGGGAATGGGGTCTTAAGCAAAGTGTTATTGGGTTTTGCCATCAGTTAATTCTCAGTTACAGTCATAGTCTGGATTTGTGCTTGAATAGTAAGTTAAGCTCTTCCACAATTCCAAGGGACATCGACTCAGGTAACAAAATGTAAGCCTCTTCCTAAAAATACGACCTTTCAGTAGAAGCTCGCAAGTCCATGCTATGACCGTGTTACGTCACAATCATGCACAAGCTCTATCAGTATAATCCTTCGTTTGAGAGCTCTCATAGATCAGTGTGTCACTCATTATCTGACCCCCTCCCCGCTGTCCCCCACTACCTCCCCCCGTAATGATGACATGACATCGAGTGACGTCATTAATTAAACGGGGCCCACGTCCAACGGAATTGGGTTAGCGGTTACTGCATGCATCAATTATGTGTAGTTTGGACGCCCATTGTGCTACACTTTGGAGATTCGGTTAGAAGTTTGCTTTGGTTATTGTTCAACAGTGGGTGCTGGCGCCGAAGACATGGATAGTTGAAGTTGTTGTAAATATACAACAACCTTTTTCGTACGGCGTATAACAGGTATTAGCGAAAAAGTGTTTTATTAAAATAATGTTTTTCATCTAACAGTTAATTTTATCTGTAATTTTTGGACCCAGTACGTCGCTAGACGTATCTCCTAACCCCGTTTTTGTTCACAGCGATTGTGGCAAAATATATATTCAACCCTAATAAAATAAAAACTTAAAGCACATACTCTTGCTATCTCTAAATACATTGTGTACTTGAATATGTTTATTTTCACAAGATTCAACGTACACGTTATCTATATATTCCAAAAAGCTTGTAAAAAATACAACATGTATATTTATAAACCCTAGTGGCTTGTTGACAAAGGATCTAAGATAAGTTCCGACCCCGATAACACATTTATCTGTTAGTAGAACAGAAATATTAGTCACGTATCGAAGGCTACAAACTTTTTCACTTGTTTTGAGAATAAATAAGACAGATCGCCTCTACCTGATACTAGACGTTTGTTGTTGTGGAGATTAATGATTGTTCACATTGAATCAGGTCTGCTGTTCTAAGAAGCTTCTCTGCGCCGCTATATTATTAATATCATTCATAACAATATGTTAGTGTAATCCTACTCCTAAGGGTCTGACATCTATTTATAAATTTAATAAAGCTATATAATTTTCTTATTTGTTTGTCGCACTAGTCTCTGGAACTATTAGGCAGATTGGGAAATATCTTTTTACATGTTGATAGCAGGATTCATGAGCATACGCTATAACCGCTATAATACGAGTGGAAAATACCACGCGTAATTTGCAGGGAGCAATAAAAGGACATACTCAATGCATATTCTTGTTCTAAAACCGAAGAGATCTTTGTCCCACATAAGAAACAAGGAGCTGACATTATATTTAATATAAATTCCTAAATGGACAAATTCACTGACTGGAAATGTAACATCGTAATAGATATCCAAAGAAAGATTTAAACATTTTATTAGAAAACGAGTTAGAACAGTCTGTTATTTGGGTAATCCGATTTTTTCCACTGGTTCAATTTTAATCCAATTATTACGTTGGGGCCCGCGAGCGCTGACTCTAATACTGTTTCGGTGTCGGTTCTGTTTACTTGTTATTTTGGGTGTTGAATGTTCACTTAAGGCTATTTGTTGTAATCTGCTAAAAGCACCAGTTCTAGGGTAATAACATTTGATTTATTTATTCCACGCAGTTATCAGTGTTTATCTCTGCAGCATCCAAAAGGTCACGCGGTATAAAATACCGAATGTATTAAGTTAAATTTGGTCAATCAAACGTACTATCTTAGAGGCCTAAAACATTTTTTGTCGTTACATAATCCTAATCACAAATAAGGCGACTATTTTGATAACTACTTCTGCCTAGTCAGTTGCTGAGCGAAGAGAAAAAGTACTATGTAGGTAATGTAAGATTACACTCTCTCTTTCAATTTTGTTTGCGGTTACAATGTGACATTTAAAACCCCCTCTGTCTTATCTCTCCCACACAAACCATTATCAGTTTAACCCCAATTCTCTTGTAAACGGAGCGGAAACCATAAAATTAATTAAAACTCTAAATTAAAACAGAAGGCAGTAATGTGTTAACAAAGTGACAGCAATCAGGTAGCACATTACCTACTACAAGATCACATAGGTACAGAAGGCCGGCTCCATACAACGAGCTAAAACTGGAGCACACACTTATATGGCAAATAATAAAAAACAAAATTACGACATCCAGGTCAATCATTAATAAATACGTGTGTTTTTAGTTTTTCATGTTTGACAGTATTCCAGAATACACCTCTTTCAGAGAACAGAATTGCCCCGTTATTTATGCGATAGGCAGTGTCCTGCGACTAGGGTGTGATGGCCAATACAATTTCGAAAATTGCTTACTAAAAAAGAAAAAAACCTATTTATTTCATTATTGATCGGTGTTGAGGATCACTGCTTTTTGATAGAAAACTGTACCTTGTAAATGATTAAGTGTGGTGAACTCATACGAATGCCCTTGCATTCGCTGGACGTGTCGCGTGTCTCTGTGTGAGTGTGTTTTAACACGTGTTATGGAGCCGGCCTTCTGTTGTATTTTGTGACATTAGCAGGAGGGTTTAGCAAGATTACCCCTCTTCAACACAGAGGTCGCATGAGAGGTGACAGCAAATTATACATTAAAATGTGTCGCGAGATGTTGTGAGCTGCGGTGTAAGAATTGTTTGTTTATTTTTGGACTATGTTTGTATTTAGTCCGAAATATAAGAAATCAATAATTTGGTGTGTGTAAGAATTCATAACATTTATTATGAATTCTTATTGATACCTACATTAAACAATCTCATAGCATTAATAAATAAATACATATACTTACGTAAAGAATAACGATTAACGATCTACATACATAATCATAACAGTAAAATTAAAACAAGTAAAATAGTGTAAACTTACAATTCATATCCATAAGTAAATTTAATATTTCTACAAGTAAGTAATTGCCTTCAGTAGCCACTGTGATAGAAACTGTAATTCAATATGTAATATGGACAGTAAACTCCTACTGCGAACAAAAATAAATAAAAATTTCTGGACTACCTCCATTACTATCTATAATATTATTTTTAAGATTTAAACACTTTGGTATATCGCTATTTTGATTGTCTTTGGTAATTGTTATCCTTTTTCTTTTAGTATGTACTCATCTATTGAGTATTAATTTAAGAAAAACAAAAAAAAAATACAATATATATACACCATTTCATTGAATAGTTTAACTTATTACTAACATAGATTTAAGAGAATAACTAACATAAACGTACTTCTAAAATTAGAATACCGTTTAGATGCTCGTTCTTATCGAACGGCCAAGTAATGTACCTACTTAGGCTAACTAGTGTTTCTCATTGTAAGTGAAAATATTATTCTGTTTTGAGAAATAAATGTCTTAAACCTATGTGACTGTCATTAAATGGTAACAGTAAAGCACACAATAATATTGTTTCACCAAGCATTAGAGCACTTATAAGCCGACTGAGAAAATGTTGCGACAACAGTTATATCTCAGCACCAGCTGCACTGTCTCTCACCCAATTAGACCCACATAAACAAAGCAGTCAGTCAAAAATAATAAGACGTCACCCCCTCTCCCCCACTCGCGGGAGATCCGCTAGTAATGAAATCCGCGGCGAGTCCGCCTTGAATAATAAACATCCGCCGGACTCTGATTTCCCTCGCCGCCGATGGTTCCAAACAAAATGTTGGTTAACTGAAGCATTAGTCTGTCAAGCAAATGAGTATG
The DNA here is from genome assembly GCA_949774945.1 of Hoplodrina ambigua. Taxonomy (NCBI): domain Eukaryota; kingdom Metazoa; phylum Arthropoda; class Insecta; order Lepidoptera; family Noctuidae; genus Hoplodrina; species Hoplodrina ambigua. The sequence continues at coordinate 16,749,558 of OX458966.1, forward strand.
ATACTGTATTGTAGCCAATTATCGCTGCGGTGGAACTTTCAGCTGTTTCGTTTTACGAGGTAGATCTCCGGGCGCTCGTTGTGAGGTGTATCTACGTATAGCGGTTGAGAAGATGGCTATTTATTCAAACGGTCTGGTCTACGACAGCGCCACAAACTTGGTAGCCGTATATTGCGGACATTGTTGAAAGAATTTATGTACTTGTACAATATCACTGACACAGGCCTCTTGTTGCTGTAACTGTCGAGAACCACACACATCAAGTAGGTACATTCCTAATCAGATGATCACCAAATTAAATAAAGATCAGTATATTATCCAAAGACTACTTCAACTGTCTTTAACGACTATTTTGGATATAAAGATTTCATTTCGTTTCCAACATAAAGGTATAAAATCCATTTCATATAAATAAATAAAAAACCCTTTCAAGATTTTCATGACAACAGTATTCTTATCCCAAATACGGATGTAAGTTATACATACATCATGTTTGCTATAAGTTAACGTGATAGCGAGCTGTTTCCACGGCCGACGTTTACGACTGCGAGACTTATGGCCCCGCAGCGTGAGCACCTGATTCTCATCCTTGTTTTACGAATGAAACATCATTCGTCTTATGATCATGGTTGTACGATACTAGGAATAGTGAACCTCTGTCTGAACCAGTCATGACAATATTAGAATAATGGACCAACATGTAACATGACTGCCTCGTTGGTCTAGTGGTCGCAAGCGCGACTGCTGTGCATGAGGTCTTGGGTTCGATTCCCAGGTCGGGCAAATTGTAATTGGGTTTTTCCATCAGGAATTTCTCAGTAGCAGCCTCGGAGTCTGGATTTGTGCCCGGTCGATGGCAATAGGCTCGCTACCTATTACATGGGACTAAAAACATAACTGGCGAAATGTGGGTGTACTAATGGGTACACTTCTGCCTAACCCTTCGGGGATTACAGGCGTGATGTTATGTGATGTTATGTGGACCAACATGTAAAAATAACTAGTAGAGGAATGTAACTGGTTTTTATCTCAGATTTTCTTTGACTTCGTTGACTGGCAAGCGTCTGAAATCGTGAGAAGATTAATCGGGTTTAAATAGTATTAATGTTCACATGGAACTCGTTCCACATTAAATTAGACAGAAGCTTTTATAATCTTAGGTAGGCGTTTACTTGTTATTACAATATCAACCGGTTCTAAAAACTAAAGAAAGTTTCAAAATCAAGTCTCGTAAGAAAACATTTTTCATGAAAACAAAACATAAAGTTGTAACATTTAATATCTCACAATAATTTTATCTTCATTTGTAAGAATGAGCAAGGAATCTTTTTTGGTGAGAACCAGTAATCAATTGATTGGATTACAAATTGTGGAGACGAAGTGTTAATCTTTCGCCAACCAAGTTTGAATAAACATGGAACTGCCGCCAGAGAAAAGGAACGAACAGATTTGAAATTGGAATTTTCTCTAATCGGCTCTTCACGATTTATTTTTACCGGATAAAAATTCAATATACTTCATTTCCTGAATGGAGGCTTGCGAAATCGGTTTCTTTAATTAATTTCTTTTTGTGCGACATCAAAGCCGCCTAGTTGTTTGTAAATTAAAAACGTGTTTTCTACCGAACTCTGAAGATTTCCTCCATAAACAGACTCGATTAATTTTTGTATAAGCAATAAATAGATTTTGTAAAAGCAGTTTGCTCGCAAAGGAGCAGCGGTTTTTTTAATTATTCATAATATTTATTGGGCTCTGTTTCGGGAAAACAATTGGGCGAAAGGAAATTGAATTTGTTGTGGGCGTGGCATGCTCGTTACTTAGGTTTAGGAGGTTCCTCGAGAGGTTCGTGTTTTGTTTCAAGATGTAGGTAATGTCGGCTGACAATTATAAGCAATTTCGGAGGACGTATAGCTGGTATTAGCGAGAGTGTGTATAGTTATAATGATTGTACCTAACAGTTTAGTTTTGTTATCTATTTTTGCACCAAGTATGTATGTCGCTAGAGGTAGGTATGTACTTCCTGACCTCGCTTCCATGATCTTATGGGTTTTGTAAACGTTTACAGCGAGCTCCCCCCTCACTTAGTGCAGGTACTCCATTACGCCACGAGGGCGTCAAGGATTGTAACGATAAAAGTTCTATTAGAAAACGCTTAGCTATTTCAGATAATGCGAAAACAAATAAGTGGAGATAGTGAACAAAACTTTTTACAATGTTTGTTGAGCTGTAAAGCTCCTTTGAGAGTCTGCTTCACTTAAATGGTTAACTGTATATATTCTTTAAAGAAGTATAACTTAATATTATAACGAAACTGAAATCCCACAGGCACCTTTGTGAACCCACATGCAGACCATTGCCTACTCGCCTGTTACCTAGCTTGTAACATAGCCCCTGAGCCCACTATTTTCCCTATTCAATGGTCAAAACCTTATACCTTCCTACATAATACCTACTCCGGCACTATACATAATATAAAAACCCAAAAAGATTTCCCAATATTTTTACGACTAACCTCCACAGAGGTTGCATACAAATACTTTAATCAAGACTACAAAAGCCAAAATAAGGTGCTATACACACAATACTACATTTTACCTCAAAAACTTGGTCAGGCAAACATCGTTATGTATGTAAAGCGAGCGGCAATAAGGAACATCTGGCGGGGCATTACAGCGGACGCCGACTTTCCGACTAATTAACTTTCCTCGAGGAAATGTTACAAAAACTCCACTTAACATTCTAATCACATTTTTTTTCACTCAGGAATAAATTTTGTTAAAGTTCAATAGAAAGTTGAATGTGCGGTCAGTGAATTGAGAGTGTCTTACACAAGACTTGTTCGGCTTCCTAATGGCTGCTCCGGACATGTTTATGATACCTACCAATTAGATGAGTTCTCACAGAATGATAAATTGTAATTTAACAAATAAGTTTTTTTTTACCTCGTACCTACTTTCCGAGCACAGAGCTCGTATGTTATCTCTTCCCAAACATGGTGGTTTCAACACGAACTTTAGTAGTATACTAGTACAATTCTTTTTTCTTTGACCTTGTGTGGAATTCTCCTAAGCATTAGCTACCATTTAAACTAGTAACCTATCCTGTTGTGTTTATTTACTGTAACCATGCATAAATAATACAACAACGTTCCTGACAACAATACCGGCTTAACTTACTTAAGTTGTTCAATCAACTTCTCCTTTGTATTAAGAAAATGTATTTAAAACATAAATTAAATTTTGGTGTATTCTGACCCGAGTTAAATCACGTTTTTCGGCAGGTGTTTTTACCTTCTAGTTCTTTACCGATTGCTTGCCAGACAGATTGTAGGTCGCAATGAATATGTTAAAGTAAACAAAAAACAAACACCGCTGCTGTTGAGTACTAAGGTTACCTTACGACAACCACGATTGATTGAAATTAAGCTTAAGAAGAAGATCTCATAATTATAAAGATTAGATATAAGAACGTTTCGTAGTACATGGACACACCATCTGCACATTGCCACCCGAGGAAAACTAGGCCAGTCTCATTAAATCCTTACTCTCACACAATCGAAATGACTTTTCATTCCCGCAGCCCCCACATCTCCACGTTAGAGACATCGGCCCTGAGCCCTTACGTGACAGTTGCTCAGAGCGCCCCTTCAGCCCAGCGCGGAACAAAAGCCCTTTTTACTCAACAGCTTGAGGGCCATTAATTCCACTCCCGGCAGAAGGACTTTTGGAAAACGCTCAACTTCATTTGTTTAGTCCCAGTTATAAAGCGGGATTATGTTTTGTGTAATTTCAATAAACTCCCAAGTGAAAGCGCTTTGATTTACAACGGTATTATTCTTGGATGTTATTTTGCTAGTGTCAATGAAAATAATAATCCTAGAATATGGTTCGAGATCCTTCATTACATTTGCGTTTGAAATGTTAATTAAACTCTATTTATAGTACTTTATTTGCTTGGTTCTCGCTCTGCTATTTTCTTTGGAACATTCGTAGATTTCTACTTAATTAGGTTTTTGAATTGTGATACGAATCATTAGGGAATGTTTCTGGGTAACTTATAATTAGCAGTCTTGTTTGTTCAGGTACCTGTTAAAATCTAATTTATTAAAAAGTTTCTTCAAGACTCACAAAGCATCACCACAAAACATCATCCGTCGCGTTGAACTCCATATCTCGATCCCGAAGCAATCCCCCACTTGTATAGCCACACACGACAAAACAGCGTTCAATCTCCGATGCCGGCTGTAAAGCGGAGCTTACACCGTATCGCCATTGTGGGCCGCCATTGTTCGGCTGCGCGCAAAAAGAGCCGTCAAGTGGTCGTCGAGATACCGCGAGTGGCAAATCGGCTGATACAAGAGCGACCGATAAGTGTTGCGAGAAAGCTGACGTTGGAGATTGTGGATGCTGGCGCCCTTCCTCCCGACGGGGGTTATCGAGCACGGATTGGCGATCAAGTGTGGTAAGACGTATTTAAATATTTAGTGGTAGGTGTAGGTGTTCTCTCACGGTGAGACCTGAGTTGCAGCTGTAGCAACATTATAGGCTGATTATGTTTCGTTTGGTCTATTATAGGTCTTCAAAAGTCGAACATTTTATACCTCGTACATAGAGGTGAGCGTAGCAGCTATTGTGTGACCGAAAAGAAATTGAAAATCTATTCGACGGGTACCTAATTGAAGTGGTTCGCTTTTATATTATAGTACAACTGTCGATACCAGAACGTACCACTTCAATGATTGCCCTTTTACAGTCTGAAGCCTTGTGTACTGATTCTATTTTACTGGAGGTAAAACATGTGTAATAGTTTCTAAGCAACCCGAGTCGTGACGTATAAGATTATTAGTTAGGTTTGTTTATGTGAAAGTATTTCAACGTTCAAGGTATGTATAAACTCTCCCCGTGTGAGGTAAGGTTATGATCTCATCCAACAACATAAGCCATTATCTCCATCCCATCAACAAAAACCTTCAAACCCAAATCTCGAAGCCGCCTAATTCTTATACCTTAACATCAAAAACATCCCAACGAAAATTGGACGTTCAAGCACCGTCCGTATTTCGCGGGCCTTATTCCATTAACGGACCTTTTTCGCGCCTTGCACAAAGCGGGGATATTGAGGGGCACAGACCTCAATCTCGGAGGTTTACTGCGGCCCTCCAGACCTCTTCCATAAAGAATTGTATTTGCATTCCGAAGGCTGAGAGATTGATCCCGACTTTAGCATGTCAATACTGGAGGTCAAGGGTGGCAATTTACAAGGGAATTAAAACCGTATTAGCTGCGGGTAAGAGTGGAATTTGAGTGGAGGGTGATGTAGGCCAGTGTTTGAGGATCGTTTGTAAGTAGTGGATCTTAGGTCAAAGATTCGATGGTGGAAGATCTTGACTGTAATTGTAGATAGATTAAAGGACTGGGCAGACCGAAATTATTTTCGTAAAACTTCTTATGAATATTACCCATTATGAAGGTTTCAAGTATCCAACGGTAAACGAAGCATTAGATTATTGGCATATCACTTCGGAGATAATATATCTTGACATGCACTAATGATGCCTCCAACATTCCGCCTATTACACATTAGGTATTAGTTAATGCAAAATATTCTCTAAAGTGTCCCTTGGCCGATAACTTTAGCTAAACTTGAAGGAAAACCAGCAACGACGCCGATAACCATGTCTTAAACAAACTTGCACTTCATACGACACCAAGCACACAACTTTCCTTCGACAAAGTTCCAATGAGTGCAGGAACCGCTCGCCGGTTCTCAGGAGAGCGCTCCCACAGTCCACAAGTCAGTTTTCATCTCTCCCGAGCGACGTCGTTTCAAATTCGTGTCACACTCGGTCCCTTCAGACGTTAGATTGAATATAAACATACAAGTCACGTCGCTACGTGTTTTTCTACACGGCAAAGAAAGGTTCTAACCGTTTAGTGAACGTAATCAAATATATAAATTGAAGGGTGCTGATTCGATAATACTTTGGAATTGTGTCGCGTTTTATAGGACATCTCATGGGACGTCATAGTCGTCCGCTACAGCGATGGAGTTGGTGTAGCGGTACATTTTCGTGAACATAAAACGTTAGATTTTGCAGTTCTATTTTGCTTTCAAAATAAGATGAGACAACATAAAGTCCGAAAGCAAGGAAACCAAAAAACAACTCGTTAAAAGAATTGATGTCGAGTTTTAAATCACTCAAAATCTAACTATGTACTACAGTTTTAAAGAATGACAATTTTATGAAGTTATTTTACTGCTTTTGCAAGTTATTTTTTAAGAATGTTAAATCATTGTTAGACCGATAAGTACATAAAAAGATTTGCACAAAACTTATAAGGAAACTCGTGCTAAATATTAAATTCCATTTCACAGTCCATTGCCGTTTTTCTATCGGCTATTATCGTTGAACTGGCTAGCCGGCAATGTAACGTTAAACAAAACAACGAACTTCGATAGCGCTTTGAGCAACACGTCCTGAATACATTAGGAGTTCCGCTAGTGTTCCAAAATGCTGGCCGAAATAATAAGTATTCTTATATAATGAGTTTTACGTACTTTTTGCTGCTCTCAGCAATTTGTAGACTCAATTACTTAAACGTGTCTTTTGTTACTCAAATCTATGTTTGTAAGCAATTTTTTGCAGGGGCAATAGAAATACTCGTGTTTACTATCGAGATTGATTAGAGGTGTAAGAACGCTGAGCATAGATGATAATGAAATTATGCAGACATCATTACGCTCTGCTTGATATAAAATTCATCAAAGGCGTGATTATAACTTCTTTGTGTATCGAAAATTCTTAATGAAATTTTCTACAAATTCCAAGTCGCGAAAATATTTGACTTCCTGCCCTAAACCTTAACTTAATTGATGAAAATTGAATAGGAAACTTTTTCAGGAGAAATACAATTTACCGACGTTGTGGCTCTTGAACTTGCTTAAGTGCTTATTGGGAGAAAAACGCCGCTAATGGAATAGAGTGTGACGTCATGACGGCGCGGGGTCATAGACCAAGCACAGAGGCGGTAGATGCTCCATTTATTTATTTAAACTTTATCCAACAAAAAAGTACAAAGGCGGACTTAATGCCATGCCATGCCATGCTGCCATGTTGTTTATGTCGATTGCGTTGTTTTTTGGTTTCCTATCGAACTGCCAAAAAGACATTTTAGCATGGCTTAGCTTATATAGCTTCAATTTTGAACTCATTTTCAAGTATTAGGTGTAAACGGTATCTTATTCACTGGTAAAGTGAGACGGCTATTTTTCATTATGTTTCACAGGATATTATCTAACAATATTCTGTACAGCATTATTCAATATTTGTAGACGTCAATCAACCCATTCTATTTCTAACAACTTTGAGAACATTATAACCAGAGAGTTAATTTTAGAGAAAGACCCTACAACGTTGTTCCAATTCGTTTATAAAAAGATTGAATCATTTATGAGTCGTCAAAACTATTATAGAATTGTAACAGACCTATGTTACATAGGTATTTTAAAAGAAATAATTTTGTCACGTCTATCGAATAATCTGGGTACGAAGAGATTGTGCGAAGTATTCGGTGAGCGGTCCGCGTCGGATTACACGCGTTTTGGCGTGACAAGCGGGCGGAAGGCGAGGGAAGCGATGTGACGCGTGACGCCGGATTAACTCTACAAAATCGTCTCAAGTATTCCCATTAACTGGACCCCACACATTTCTGGTGATGTGTGTTATTTTCTAATATTGGAAAGAGGTCAGAGAAAGGTCGTGTTGGGTGCTGCTGAAGGGAAATCATTAAAATCACGGATCTTTAAAGTTAAGAATACATTAAAAAGTTAATCATATTATTATCATAAAGCTATAATCATTGTTAAGTTAGTTAAACTTTCAACCATTTTAATAAGTATGTGAATATTGCAAATTATAATACGCAATGTATTAATAAAATTCTTCAGTTAGCTTCGAAGATTATAGTATACTTTTATGACTTCATTATGTTCCTATACCTATATAGACCTTAGTTGCGCCTGGTGATGTAAGGCCTCTAATACCAGCAGCCCAGCAAAAACAAATACAAACAAAGAGCCGTTGACCATTGAATAAAACAGAATTAATCGCATCGCGTCGTGCGGCGCGCCACAACCGCAGCGCGACCTACATACACGCCGACTCTAAACGTAAACGAATGATTTGTTGTAAACTGACCAAATGTGGGCCGACCGGGCCGGCTTGGGCAGGCCTACCGAGCTGTGAGATAGCTAACATACTACGCATTATGTAATGGTGAACAAAAATAACGTAAGGATAGTTTTTATAATGTTCTATGACTAACCCGCTATGAGATAGTGATATTAGAGAATAAGCTTGACTGATTTTATACAATTCAAAGCTCAAAAATGTTGCATTTTTTAATAACTTGTAGCTGTTGGAGCAGCGTCTGAAATTTCAGGGACTCACACCGCAAGAAGCACTAAGTTATTTTGCGACACTATAGATCTTAACTATTCATAATATTTTTTGTAAACCAAATATTTCAATAAACAATTTCAATCAGACTCGTTGACCGCTAATCAACCGCTGCTCATCTGATACATCGTTTGGGTGAATCCTGTCTTTACCGACGTAAATTCAGCACAAAATAATTTCGTTGAACGCGTTTTGTCGACAGCTTTATTATTTATCAATTATTCATGAAAGTACAGAGTCAAAGGCTTGTTTGATTGAATTATTAAACGTTAATCAAAGGAGTTTTATGAAGGTCTTCCTCATTTCAAACTGACTCATGCATTTATTAATTTTTCCTCTGAAATTATTGGTATAAAGGTGCCGTACAGATAGCTGCACGTACATGGTAACAATTTGGCATAAATAACGCCTTCAAGTCGTAACACGAATGGCGGTTTTCTTAGTACAAGTGCTATCACAGATATGCTGTTGACTTTCCTTGTGGGTCAAAGAGTGATTCATTGATCTCAGAGGGGCAATTCTAGTAAGTTTTAGAAACGTTGACGTTCTAATCTCAGTCCTAATCCGTCTAAAACGCTTCTATTTCATTTACATTTTTGACATTTATTGTCGCTGAGATAAGATTGCGACTAGATTGTGAACGTTTTTAGCTACAGCCTTCTGATTACCTCCGTCCATCGTTTCATTTAGGTACCTTACTGATTAAATTCTTTTAATAGTAAAATATAAAGGTATGAAAAATAATTAAGGGTTTGACTAAATCTAGATGAGCAATGTCGCAGTGCAGCTGTGCGCACCGCAGCGTTACGCACGTTCCCATAACAATATTTATGATTTACTACGTCAACATATTTTATATTTGAATGTGTGTGCGTTTGTAATATACGAGGGTTGTGTGTTATGGCAGCTGTAAAATGTAAATCTCCACTGATTAACAACGTTAATATTAATTCGTGCGCGATAAACTCGTCATAGCTCATCCTTAAGACATGGATTGCCTTCAAGTACGCGCTTGTACTCTTAAAACTATTATAACAATCTTCGTCCGTGTGAAAGACGGTTATTTGCGGTGTTCTTTTTTTGGACTTAATTATACCTATGTTTTTTCTAAAATAAAAGTAGTTACTCCTCATAACATCAATTATCTGCCAATCCAGAAGCCCCCAAAAAAAATTGAAATTGGTTTATTCGTGTCCTCTGCTCTTTTTTTTAAATTTACAAACACTTAAGTTATTTTTTTTAAGTACATTATTATTGTGACCTCCTCCTGCTGGTGTACAGCCGCACCTACATGTCGTCGCCGTCGCGATGTGACCACACACGTCACGCTGCGAGAACATCGCACGTCTGTGTTCACGACGCGTGCACACGCTACTACTAATGTGCTAGTTGCTTGCTAATTCATGGTTCACCGATACAACCCATTATTATGTATTGTTTTAGGATATACAAGTAAAATGGCTACTAAAAGTTGACACACAGACATGTATTTCTTAACAATCTGTCATGTATTTAATAATCATAATATTCAAATCATTTTTTTTTTATGAGCTGTCAAATCGCGGCACCCCACAAATTTTGTAAGGCAATAATAAACTGTGACTTTTTTGCCAATCCAATTGACTAATTTTTATTGAGATCAAAGAGAATAAAAATGTAATATTACTGTAATTGAAGATTATTCGGATTTTCTGGGCTAAAAAAGTTTTTTTTTAGAGAAGTCGTGTTTTGGAATTATTGGTTAATGTTGTCAAATACCTAATTAAAAAAATGATTCATAACCACATGTGAAGTACGTAGGTAACTAGTCAAAACATGAATAAGGCTGTGCCCCCACTTACCCGCTTCAAGTCGCATGTCTCGCGATAGTATCGTCCCGGCGGAGCTCGCGGCGCGGCAGCGGTACACGGCCGCGTGCACGTCGCTGCGGTACTGCGCCGCGGAGAACGCGCCCAGCCACAGCGTGCCGTTAGGGAGGGCGCTCCTGTTGACAAGTGTAGGCGCACCTTTAGTATTTGACGGACATGGTCTTCTTCGCAAAAGACATTGGAGTACTTTAAATTCTCTCAGAGGAGGCCCGAGGAGGAAAGATATTATGAAATGAAATTACCATCTTTTACATAACTGTTTGTCAATATTGGAACTGAAATATCAGAAGATTTATCTAATATATAAGATTATATTTTTGAACACAAAATACTTATTATTTCATGCCCAAAAATATAATTTCGTAATAGAAGTAGCCCCTTCTAACATAATTTCGTTTATCAAGTTAGTATAAACAAAATTCATTCGTTTAAAAGTACCTGCCATTCATCTATTAATTCATTAAAGTACACATCAAACAGGTGTCAAAAGAAACTATAAACAAAGAAGCACATACCGACACTCTTACTGCTCACACACCAACAAAACTTAAACAGAGGTCAACATCAACATCGTGCGTTACACTGAAAAGTACTGAAAAAACATCTAAACCAAAAGGGAAAAATAAATTATGTATTCTCAGCAGCTTTAAAACAAAAACAACCCTATCGACCATCGAAAATATTTTCTCAGACCATTTTGATTATTGTCACTATGTAAAACCACATGGTACCAGTAATGAACTCCTAGGCGATTTAGCACAAAAACTAAAGGATTTCAATCTTAATGACTATTGTATCCTTATCATAGGAGAAAACGATCTAAGAGGAGAAAAACACCCTGTAGACATGATAAAATCGATAAGGGAATTTATGGAAAAAGTTACAAATACCAATAAAATTATCTGTGCCCCTACGTACATAAAGGGTGCCCCAATCTATAACTTTAAAGTCGAGATATTCAACAATCTCTTATGGCTGGACTTACAAAATAATGACTACGCATATTTCTATGACAGCAACCAGACACTATCGCATGACATGTTTACTTATAGAACAGGGAAAATTAATGACAACGGAATAAGACATATATATACTCAGATTATGGACAATATAATGATTGATCTATGTCTGTTTGATGAAAAATTCATTAAAACATATGACGTTAACCTGGAGGTTTGCAGCTCCGACTCTGACGGCTATAAGGAAGGCACTAATCCCATGACTAATATAGACTTTTTTCGTCCATAATAACATATATATATTGCACCAAAATATTGCTGGCCTCTTGAATAAGTCGGACTCATTAACTGTTCACCTGCAAGAATTATCTAATAAACGAAAAGACGTTGATATAATCTGTATAACGGAGCACTTCATAATGCTAGGTCAAGAAAAGCTCTTGAATATACCCAACTACAAACTGGCCGCCTGTTATTCAAGAGAAGGAAAGAAACGTGGAGGAGCGTGTATTATTATAAAAAGTGATTTAGAATATAAGGAATTATTAAATGTTTCATGCAATTCTGTAACAAACACCATCGAGTGTTGTGCTGTAGAACTTGTCACTCAACAATTAATTATTTTATGTATATATAGACCACCAAAGTTAAATAACCTGACTGTATTCTATGAAAAGCTAGACATTATCTTGAAGAAGCTATGTTCTAAGTCGAATAAGAAATTGATTGTTTGTGGAGACTTTAACATAGACACCTTAAAACGAAACAATATTTCTCTTGATTTTGAGCACTTTCTCTTAGCTTATAATCTCAAGCTAGAATTACAACAGCCTACCAGAATATGCAGTAATAGCTGTTTAGATAATTTTGCTCGTAGTTGTGAGCTAAAATGTAAATGTGAAGTAATCGACTTTGCGCTATCCGATCACACTGCACAGATATTGGAAGTCAAGGTAAATAGAACTTGTAGAATAAGATCGTGGCATATTAATAGACGCGACATATCAAACGATAATTTAATAAAATTTAACAATTATCTTCAATGCCTCTCGTTTTCGGAAATATATGATACAGACGACGCCAACAAAGCGTACGACTATTTTCTCGAACACTTCCGTTTATTATATGACCTTTGCTTCCCCTACAAGTTAGTAACCATAAAAGTAAACAAAAAAACCAAGTGGGTTTCACGTGGTATACGTGTATGCAGCAAAAAACAGAGACATTTGTTATGGAAATATAGGCTTAACCGATCAGATGAAAATAAATTAACATTTAAAAACTACTCTCAACGATTCCGCAGAATTATTACGCTAACCCAAAAAGCACAAAATAGTTATTACATCAATACCTCTAGTAACAAATCAAAAGCATCTTGGCAGGTAATTAACAACAAAGCTCGTTATACCGAACCCATTGCTCATATCAATGTAGGAAACAAAACTATTCGTAACCCAAAAGACATTGCAAACGCATTCAATAATTTCTTCATAGACCAGGTAAAGGATAACACTACAGCAGCGAATGAATCTTTTAATGTAACGGAAAATTCTAATTCAATGTTCATGTCTCCAGTATTGCCTCAAGATGTATTGAAGGCAATAAAATCATTAAAAAACAAAAATAGCTTCGGATATGATGGTATCACTACAAAAGTTATAAAATTCGTAGCAAATAGTATTGCGATTCACATCAGTCACATAGTAAATTTATGTATATGTTCTGGTGTATACCCAAAAGCACTAAAAACAGTTATTCTTAAACCACTTCATAAAAAGGGGAATAAAGAGGAATTAACTAACTATAGACCAATAGCCTTGATCCCTATTTTCTCCAAGGTTATAGAAAAGATAGTCTATGAGTCAATTGATAAGTTTTTGACTAAATATAAAATCTTGTGTGATGAACAGATGGGTTTTAGGAAAAATAAAGGCATAAATACAGCCATTTACGCTCTACTAAAAACTGTTATGGAAAATGTAGATAAAAAAAATCCCATTTGCGCAATTTATACCGATATGTCCAAAGCATTCGATTGTGTCCATTATGACACTCTTCTTTATAAGCTTGGCGCCTATGGTATCCGAGGTAATGTCCTAAACCTCATAAAATCATACCTCAGTGATCGCATACAATACACGGAAGTAACTCGGGTTTGTACTAAGACTAAACGTGAAATAAAATATCTATCTGAACACCGAACTATCAGATATGGTGTACCACAAGGTAGTGTGCTTGGCCCTCTTTTATTTCTGCTCTATATAAACGAATTGCCACGTTATATTCAGTACCCGATGGTTTTATTTGCTGATGATAGCACTGCGTTAATACAATGCAAAGATATAAAAAAATATGATAATGATATAAATCAGACACTCAAAGACATAGTGTATTGGCTTGAAATTAACAACTTACTAATAAATTTAGCAAAAACAAATGTAATGCACTTTTATCAACGGTTACCTGTACAAAATTTGACCATAGAGTATAACAGACAACAAATAAATCAAGTTACAGTTGCAAAATTCTTAGGATTACTAATGGATAGTCAGTTAACTTGGAAACCGCAAGCAGAAGCGGTATGTAAAAAGCTTAGTACATCTGCTTACGTGTTATTTAACCTGTCCAAAAAAGTTAATATAGCAACAACACTGATGGCCTACCATAGCTTAGCAGCATCCATTCTGCGATTTGGAATTGTGTTCTGGGGTAATTGTAGTATGAGAGAACAAGTATTTAAAGCTCAAAAGCGCTGTATAAGAGCTATGTGTGGTTTGAAGATGACAGACAGCTGTGCACCCATGTTTAAGTCACTAAAAATACTAACCTTCCCTGCATTGTATATTTTTGAAATGGCTGTTTTTGTAAAAAATAACAAGAGTAACTTTACAACTGTATCTGAAACCAGAAAAGGACCTATTAGAAGCCAATATAAGAATTTGTTGCAGGTTGGCTGTTATAATACTGCATTACTAAAAAAAAGTGTCTTTGGTATGGGTCCCATAATATATAATAAAATTCCCAACATAATAAAAAATTATCCTATTCAAATGTTTAAAAAGAAACTTACTGCACTATTACTAGAAAAATGCTATTATTCCGTCAATGACTTTTTAAATGATAACACACTTTAGTATATTTTATGACTTTTAATTTGAATTATAAATTTTAATGGACCTACATATATTATGTTATATTGTTATGTTTTCTTTTTCTATTTTAAATTTAATTTTAATATTTGTAACGATTTATTTGAATTGTATATTTTCATTTTAAAAATAATGTGTCTTTTAACTTTACTTTCAACATTTGCATGCTTAATTCTAAGGCAGATTGTACAAGGGACAAAAATACTGTAAACATCTACATTTTGTAAACCTACTTTCTAAGCAAATAAATATATTATTATAAAAAAAAAAAAAAAAAAAAAAAAGAAATAAAATGAAAAGAAACGTTTAAAACATTCGCGTACTCTTGACGATTTGTTAAGCTACGTTTCTTTAGAAACACGCCATGGAACAGGGTCACCTGTTGCAGGAACTTAGTTTACTTTAACTTAATATAAAGTTGTGCGACGGGAGCAAGCGACTGGTTCAGACGTTTCTCAGCTATGGTTAGGGGGTCACTACACAAAGTCCAGGTAATGTCTGAGCTTTCCTTGAAAAGCTGTAGATTTTATGTTAAATTATAGTCACAATGTAAACAGTGTAATGGAATGGAACAATACTTGTTCTGACTTTTGTATGTTTAGTCTTATCAAACAGGTATTTTTTTATAATATTTTTTTAACTTCACTTTGTAACAGAAAAACTCCAAACCCTCTTTATGTCTTAATTAAAATTCTAAAATCAGTCCTAAATTACGAATAAATGATAATAATACCTAATATCCCTCTTCACTTCACTTAGAATTGTGGTCACGGTGGCTAATCTCAACAGCCAAGCCAACCAGCCAGAGTTATAATTGTATGCGCAAGCATAGGTGTACTTGTTTTGCCCTCACTTTCATAGTCTGATGGCCGGCAATCCGATAGCCGCAGCGAGATTATGCTCATGATCGGCTTTATTAGCTTTGCGAGGCACGGGGGTGTCTCACTACTTACTTTTAAATTGCAGGTTACTGAAAATTTTCATGTTTTCTACGATCACGCTCATCAACCGCAGTTGTGACTGCGAGATAACGGGGTAGATGCAAACACGAATGCATTAACAAATCATTAATTGACGTTTACAATTTTAATTACCTAACTGGCGAGAAAATGTAAGTCAATATTTGATTACAGCAGTATAATGATACTCTTATTACATTGTGTTATGACAGAGGAATCAATTATAATAATATAACACGAGCAAGATCATTGACGCCCCAAAACTTCCCTCAAAACCTGTAAAGCTTGCCTTAGTACTAACTTCTTACTATTATACATATGCACCTATAAACACAATTATAATTTGCATGCAGCTATTATCAGTGATTGTTCACACCAAAAAAAAGAATGTGTCCTAGCGATTATTTTTGCTCAATGTTGCGTTTAATGTAGTCTGCGTAATTAACGGGTAGGTATGTGCTGTGTTCACCGTAAATCACAAATCATTACATTTTCTACATAAAAAAGCATAGTAGGTACGTACTTTTCCTGTTAGGTAATTATTTGTAATTAGCTAAATGAAACCCACGCGGCCACCGTGTCTCGCATGTCTTCCACCGATAAGCATACCTACTAGCAAGCTAACCGCTAACGCCTCGTCATCTTTACGACTCACTTTTACGATCCAAATTTGCATTTTCTAGTAAAAAGGCTTAATTTTATTAACGAACGACGTCCTACTTCACGAACCGTCGCCCATTATGAGACGAAAAAGAAGAAAGTATTAAAAAAAGGTACTTATGTTCGAGAGTAACAAAAACTGAAAGATTTCCTACGAAGTACTTCCTTTGAAGTATCGCAGCTTCTGGGAACAATGTTGTTACCAACTAACAGTTAGTTCTGCTGTTAGTTTGTTTCATCTTTGTTCACTAAATAAATATACGAAACTTGTTTAACGTTTCAGTAATTGGCTGAAGAAGGACAACTTAGCGTTTTTTAAATACTGTTTTATTTAAAAACGTGAATAAGTTAAAGCATGTAGGGGTATCGCTAAAAACCTTTTATCAATGTGGAAGTAGACATAATATAAAGGGGACTGCCAGCATATACATCGTATTACTATGTATTATTGTTACACTATGGTATTACGGTAATACAGACCTGTTTGGCAGACAAAGGTCTTGATCTATTAAAGCCTTGCAAAACCTTCCTAATCCAATTCGAAAAAAACTATTCCTTTAAGCATTAACTCCTTTGAAGTAAGCTGAAAAAACGTTGTAAAGCTTGGCATACAAAATTTACGAGAGATAAAAAAGGTTGTTACGAGTGCGGGTCCCGGGGAGGTTCCTCAATCATGGGCTTAACGGCTATCGTCGACTTTTGAGGTCCAAGAGTTACGATAGACCTTATTTTAGGTAATAACTCGCGATCGGTTCAGACTCGCGGTGGTAACTCACCGACTTAGGTACGTTCTACTCATAAAAGGGGTGTCATCAATTTTTATTCGTTTCCTGTAAAGTGGGGAGTTTATTGAGTTTCAGTTATCTTTGTGTTACCTTGATATTAGATCTTATTTTAGCGCCGCGCTGCCGAAGACGCGACGGAAATAGCTTTGGCAAATGACTAGCGATCACACTGACAAGTGTGTAAAGTCTGGGTTTATAGAGGTCACGGGGGCGCACTCGATCGATGTGCGGAGTTACTCATTCAAATCTGGAAACTGTTTGTCTTCTTCTAAGAGTTACTAGTAGTAACAGTGCGTGTACTTAAATTTTTGGGAATTCAGAAAATACTCTAATTATTTTATTAAAAAATCATAAATGTCATCATTATTAAGCTGAAAGCATCTTAAAATAAACAATCTATGAAAAATATAAATATATCAAATGTATATTTGAGTCAATTTAGCCGCAGTTACTGCTCAGATTGACTCGTGGAGTGTTCAAGTCAATAACTAGATGCGCCATGTTGAGTACGAACTCAATCTGATATTCCATTACAAACTGTATCATGGTAGGTATTCTACTATATAGAATTTAGGTAGGTACTTACTTACTGATATTTTGATAAAATTACCGTTACAATTTATCACCTTTACAATGTATATAAGAAACTGTGTATAATAACGAAGCCAGTCCCTGAACCCCTGTAATTAAACCAACGACTCTTTTCAACACTTAAATTATTCAAATTCAAAACGATTTTTCTTAGCGCCCTTCAAACGCCGTCCTATTCATAGTGTCCAAACTTTTCATTGAATTATCTCTTTGAATACAAATGATAACTTGAAACAAAACACTCACTTTTGTGACTGTCTCGTAATTAATCACCCAGATACTGTTCCTTTCCATTCCGATTCAATTCCTTGGCGTTTTTGAATAAGAAAATCTTTTTAATAGAATCCACGGGTTTGTGAATAAGATAAATGAGCCACGATTTTTGGTTTGGATAAAAAATGTCGGTGAATGTAAGAAAAATAACGTTTGAATGGAAGTCGGGTCGGACTGTGGCTCGCGCCATTTATAACCGTCGCGTTTAAAACGATAGTGCACGTTATACTTGCTGGGCTATAGATCTTGCACCAGATTTATTGTAGCTCTTATATTTTGCGCTTATAATTTGTGGCGGAAAAGTTGTTTCAGTTTATAGTTAGCCAAGTTAGCGGTTGGAAGAGAATCGATCGCTCTTCACCTGCCGATGAGAATAAGGAACAAGTCTAACCTTGGCAGTACACGCACTGCCAGCTGCTGGACGGCTCTGGTAGCCGCGGCAGCAGGCTTTTGATTTTGACTTTTTTTACATAACTTCCATATAACCAAATAATGTTTTATTAGTGTGCACTTGAATAATTCATTTACTTAATTCACTTTCCGTGTCAAGTTACACTTACAAATAAAATATTCTCCTTTATTAATTATGAATAGAAAATCATCCTTCGTTACTAATTTATTTCGCAGAGCTCGTTCAGAACCGTCGCCCAATCTAACCGTTTATTATACAAATTCTGTTTCCAAAAGAAATTGACAATATTTTCAATTCCCAATTTGTTTCAATTGTTAACGTTTCATGACGATTTCTGTTCGATATTGATAAAATCGTACTCTAACGACATTGAATTTTATAACAAAAAATTATTTTGTGAAAGCAATCATAATTTAAAACTTTTATACAGTACTGAGTTTCTATAGTACCAAAGCGTAAAATAATTACAATATTTAATATGAATTTAAACGTAAACACATTTCACGTTACCCTATTAAAAATGTATTAAATTGAACGGAGATAATTGTTTATTGATGCGAGCCACACTTGTGACCCCGGTGTGGTTGTAATTACATACCTATCATTACTGTCGAGCGTATGATCAATTACACGCAACCTATCGAGTGTAAAGGTTACTCTATCGCTTGGCAACCATTAAATTAGTGTCTGTTAACACTTTTTATTTTCACTTTTTCATTTCCGTCCTAAATTTTTTTAAAGTGACAACTTTAGTCATAAACGCCCTGAAGCCATTTAAATTAATAAAGAAAAACCTTCAAAAATGTAAGCAAATAAAAGGCATTTTTGACAAATTAAGACTGAGATCAGTTTGCAATCGTTCGTTAAAGTTATTAAAATTCTGGTCGTATTAGCTCCTTTATTTAAAATACTTTTAACAAAAATAATCATTTTAATTAAAAACATAAATCGATAAAAAAACCGCAGACACTCTAGATCCACTCAAATATTTCCAGGTCAACCCAAAGCCGAATTACCGAGTCCACATCAATCCCCGAGCGCAAGAGTCGTATCTTCCCAATAAGAGTGTAAGGTCCCAATAAAATAATCATGGCAGTGTTTACGTGACTCATCGCGCATGAATATTACATGCGGGCGGGATTATGTCGCGCGCGCGGAGCTAGTGCGACGATGGATGTGGCATGAGAAGATAGAAGCGCAGGGTAAAATTGAGTAAAATTTTTGTATCAATCTTAATTTTATTGTAATTATTTATAAAGAAGAAGCAACAGCAAAAAAAAGAAAGACTTATTTTATTAAACTATACATTGTTAATGCTGGTCGCATGGGCCAAAGTCCTCGATACTCAATAAAAAAAAAAAATTTTTGTTTTGCAGGTGCATCAATTCAATAATTATAAGAATGTGAACAGAAAAAAAAAACAAAATTAAATTAAAAATCACTGTAACTACAATAGGTGCCAAGTGGAAAAGAAAAAATTTATCTAAACTGAAATATTCTTTATTTCTTTCTCAAAGCGAACTTCTCGATCTACGATGTATTCATGCGTCGCGTCCACACAGGCACGTCCGCCCTTCTTCTATGCTGAAGGTCCATGTAGTAACGATGACGATGCGACTTTTTATGTGGCACGCAATGCTTGTGTGACGAAATGTATGCGGTTTTCATTACGTTGTCAGCAGTACTCACAGTACACGAGCTCTGTGTTCGAGCTCATGCATATTGTGCTAGTAGGTATTAGAAGTAGTCAAACATTTATGGATCTCGAATACCTTGTTTGTAGAAGTACAGCTAAAAAATGATTTTTTAATTTAGGTTATAAGTTTATTGTCGTGATGGCTCAATGGGTGCAGTGCCCGCCTCTCATGCACGAGGCTGTGGGTTTACAACCGGGCACAGGCTTAACAATATACCTTTTTATATTTCTTGTATACTTTTTAAGTCTCTCTTGGACATCGCTGATATTGGTGAAAGAAAACATCGTGACGAAACCTAGGCTTATAGTTATAAGTCAAAATTCGCCAATCCAGCAAGCATGGTGATGAATGCTCGTGCCTTCTCTAAGAAGAGGTCTTTGCCCTGCAGTGGGACAGTAATAGGCTGGCATTATAGATTTTTTTTTTAATTACTTTAGCCATATCTGTCAATCAATTATCTCAGCCAGCAGACTAGTGATGAGCATGAGAGCCTCTCTTATGTTTGGTCTAGCCATTGTTCCAACGTAAAGGTGATAATTAATACCATTACCTAGCCACGCCGGTGAGCGCGGGTACCGATACATTGAGCTCGCTATATTTAGCAAAATACCTATTAAGGGAAAGCCCACGTGTATTAATTATTGATAGATCAACTTTCGTGTATATTATGTTCACAACGGATACAAGCGCGCAGGACATACTATAGTGCAGTGTGTGCGCAAACACAGGTTGGATGCAACCCTTGTTCATATAGGTATAGATAATCTATACTGATATAATAGAGCTGAAGAGTTTTCTCTTTGTTTGTTTAACGCACTAATCTCTGAAACTACTGGTTGGATTGGATAAACTCTTTTTGTATATGACTACATTAATAAATATTTCAAACAAAGTCATGCAAATACTGAAGAGAGTAAGATTAATTGAAAGAACTAAATTAATTATGAATTCACTAAAGATAACTGCGAGCGCAGTACTGCTCCTTAACGTTAGTTACTTCCCAATTAGCGCACGTCAAAGTAACCGAGAGTTACTGTCACTGCCGCTCCGCAGGCTTTGATCTACACACTGACTGCCAACCTCAAGCCGTGAGCTTTGCTAATCATTTACATACAACATTCACCGAATGTAATGAATACGAACCCAGTTGTTTATCAAATTCAATTCGGAACATCAGGGAAAACATGGTGATGTCATAACTGTAATGTCATCTGAGGATTTCCTGATATTATAACCGCACCGAATTTTAATTCATGTTTTCAAAAGTTGCTGTCTTCTCGCTACGAGAATTGCTACGTCGTAGCCGCCGACGTAGATTGCTACGCCGTAGCCGACTACGCGTATTCGTGGTAAGTCGTTATTTGCTACGAAATGTATGCTGCTGACTTGTCGCTACGTGTGTTATTTTGTTTTTGCTTGAGACACTGTGTATATTTTTGTTTTGAAACGCTGTTTTGTGTGTCACCAGTTTGAAGTGTTATTTTGGTTTCAACCACAAGTTACTATGTTGAATAAAATGTGGTCAGCTTTTCTTGCTGTCTTTGTAAAAGGTACTACCTCCATACTCCAATTCATTAATTCTGTGAGCAATTTCTCAGAGGCCCATAACAACAATGGCGGCCTGTCCCATGCATACCTAAGCTGTGATCCTAACATTTGCAAGTGTAATTCGCTTCAGAAAGGGAAATAAAATCTGATGTACATCCTAATCGTATGTCGGTAATACATGAATTATTCAAGACGGAATATTGAATACCGTGGGGTACGACTGTGCGAAGTTTGGCTTACAACGGAATTAAGGGATTAGTCGGCCGGCATTAGGACCGTTCTTTAGTACTGAAGGGGCTATACAATGTAAATTCTCAGATGGTGAATAAATGGCTTTATAAATTTACTAGGTACTTACAGTAAAATAGACACAAAATAATAACATACTGTAAATTACGACATACTAGCTTCCGCCCGCGACTTCGTCCACGTCATATTTTCCTCGAGAATCATACATTTTTTCAGAATAAAAAGTTAGCTTATGTTGTATTCCACACTATAAACTATCTCTGTGCCAAATTTCATCTAGATCCGTTAAGGCGTTATTGAGGATCAGACATCCATCTATCCGAATTTTCGCATTTATAATAGTAGTAAGATTACTAAATATGTTGCACAAGTGTTCATGTTACACGTATCACTCCTTCATCCTTGCCAGTTATGAAGCTCGAAGCGCTGCACACAATCTAGATGTAATTGCATGTTCGTAACACTGTACGTGGCATAGTTTTCAGAAAGTGTAATCCTCATCAGACGTAAGTCATTGTGTTACAGTAGGTAATCTGCTCAGTTGTGACGTGTGGCTGTGTGTATGTGTGTGTGAACGTTTTCATTACAATACGTGAGTAATGAATATTAATCACATCTCCATCAAGCATGTGTGCGTGATAGTTTACGAGTTGTCAAGACCAGTGCATCACATGTTTTAGTTTTGAGAGCTTGTTGAACCATTATTGAATGTATTTTTTTGTAAACAACCTAAAAATATCATGAAATAAATAAATAAATTAAATAAGTAAATATCATGTTTTTCATATTTCTGATCGATGTTATTACAGTTACTGAACATGTGACAACAATACAAATATACAGTGGCCAACAATAATATTGCTAATTGGATTGAGTACCCGATACCGGTGTGCTACTTTTCATTTTTTTTTTGTAATATTACTTTTCAAAATAGGTATAATTTGAATGTACTTTTGTAAAATAAATAAATAAAATTAATATTGTTAAAACCTACAAAACATAAATACTTTGCTCCAACAGCAAAATAAACAGCAGTAAGCAAAACATTTACTCAAACAAAACTATATAACAAATAAGACATATTAACCCTAAACATATAAAGTCAAACGAGGGCCCTCACATTCAAATCGGCCCAAAAGTTGTTAATGCGCCGTGACGACGATGCCCGCACAAATTAATCAACAGTATCAATCGACGTAACGAGAGCGGCGCGGGCAAGGGTCGGGCAAGGAGTGGGCAAGACGCGGGCAATCCCAACTAGCCCGCATAGCCCCGGCAAATATTTGGCGGAACTTGGGCACAGCGTGTTTGTTATAGGATGTCGAGTTTAATGGGTGCACTGATTGACTGTGAGTGGTGCGGGATTATCTGATTAAGTAATTATGTGTTAGGTGTGTGTGCTCGGACATTAACGTGCCTACGCAATCAACGGGATAGGTACCAGAAGCTGGGTGAATCGAGAGTCACAAGTAATTAAAATGGATGACGATATCAACGTATGCGGCAATTAAAATAACGCCTATATGGAATTGGTATAGACGCATAGGACACACATACACATGATATATTGTTTTTTTATAAGTACGTACTTATACAAAACAATGTATTATGTATGTTCGTTTCCTATGCGTTCGCGCACCGTGTATATGATTGAGTTGGAAAATACCTACAGTTGTAGATGGCACCTGCGTGGGAGTTCCAGGATTAATGAAAACATTTTTTTTCCACAACTCTGTCTTAATAATACGTGAAAACAAACAGTACGTATAGTTTGATTCTCTGCAGAAACACATTGTTCTGGATGTTCAATTGTTTCGCTCTTCACTTGGGCCGCCACTTTACAGTTTCGATACACATAATGTAGCGCGCAGGGCACACCGAGGAGGCCGGTTTTACGAGCGAACCCAAAGGGCCGATTGTTTGCTCGACAAACGCGCACGAAACAATTCTATGTAAAGCCAACATTATTAATATTAGCCGGAGTTTATCGAGTGTAGACCCGGCTTATGACGTCAGGGCGTTGACGATAATCCTCGGATTATAATGGGCCTTCAAGGTTCTTGAGTGTTATGATAATACGTCAAGTTGATCCGAGTTTGTGCGCCTGATCATAACGTAGCTGAAGGTACCTGCGCCATGGTGTTGTTATCAAAGGCTCGAGGATAAATAATTATGTGGATCGTTCGGTCGGTAAGCTTTGACAGTCGTTACGGGTCATCAGAAGCCGAAAAGTCTGACAAACAGTTTCACCAAAGAGTATCCGGTTAGACTGGAAGCCGACCCCAACATAGTCGGGAAAAGGTTAGGCAGATTGATCAGTCGGTAGGCAGGCGAAGCGGTGACCATAATCATGATAGTGGACACATGGTAATATAGAGCCGAAAGAGGGTCGTTCGTAGAGCAAGATAATTTATTATGGACACAGAAATCAGAACACACGTCGACACGAGTTGGCAACACTGACATACACAACAAACACAATCATAATAAAATACAAATTGTTAGAATTAAATACGAACATAAGTACATAAGTACCTGTAAGTATTGATTTCTAAGAAAGCTGAACCCACAACAAACTAGGTTGGAAAAGGTGGGTGTATTCCCGTTCGTCCCCCTGACTTCGTCCACTTAAGGGGACGAATGGGAATTTACACAAAAAATATTAAATTTGTTCCCGATCGTCCCCCTCTGAATTTTAGGGGGACGAATGGGAATATTTTTTTAGATTAGACATCTATTCCCGTTCGTCCCCCTGACTTCGTCCACCTAGGGGGACGAATGGGAATTTGTTATTTTTTGTCCCGATCGTCCCACCGATTTCGTTGGCGGGACGAACGGGAATAATGTTTATTTTATGTTTTTGAGTCCCATTGGTCCCCCATCAAATATTTTCAGACTGGTTGTTAAATGGAAAAATAAAATACAGTAAAGATTTATTAATTAACAAAAAGTCACAATATGCCGTGTTTTACAATGCTTGCTTGGTTACTAGAAATACAAGCTTCTAGTTTAATCCACAACGATGTTATAGGGAGTCGAATATGGCCTAAACTGCTTTGAGAAAAGGATGGTACGGCCGTGCCGCTTTTGTTTGCTTGACTTAGCAGGGGCACCCTCGTGCCCCCCGATACGAAGTAAAAAATTGTAACAAAAAAGAAATCGGTACATAGAGCTGATAATTAAAAGAAGTCTGTATTATTATCACAAGAAACATTATAAACAGACTTTTTACAGAGAAGCCATAGGGCAAAAAAAACTTTGAAAAAATGTGACATTGATTGTTTTTCCAAAACACCCTTCAATTGTATGTGTGTAATTATTGACTTCCAATTTTTTGGGCTCAACAATGTCACAAGAAGCGCAATCTGGTCCTTCTAGTAGTACAGAAAGCTGTTTACAATATATAAAAAGAAAAGGTGGAATCGTGCTTCTGCGTGCTGGATATCAATTTTTGAGGAAAAGGCAAAAGAATATATTATGAATTGCCAAAATCAACTTCTTAATTCCGAAATAAGCGTAGGACATTTTCTAGAAAAACTTAGGTAATAAGCAGAGTGCCCGATTGTTGTAGATACATACTTGTTAGATACGTTGGTTTATTCTTTTTGTTTTGGGTTTAGTGTGCCATATTATATAATAGTTATTATTGCCTTATTTTATGTGATCATAATACAGACTTCTTTTAATTGTCAGCTCTATGTACTGATTTTTTTTTTGTTATAATTTTTAACAATGTAAGTACAAGGAGATTTATTTTATGTTAATGTTTAAGCGTATGTGTATTTTGATATCTAAGTACCTACGTTAAGTTGATTCTGTGACTTTTTGTTCTTTAATAAATCTTTACTTTAATGTGTTTTTTTTTTAACTAAACAACCAGTCTGAAAATATTTGATGGGGGGACCAATGGGACTCAAAAAAATAAAATAAAAATTATTCCCGTTCGTCCCCTCATCGAAGTCAGGGGGACGAACGGGAAAAAAAATAACGAATTCCCATTCGTCCCCCTAAGTGGACGAAGTCAGGGGGACGAACGGGAATACACCAAAAGGTGGGTTATTAAATTATATACAATTTATATATGCGTAAAGTAAACATTACGACGCGAATAATAAATAAAGCTGGACAAAGCCTATGTAAATAGGATGATTACATTTAAAATGTAGAAATTAAATTCGTGGTTCGAATAATACCTGTATGTTTATTTTATTAATTTTAAGCCTCACTGAGAATACTCCAAAATGAGTATAAAATATCATTTCGTTATTAAAATTGTACTGAATACGCACAATTGAAATCCAGAAATCATTAAAATGAAAGTAAAAAATACAACAATACATTTCGAATCCGAGCAATTTGGCATCGGACAAAAGAATTCCGACGTCGGATGGAGGGGCGCATACCGCAAGACATTATTTTTAACAAACCTAAATCTGGTCCCGAGAACAGAGCATTCACTTCATAGCAATCAACCCACACACACAAGCAAGAGAACACCTTTTGACAATGACGTCATGCACAAACACACACTTAAAATCATCATTCTATTGTATTGTATGTAGATCTGTGACTTTATGCAAATGTATGTGTAGTGCTCCACGACATTGTCTTGCAGTACGAGTATATCATTGCGTCACGCATTCACAGGTCTTAGCACACACATGAAAGGCTTCAATGTGTGCTCACTCTAACTGTAGCCGTTCGAAATGATTGTGCATGTGTGAGTAAATTCTTCGCCACACAAGTACCAAGTGAGACTCGGACGGTTTATCCTTCGATACCTTTTATCCGCACAATTTTCCGTCGGAATCTCTTGGGTACACCGACCATTACCTACCAGGATCACGACTGAGCACACTTTGAATGTATTTTAGACACAGCTTCGTAATGACAAGCAAACGTCTTTCATAAAAAAAGATTAGTTTCAATAACCTAATTTTGATAGAGGAATATCTTTTGTTGGTTCAACAATGTTTCAAGATTACGTGACAATGTTCGCACGGAAGTGGCGAGATAAGAAAAAGTAAAAGAATTTTAACTAAGGTCTGCCGGAGGACAATATTGAGATTATTTTGGATTGTGTTCCTTTATTATTAGTACAACGACCTTGAGATAAGCGATTATATGCGGCGACAAACCAACTGCATGCTGAGTGGAAAAAAATACAAAATATCATAATATAAGCATCTTAGCATCCTAACTAATATTATAAATGCGAAAGTAAGTTTGTTTGTTTGTTTGTTATCATTTTACGCCTAAGCCACTAAACCGATCATCCTGAAATTTTGCATATACATTGCCAAGTGTACAGGAACGAACATAGGGTACCTTTCATCCCGAAAAAAAGTACTGTTCCCAAAGGAAATCACAATAACCTTCATATGGTGATAGATGTTGCCACATGTCTTTCGAATCATGTTCGAATTTTAAATTTAAGTACCTAATACATTTTGTAAGTTTTGAGTGTCGTTGGACCAGCTTCAACTAGGGTGTCATAAAATCGATTATTGATAATTCGGGGTTATTATAACCAACTAGCTTTTGCCCGTGGCTTCGCTCACGTTAATTTAGGATTTGCCAATCAATTCGGGTTGTACTCTGCTTGAGTGCATGAGTGAACCAGCGTCAGAAAATGAAGGGTTTACTCATGCACTCAAGCAGAGTACAACCCGAATTGATTGGCAAATCCTAAATTAACGTGAGCGAAGCCACGGGCGAAAGCTACTTAGAACATATTTCCCATATTCGAAGATTTTTGTTAACCGTGAAAATCTGAAACGCTACTATCGATTTTTTTTTAAACCAAAACACAAGTCCATATTAAATTTGAAATGAACACCTAAACAATCGAAATGGAAACAAAAGTAGATCATTCTACTAAAACAATAATAACAACTGGCAAAGCTAACATCCTTTAACAGAACATAACAATTGCTCTTCAACTAACACATAAAGTAGCAAAATACAAAATTGCAGCGAAGAAGAAAACGTAACGCAATAAAATCTTCTTTTATAGAAAAATCAAACTCGAAATCCTTTTATTACGCTCTCGAAGAAGTTTCTCACTTTTACAGCTCTTCACTGGCGATTTTCAATTACTATTGGTCGGGATAAAATATAAGACTGCTGCAAGTCGCGTTTACATTATAATCGACATTGTCGTTCAATTGTAACAAGTATCACTGTAGCTATTTACTTCTTTTAAAAAACGTTACGCCTACGTTTTTTATATTTGTGCAAACACATTTGTGCCAACAGGCAGAGCAACAGTATCATCATGATTGTTTCCAAACCTAACCTTTTTTTTTTTTTTTTTTTTGTTGCCGGGGTGGAAAATCCTCATGGATGTCCACCGCCCTGGGGAGGGCGGAGGGGTCTGTCAGACTCTTACTGACTAAAAACCACCCCAGTGTTCCCCTCTCACACTTACGCCGGGAATCACGGGAACGTACGCGCCTTCCGCGATCCCCAACTGGTGCCGGCCCGCTTCCGCGGGCCTCCTCAGGTCAGGGGGGGGAGTGAGGTGTTTAACTCCCCCCGCGACGTCAAAGAGGGGCGCGCGTGGAACACTACGCGCCGCCACCTCGGGTCCGGATGAATGGTGGGCGACGGACGTCCCCAAGTCCGCCGCCCCTGGACCCATTTAAGGGGGCCGGAAGAGGGCGTTGTCCGCCCTCCGCCGACGCCCGGTGCGCCTGCTGCGGGCCGGGAGAGAGGTTGTAATCTCTCTCTCCCTTTCCGCAGCCTCCTTCTGCGAAATAATCGTTTCGCAGAAGGAGACCACCGCGTCCCAGGACCCCTCGCCGCCGACCATTGAAGCGACAACGGTCGGTAGCGACAGGTCACTGCCAACTTCAGAGATGAGGACACGACGCGGCTCCTCCCAAGCCGTACATTCTGACAGCGTATGCCGCGCCGTGTCCTCCCGGCAGTCCACGCAGTGATGACACCGGGCGTCCGGCTCCCTGTTTATGCGACACAGGTACTTCCCGAAGCAGCCATGCCCCGAGAGCACCTGCGTCGCCCGAAACGTCAGGGAGCCGTGCCTTCTGCCGAGCCAGTCCGCCAGCACCGGCCGGATCGCCTCGATAGTGATGAGGCCGGCGGTAGGGCGTGACAGCCTGTCCCGCCATTCCGCCACTAGGACCTCGCGAAGCTGCGACCGATGCAGCTCAAACTCGCGCTGCATCGGCCGCTGGCCTCGAGCCCGCGCTCCCTCGCGCCACCTATACAGTGACGCGAGTACCTTCGCCTCCAGGTCCCAGGGCGGGGATCCAGCCAGCACACAGGCCGCCTCGTAGGAAATCGTGCGATACCCCCTTATGGCTCTGACGGCCATCGCCCTCTGCGGTTTGCGGAGAACGGCGATACTACCGGCCGTCAGGTCAGCCGCCCATATTGGGGCCCCATATAGGGCCATCGATCGCACGACCCCCACATACAGACGCCTGCAGGCGGTGCTCGGGCCCCCCAAATTGGGAAGCAGCGTTGCAAGCGCACCAGCCGCGCCCAGCAACTTGGGCGCCAGCCGCCGGAAGTGGGGCTCGAAGTCCCACCGGCTGTCGAGCACCAATCCC
Organism: Hoplodrina ambigua; assembly: GCA_949774945.1. Lineage (NCBI taxonomy): Eukaryota > Metazoa > Arthropoda > Insecta > Lepidoptera > Noctuidae > Hoplodrina > Hoplodrina ambigua. Next base: position 16,778,743 of record OX458966.1, read on the forward strand.
AGGTATTTCATGGTAGACTCGACAGCGATCCGAGCCCCCCCAACCACGATGTGTGAGCCGGGTGGCGGCGCCCGCCGGGGGCCATGAAACACCATGGCCTCCGACTTGCTGAGGGCCACCTCCAAGCCTAGGCGACGTATGCGGCCCACCACCTGTGAGACCGCAGCCGTCACCAGCAACGCTGCCTCCCTATGCGAGCTCCCCCGGGCAGTGACCAGAGTGTCGTCCGCATAACACGTCAGATCTACCCCCGGACTGAGCTCGCCCCTCAGCACCCAGTCGTACCCGATGTTCCACAGGAGCGGGCCCAGGACCGAGCCCTGTGGAACACCGCACGACATTTGGTGCTGGTAGATACCATCTCGTCCCACGTAGGTGACACACCTCTCCGACAAATAAGCCCCAATGATGTGGCGGAGGTAGGGAGGCACGCGATGATAGCGCAGTGCCTCCCGAATACAACTCCAGGGCAGGGTGTTAAAGGCGTTGGATATATCCAAAGACACCGCCAACATCACCCCACCCCGGGACACCGCTTCCCCCGCCAGGACCCTCACTCGCGATATCGCGGCGACGGTGGAGCGCCCATGCCGAAAGCCGAACTGGCTCTCGTCCAGGTCCGGCCCCTCTCTGCACAAGTGGCCGACGAGGCGGGCTGCAATTATCCGCTCGAACAGCTTACCTACCTCGTCTAGCAGCACTATGGGCCGGTACGCAGACGGTGAGTCCGCAGGGCGCCCCGCCTTTCTGAGCAGGACCAGACGGCCAGATTTCCACTGAGTGGGAAACTGGCCCCGCTCAAGGCACGCTGAGTAGAGTCCTCTCAGTTGGGGCTCCAGTTCCTTCAGAGCGAGGGCTAACACGCAGCCGTGAATACCGTCGGGCCCGGGTTCCAAACCTAACCTAACCTAACCTAATAACAAGAGACTCGGGCGCCGTACGCACTCATAGCCTCGCAAGCCTTAGAGAAGCCCATATAATATATTACTCTTGTAGAACTTATTTTCCGTCTCAAAAACTCAACGTCACAGTACTTTAAATGTAAGCAAATAACAAACGAAGCCCGCATGAATTACACGCAGGAACAAATTTCACAACTGAAATTAAGGCCCGGCACAGAATAAAAGTTAAATTAGAGGCCCCAACAATCGCTGTCTATAGCGTGTGACGGCGCTATGTTTGGACTTTGTGGATTTTTTCATTTATTTATATTCTCCTCATGCTTCTTCTGGTGTTGCATTGTGTTGTGGGAAATACGGAGAAGAGGGATTTTAAACTGATGTTGAATATTTAAGGTGCCACTAGTTTTGCTTCTTTCTCGAGCTTAATATTTAATTGGTTCAACTTTATTTTAACCCTTTAATTGGTCTTGATCATTGATCGATTACTGATGACTTGATTTGTTATTATTTGTTTGTGTCATAACAAATTACAAATAAATATAATAATAAATAGTAGGTACACTTGTTTCCCATAAAATAGTCTTCCTAAATCACGTACAGGCTGATGTACTTTCTAATTCTTAATGAATGCACTAAACCCTGAGATGTAGAATTAAAATGCTAAGTTAAACACAGCTTAAACGTTATCGCTTAAACGATAACACAAATTGATCTCCCGCTTTAGGATTACGTCGAACATGGGGCGAAGTTTCCTCGTAATTTTACATACGTATTATAAATAGCCTAAGGATTAACGCCGAACTAAGTCGGTGACGCGCTGGCGAGCCCGGCGAGCCCCGCGGCCTCGCTCACATTCATAAATGCTTAATATAGCAAGTAATATTTACTCGGTTCGGAAACTAATCAGAGTAGTAGCAACTTTTCTAATAAACGCCCACATGGTGGAAAATTCGCTACTAATGAAAGCTTGTGAGAAGTCATAAAAATGTGCTTATGTGTGAGGAATTTATATGAACAATTTGTATTTTATAATGTGCTTCAAGTCCACGTTCTAAAGTGAAAATTAATTACCACAGAAGTTTTGATAAAATATTGCTTTTAAGAAATAACTAGAAACGAAGCGGAAACATAGAACGGAATCTATTAGATTTTATTTTTTTACCACAAATTACTTTTAAAAGTTAAATTAGTCTACAGATATAACTATGTATTTAATTTGTGGAAAACTAAGTTTTTAGTACGATTTTGTTTAAATTTCATTATATTGTACTAGAGACGTGGACACTGTCATGATATTAATATATTATTAACATGACAATTACACGATATCCTTTGGTAGAACAAAGTGCGTCCATCACTAACGAGCGGTGAGCGACCACGGAAGTGACCAATGGAGCGGTGAGGTCGATACGCTGCACTCTACACTTACTAGCTTTTGTCAATTAGCAAACGATGCAAGAGGAGTGGGCTCCTAGAGGACGCGGAGACGCCGACGGTCAATGGAAAGTACAAGATTCAAACTTTTTTTATATATCGCTAATTTAAGATTGAGTTGAAAATGAAGAAACTGGCGCTATAGTTGGGAAGTTAGGAAATGTGCATAATTGATACCACAAGACCACCAATCAGAAAGTTTTACCAAAATTAACAATTTTCTTAAATATTTAAAATATGTAAACAAAGTAGAACGAAACATACGATATTTAGTCAAATAAGTCTCACAACAAGTCTCACTTTAAACGAGAAGTACCAGAGTCGACAGTCGTAACACTCCATAGTAGAACTTTGTTTTGCGGTTGATAAACATTAACTCAAAATACGCGAAAACTTTTAACTATATTCGCGAAATGTACGCAAAACTCCACCAGCAAGGTACTGCAGAGAAGCCATGTTCAACAGCCGAGGAAGATACTTTGACTACGGGGGAACATTTTGTGTGTCTGCGATGCACAGAGGTGGAAAATAAACTGCCAGGGAGACCGTAGGTGTAAACATAGGTACGGGTATAATGAATTGTATAATATAATTATTTAATGTGGCATAATATTTAGGTTATCTAATGGAGAGAAGAAGTAATAATTATTCAGTCATCAAAAAAATAACTCGTTAACGGAAGATAAAATATGGCGGAAAATCGGACAGCTAGATTTTCTTTTTCTTTTCAATTATAAAGTTAACTGTCTATTTAAAATTGAGGCCTTAATTAATTTGTTTCATGCGACTTTTTGTCATTACTAATATTTTCATGAATAATTTGGGCTGGTTGTGAACAAAACCTAATTAAATACCCAAATAAAATGTAACTCTACAAAACATTTACAGTTTCATCGAAGTTCCGACAAGGTAGGCACGATTGGCACCTAATATCTTGAGTCAACCGTCGTGATGTCGCGGCGGCCTCGCGCCCCGAATGCTGATAACTAAGTGACGACGGTAACAGCGCCTTCACCTGGCTGACTTGTATTGTTATTTGAAACCAAATTACTTGAGTTTTAGGACATGCTGCTATTTCTGCCGCTCCAAAGAGCCTTTGAAAACGTATTAGTTCTTTAACCCAACGGTAAAATATTCTTCAATACGCTTATACGACCAGATTTAAGTATATGCAGTGGACGACCCAGGAGTATGTAGTTTCTGCCTACCTCCATGGCACCAAAGCTTGCGTTTATGTATATACCTCAGCTTAGTAAAAACCGTAGCCTAAATCCATGTAGGTACATCTCATGACCTTATAATCTGCTCGGATACTAAACCGCTACAAATGAAACAAGTGAACAGCAATCGGTTACCAGCTCCCAGCGCCGGCCTGACAGAGATGTATGGGGCCGATGACGTCACAGGACACACTCGTGTTATATTAATGACGTCAGAAGTTATCCACGCTACAGTGGCGATGATTGATCGTCTCGGACCAACACACGATATTTGTTTCTATGGACTTGCTTTAAAATCGGATTATCGTTGGATAGTTTTAATGGACTGAGATCATAGAGCCGCCAGACCTATGTCATTGTAGCATGCTTGACATTTTGAGGTACCCAAATGCTTTTCTAGTTTTAGTGCCTTATACCTTACCATGTATCTGATACGATACCGTTCCAGGTATCTGGTATAATTATGGAAAGCACTAAATAATATGAGTGTGATGATGATTTTGTTTACAAGAATGTAAGTTTGTACTTACATCGGGTATTATACAACTTATTTGTTACACGACATTATTTTAACATTTCAGCCGCACAAATATTAAATCAAAATATAAATCAATAACATTTAAGTTTGATGATTGTTTCTGTATATTTTTCACAGAAAAGAATAAACAAAAATCATTATTCGTTTATTTCCAGACACTCTCCGAAGACCATAACATCGGCCAGACTCTTTAAAGTTCTGACCTTCACTGATATCTGAAAAGGGCATAGCGTTCAATCTAGCAAGTTTACACCTTTATTTACTCTCATTTGACGTAGGATCGACTACTCTGAGATTTCGCACAATAGCGGTATTGATATTACAATTTGACCTTTAAATAATAATATTATTGTTATTATTGAAACAGAAATATCTGAACGAAAATGTATCGATAAGACAATAATAAACAAGTGTTGTTGAAGGCCAAGCAGTGTTTATGAACATTTTACAAACTTGTAAAGTAACGAACACCACTTTACTAGTTCATGAAGTTATTATAATTCAGTGATTCCAGTCGACACACACTCAAACCTCTTTCTTATCAGCAATCTTCGGTTCATTTTGGAAAAGTACACTACAGGGTAAATATGAGTCACAAAGTATAATAAACGTCAATATCGGCGGCAGAGATAGGACAGCTGACGAAGAGGTTCCGGTGGGCTTGCACCGCCACTCGATATCGTATTATATCTGAGCGCGGCGGGTGACACGCGGGGGGACGCGCTGGTGGAATGTATTTATATGATGAAAGTTTGAAAGTCAATTGAGGAATGTTTGTCAGAGGGTTGAGTTAGGCTGCTTGTAGGAACTGTGACTACTTTTAGATGTTCAAATGATTAAACTTAAGGGTAAATAAATAAGGATTAAGGTAAATAAGCGTTCTCGTATAGTGATCTTCTCCTAACAGAATTAAAATTAGTATTGAAAAGACCTAAAATTTTCTCTGTGAATCTGGAAACAAAGAAAATTCTACTGACTTTGTTCCACCTTTCACATCAGCACTACGTTAGAGTCAAATAATTCAGAACGGCGTTCCGGTAAAAGTCCAGAACAAAAATTTTGTGTGACAGCAAGCACAGTACAGTCCGCTGTCTGGCCGTCCGGCTGTCCGGCTCGCGACCGGCGTCCGGCGTCCGCACCGATAATTGTGCACCCGCGTCACCGAACGCCAATTTTCATGTAAATTGTAAAAATTCATCCGACGATCGAACGCATACCAACTTACTGTCTACAAAGAGCTGCGCCAGCAGATAGATGTGTAATTGTTGTCCATGTTGTGGAAATATTGATGACTACAGTACGGCGCGGCGTGCGGAGCTGTACGGGTGGATTGTATTTTCTCGTCGAGTATGCATTAATGCGCAGTGTCCTTTATTTCGTTCATATCACATGAAAAATATTAATAACCGGTTTCTTTTTATAGTAACGATTATGGAGCTGAAAATTAAATTTCCGCAAAACTATTATTATTATTATTATAACTAGCCTGTACTGTCCCACTGCTGGGCAAAGGCCTCCCTCCATTCCTTCCATTTCTCGCGATTTTGCGCTTCGTCTTGCCAATTCTCAAGGAAGCCCACCAAGTCGTCCCGCCATCTCCTTCTTGGTCTGCCGCGTCCCCGTCTTGTCGTTTCGGGACACCAATCTTGGGCTCTACGGGCCCACAGATTGTTCGACATGCGGCAGACGTGTCCAGCCCAGTCCCATTTTAGCTGGGCAGCCTTTTGAGCCACGTCAATAATCTGTGTTTTGGAGCGCAGGGTGGTGTTTCGTACGCGATCTGTTAGTTTAACGCCAAGTATGCTGCGCTCCATAGCACGTTGGCAAACCTTGAGTTTGGACTTTTGGATGTTAGTCAAAGACCAAGTCTGTGCACCATAGGTCAAGATGGGGAGAATACACATGTCCATAAGCTTGCGCTTAAGTGACATAGGTAGAGCACCTTTGAATTGTTCTTTCATGGACCAGTAGCTCTTCCAGGCATTTTCTATACGGCGTGTGATTTCTTTTTCCTGCCTTGCCTGAAAAGAGACTACTTGGCCCAAGTAAAGATATTCCTGGACATATTGTATATTCTCCCCTCCTACGTGTATGTTTCTTGTGGCACTGTTGGTCATGAGCTTAGTCTTTGACATGTTCATCTTTAGTCCAACCTCAAGGCTTGCACTGCTGAGATCTTGCAGCATCTTCTCTAGTCCTGTGGCTGAAGGGGAAAAGAGGACGATATCATCGGCGAAACGTAGGTTAGTTAGTCTCGTTTCGCCGATAACAATACCACTTTCCTCCCATTTGGCTGCCAGCGTCTTGAAGACTTCTTCCAGGGTGCTGGTAAACAATTTTGGAGACAGCGGGTCGCCCTGTTTGACTCCCTTGAGAATATCAAACTTTGGACCTAACCTGTCTAACTTGATGGCGGCTGTACTATGAGTGTAAATCGTTTGTAATAATTGTATATAAGGCGGTTCTATATGCTGTTTTGTGAGTGCGTTAAATATTGCGGTATGTGTGATGCTGTCAAAGGCTTTGGAGTAGTCGACAAATGCGAGATACAGTGGGACTTTGTATTCTTGATATTTCTCAATTATTTGGTTGATGGTGTGTAAATGGTCGGTGGCGGAAAGTCCTCGACGAAAACCTGCTTGTTCTGGAGGTTGCATTTCATCTAATTGGTTCGCTATTCGTTTTTCAATAACTTTGATAAAAGTTTTGTAAATATGGGAAATCAAACTAATTGGTCTATAATTATTTATATCAGATTTATCGCCTTTCTTGTGGAGTAATATAATGTTTGAATGGCAAAAATTCGTTGGAAAGCTACCAGTACGAAGAATATCATTAAATAGCGTTGTGAGATGACAGAGAAGTGTTGGTTCACCTATTTTCAGGCTTTCGGTACTAACACCATCTTCGCCACAAGATCTATTATATTTCAATTTGCCTAGTGCATCATGAACTTCTAAATGCGATATGGGTGATATATTATCAGAGCAGGAATAGTTAGATGTTGGTTGTGTGTGTGATGTATTAGAGTAAAGGGATTTATAGAATGTCGTGCAGATTTCAAGGACTTTTCCTCTATTAGTTTGTTTCACACCTCCGCTGTTCCGCAAAACTACCTACTCAAATATTTTTCTTCAATTATGTAGACAGAATTTCACGTACGCTTATAAGAGATGCGGGGATTATCGATAATGCTTACTTGGAGCTCGCACTGATCCTCCTGACTAGGCTAAGCCCCCGTGTTTGAGGATTTTGCTAAAGTTACAATAAATATATGCTTAAATGCGAACGCGGCTATTTTCTAATAATATGTACTATCCATTGTCATGATAACATTGACTTTGTAAGTTTATAAATATTTGAGTCTCGGAAACTGTCTGGAAAGTATCAGAGAGCTGCAGGATTTTAATTGAATTATTTAAATTTAATAAAACAGTAAATATCCTTTGAGTTGCAAACCAGATATGTGGAAATAAATATCGTTTTGCTCCAACCGGCGATCTTGTTAAGATTGAGGGTAGTCGGGACGTGACATTTATGTATCACTAGCTTCCCGTGCGATGTAGCTGTGCTACTGCTGGCTATCTTAATGTATCAGTATCATGCTGCGTTGTTTGTGAGCTACACTGGGTAAGCTCACTCCATAGTAAACTTTGTCTATGCCACTTCTGACCTAGACTAGAGTCTAGAGCAAACCCATAATTCATATTAAAAAAAAAAAACAAATGAATATTATTAAAAGTCTAAATCCTTACGTGCATTGTCAGTGCTCATTTCATCAATTCATAACAAAAACGCAACAATTACCTACGTCACTGAGTTTTCTGTTCGTTTATGGAGAAGTCAAACGAGGGACACTATTCCAACTACACAGATAAGATAAAAAAGCCTATCTAAACTATACTACCTCTCCATCCAATTAATACAACATCCACCTTATCATACATTTCATCATCCATATGAATGATTTACGCATGTATGGTAATTTGCGTCGCTGCTTCCAAAACTCGTAAAATGTTTTATTGAGTAGATGCGCCATCTACAGCGATGTCGCCATCGGATGACACATAACTGTGTTTTATGACTCCTGCTCAACTTTCGGTATCGCCCACAAAGGACGGGTACTTTACTCACTCAACTAAATCATTCGGAGGCTCTTAGTTTGCTTCACTATTGGAACTTCTAACTAGCACTTTGATACTTCGATCATATAGCAACATGCCATTAATAGCTATTTATGGCATGGTGTTGCCATTTGTGCTGATACTGGTTCCAAGCAATGAAATTATTTTATATGTGTATGTAGTATGTTTTAATGGTATCGGATCAATAGTGGCAGTTGTACAGTCAACAATCAAATTATTTCTTCTAAAATTAATTAATAATAATATGATCGTAATTTTTTATTTATCTTTTAAAACTTCAGTCTTTTTCAATATTATGGTTCCGTTGTTAAAAATCAACAACCCCATGTAAAACTCTAAGCATATTTTATGTGATGAAGTGTAGAGTATAGGTTATGTTAAAGAGTAAATCTCGAGGTAACACCGTTTAAGGAACACCGCAACGTTTTGTTCCCAAAAGTGTCGTCAGCTAGTGAGACGTCGGCCTTATCGCGGTTCACGCCTCAATAGACGACCACCCACTGAAATATGACGGCATTCCCACCTCGTTACCTATGCGCTCTGACAAAGAGAAACGAACCTTAAAATCCCGAACATAAAGAGTTACCGTATGCATACATAAAGTTGTTTAGCTTGCAGCGTGACTTTGAAAGTTTGTTTTGCGAATACGATTACATTTTGTAGGTAGGTACCTACTTCTAAATCAAGTTGAAATTATTGATAAGTGAAGCTTTGTGTAAAGTTTTTGAATTGTGTTGAGCTTGTAAATGTTTCTTGTGGAAACAAGGTACCTTTTTTATACAGGATTAACTGCAAAGCTTAGGGTTTGAGGGTTTGAACACGAGGAAACATACACTTACATGTACTTAGAAGTTAATTCTTTAATCCACAAATACGTCACATGTGGAATTATATATCGTAGAACAGAAGTTTATTTTCTTCCTTCTCTTGTCCCATGTTACTTGGCGCAACACGTTTTCTTCTTCCGTCATGTCAACCTTCATGATACCACTTCCTCCCTATTCTTTCATATTATTTTTTACATAATACATTCATGTTTCCTTCGAGTTCCTCTCCATCAATTTACATTTATATTTATAAACAATTTCTTCACATGTTCCTTCCTCTTCACAAGTTTATACCAAAATAAACGATTCACTTCAATGTTTCTGTATCTGGCGCTACTTAAAACATTAGTCACTTTAAAGTTCCCTTTACATGTACATATCTCATTAATTTTGGTCACTCCATACATCTATCGTAATATTAATTCTCACCTCCGCTACATGCAATCTTTTTTCATCGTCTTCGTCACGACCCACCATTTTGATCCATACAGGCATATGTGTCTTATCACAAAACTTCTACATATTATGAAATTCCTCCACTAAATATTTAAAGCTAGAACTAATACTAAGATCTGCTCACAAGTGTGTGCTGCAGCTCTTACCGTCTGAATAACTGTCGATTTTATGAGTCCTTAACTTTTAAAAACTCTTTAAATTGAAAGCTATTCCTTAAAAGCTTTAACAGAATTTTAAAGCTCCATTAGACCAACCTGATGTTAAACAATTACTATCGCAACAGCTAACATTTAGAGGTTATAACGGATATAATAATACTGAACTAACAGAAATTTAAATTGCAAGAATCATAATATGAGAAAAGCAAATGAAAAACATTACGAAGAGCCATTCACCAACTCAATTTTACTGGATATGTTTGGTAAGTGAATATATTACTACGTTAACAGTATCACTGCGCTAGAGAATAATAGACCTTGATCCATTGGCATAGAGAATGTTGGAGGTGTAGGAGTGAGTTGGTTAGTAGGTACATACATCATCCACAATTATTGGCCTGCAGCACATTATTAGTGGAACGAAGACAAACGAGGTTCCTACGTGGACTTGCCCCCGGCTTAGTTGTAATATTTCGTCGGAAGCAGTTTTTGCAAGCCGACCTCGTACGAGGTATTATGACGGGAAATTTGATGGTGATGTAGAAAAAATATCAACGGCCCATGGGTCCATTTGCTGTGTTTTGGCATCTCGTGGTAAGTAGATTTAAGTCAGCACAGGCCTCTATAATAGTTGGGGGGTAGTTGGGCGAACCGTCGAGTAAAATTATGTACTTCATGATTGAGAACTAAAATCTAAAGGATTGGAATATTATTCTTAATTCATAAATAACTTGCTAGTAAGAGAAACACTGATGGTCTCAAACATACAAATTTCTTTTGTTGCCTATGCAAGTAATGATGCTTCGTATAATTATCGGGTGCCCTCATATTTTTCGTGCGACAGCTAATAACAGTAAAGATCCTGTATAAGCGTGACATCAGCTGACGCGGCCGTATTCTGGAAACGCCGTCACGAGGTTATTACGTCAGGAGGTTATTACGTTAACGAAGACAAACGGTCGGCATGACGCGAATATGAACTGCATGCGGTGGGGAAGAAGTCAAGAGAGACGGCGGAAAGTTGAGGATAGCGAGACGGACGGGATCACAGAGCGAAATATTTTTAGTACAAACAAATAAAGGAATTCCGATATCAATACGTACAATTAAGACGACAAAAAGAGCAAACATATTATATATAGAGATCTATATTTACCGGATAGTTCCACATACGAAGTTTTAACTGAGGAATGTCGTAATGAAGTAGGTAACGTTGTTACATATCAATCTTAAGCCATACTCTCGACAACACTCGAACTTGGATCTGTTATGTTAAGATAGATGAATAAATAACCATTATTTAATCATAACAATAAGTAAAAATCTTACTACTCCTTGGTGTTGCTATTTGATAATTATATATAAAAATTAGACTACAAATCATAAGAAAAATATACATATTTAACCGGTTAAGCTCCAGCTGTTATACTATTACATATCAATAGAAAAGCAATTGTGTCTCATTACGTGGGACTTGAGTAACTAAAACATGGAATTTAACAACAAAAAAAACAGTAAGATTTGCATCCCTCATTCGATGCTTCTTAGCAATCTAGATACGAATTGTATAATCAGGCTAGTACTATTTTACGTTCAAGCAAAATTAAAGCTCCAATATCCTCTGAGCTACACAAAAACATCCTGCGACTGAACAAATCAAATTATAATAAGTTATATAAATAGAATTAGGTAAATGTAAACACGTGTACAGTAAGGAAATTAATCAATAGTTGTTAGGTACGGTTGTACTGTTTGTATCATTGTTCATAACAGAGAAAGTTATTCTTTTTCATTACACGTAAATATATTGATTACTGGTTATGAGATGAATAGATTTGCCAAAATAATAGTTGGAGAGTTTAGTTTTTTAATTTTTTTTCTACATACTAAATTACTTCTTGACTTTGACAGTCTTTTAACATTGTTTTCAAGAATTACAACAAAAAGCGAATATTTCAGTATTTCCTCTTACAGTTTCATGTCAAAGGCTGCCTAACGCTCACTTCTTCCACCTCGCAGCTTCCCATCCACCGTTCATAAACATAATTTATCAATCATTTATCACGAAGCGACCGCCGAGTACGCCCTGTACGCCGAGTACGCCTACAGCGCGTTGCGCCAAATTGGCCGCACGCTAATGAAAATTGAAAATTGGTTCAGAAAACCGATCAGTGAACGAACGGTGACTAATGTGACCATGTCATGTGAACATTATAAAAATATTTGAAAAAAAATCGAACTTTAAGTAAGTACAGTGGGAAAGGACCGTTCACCTATATGAAGACTGGTTAATTAATTATTACAGACGTTGTAAGTAAGTTAAGCAGATAGATATTTACTTTGTGTAGCTGTAATCACGGTTCCACAAAACTGAAATTGATGAGTATACATGAACATAATATTATGTTCAGTGTTCAGTGGAGCGAAGTTTATAAGTGACGCAGTGAACGGCCCATTGAGCACAGGTTGAGCAGGAGTAGCTGATGTGTCGGCGGAGATACGAGGCGCTTCATGGTTACACCACAAAGACTTCATATTTACGCATCAACATTTATTTACGAGCCTAACTTACACTTACAACATGTAAAACTTTTATGTAAATTGTAACAAGCAATAAATCATTCGCAAAATATTAGACCAACAGCAATTTTTAACCCTAAACAAATTCGAACACACCCCTTATCTAGAAAATTAATACGCTTGAGGCGGGCTCCGTTAAAAGCCTATCAGTGCCATCAGTCACCGAACAGACGACAAAGAGCCGATGTGAGTAATAATCTGGCCCGCAGGATTACAGGCGGAGACTGCACACTACGACCAGCACACGGAATGCGATATCAGATCAGCTTCAGATGTCTGAGCCGCTTTGTGACGTCAGCGCATTTCGTTTTTAATTCCCGTTTTAAATGGATTTCGTTTGTGTAGAGCTGTAAAGATTTTGTTGTACTTTTTTCCGAGGATTGCAAACATAACAGTGATTTGATTCCTGTCGTTTAAACTGGAACTATACGCAATATTTTCTAAGAAGAGACACATTTGACAGAGAGACATTTTGCATCATAAATCGTTTTAAACGTTGATGTCACACAATCGTTTGTATAACGTACCTGATGACATCGCTAATGTATCAATGGAGCCTCCAGGAGTTTATCGTGGCGAACAAATGAGGCGGCGTGCGCCATCCGTCACGCAATATTCTCGGTTCGCTGCGTCCGTACGGAATCGTTTCGTAGTCGGACAAGCATCACGCCGCTAATCCCAGGGCGAGGGCAGGCATTAATTCATTCAGAACCAATGACGCGGAAGGGTCAGACAAGATTAACGAGCTATAAATTTGGGGTTTAAACCGTTTGTGTTGAGATGACCGGCCGGCTTAGTGCGGTGCGCCAGGCCTCGTGGCACATCTACACTGTAGGGTGGAGGCATTGTGGAATGCATTTTGTATCACGTTAGACATTTTTATGATCCTCTTTAAAGAGGATCATAAAAATGTAATCCGTAATCCTTTATGATCACGTTGTTAACAACGTGATCATAAAGGATTACGAAAGAAATTAGATACGGAAACAGAATAACGGGATTAGAATAAAGGAAATTATTTAAAAAAAAAACTAAGAATAAAATAATAACTTTCTAAATAGTAATAATATGAGACTCATAATTACTATTTTGAAGAACTGATTCCATTTCAATGTATTAGGTACATGAACATCATTTCCATAATAAATGTAGGAAATTGTAATATTTAGATTAAAATAAAAGTTGTAAGATGATAATGTTTAAGTAAATACCTCAGCTCAGGAACATCAGACACCGGTGCGCCGTCCTCCGAGAGCCAGGATATAATAGGAGCCGGAGTGCCGTGAGCCGCGCACGAGACCCTGGCGCCCGAGCTGTTGGAGAACGACAGCCGAGGAGGAGGCTCCATCAGGAACAGCAGCTGGCAGGACGAAGGCGATGCTGGGGAAGAAAACAAAATAGTTAATATTGAGGAAGGAATACAAAAATAGTCGTCACAAATGCGGCAGCTAGATGAACATTTCGGGAATCGGGTCCAATATTGAGTTCCTCCAACAAAAAGGATGCATAATAGGGTTTCTTTCTTAAGAAAATGTTGTAAGTATAGATCTCACCGACACCCAGTGAGAGTGCGGTGCTCCTGACTGCAGTGCCCGAGGTGTCCCTTAGAGGACATTAAAAATGCCACTGATGCCGCAATACACGCGGCCATTTACTGGGGCCAAGCACAAAAAAGGCATTTACCTAAAATATCGATTGGCAAGGAAAATCTTAATAGCATCCTGGAGACTATTTGTGCTTCGGTAATGGCAATAAACTTGCTCCTTATTACATGTTGTTCAGTGCACGGGCTCAGGGCTGCGTGATAACAATGTATTTAATGATATAATCACCAACACTGTTTCTGATGGTCTTCTATTATGTCAAGATGAAGTGTGTGGACTGCCCTAATCTATATAAAGTAAGACAGTACCAATAGATCATAGCGAAACAAAAGAAGAAAGTTACATTAGGTCCGATGTAATATCATTTGTTAGGAAAATTAACGCGTTATGACATGCTGGTCGTTACACTGAGCAGCTTAAGTGAAGTGGTTCTGGCATGGGTCCCATTACAATGAAACAACGCCCGATTCAAATGTTTAAAAATTAACTAACAAAATGGAATATGTTATTATACAGTCAAAGGCTTTTCTAAAATTATCTTTGAAATTATTTTACCCGATTTTTTTAACATTTGGCTTTAAAAAAAATTATATATTTGAACTGTGTTATTCATTTTAGTAACATTACATGTATTAAATCTTAATCAAACTTATTTCATAAGGAATATCGTACAAGGCATAAAAAAGTAGTGAACAACTTCATTTTGTATAGTAACTTTCTAAGCAAATAAAAAGACATTGTATTTTATAAACCGCGCTTTGACATAGAAGTTCATAAGTTTAAACATTTTGTATAATAGTATCGTAATATGTATAATACAATTTTGTGTACCAAAAATGACACTTTTATACACAAATCACTTCGAGTAATGTTAATAAAATCTTGTGTACACAATTGCCTATTTGAAGCAAACATAAAATATTTTCTTCAAAAGGAACTTTCTTTGTGTCCACCTAATTTGTCTCAACAGGGTGCTAATAGCGTCGATCACGCGATGTACTCGGAAACATCTACGAGTAGTTACATAAAACGTTACAACCACTTCCCTTTTAGGGGCTCATAAACTACCAATCGTAATACGTCTTCATCCTAATTCCCACGATTGAAACGAGCGTGTAACTGTTACAGCAACACAATTACCTACCAAGGTTGCCAATGATTTTCTCCTTAATTGTTTGTCAGAAAATTATTAACTCCTACATCTCAAACGTTTCATTTAGTAAAATAAAAGGGAGTTTCAAACGGTAACTCAATTAATGTAAGCTGAACGGCGTAAACAATTAGACGCGAGGCGCGGCGCGGCGCGGCGGGTGGACGGCGCGAATATCAGCATGTGTCAGTTGTCGACGACTGTACGTAATTAGCAGCTGCGTACGATCTCGTATGAGTTATTGGATGTGCCTTTTGATTACGGAATCAAAGGGAGTCTGGGGTACAGTCGCACACTGCGGTTCATTAGGATGTCAGTATGAAATACCGTTTTGTTAGTAAGTAGGCGCGAACGTAGATTCACTGCTATCATTCAAAATAGCAGTTGCAGAGCGTGTCAAAGCAAGTAAGAATTGCATTTCATAGAAAACTGTAGGTAGCTATTGTAGCCATCCCAGCATTTCTAGCTTTTTATTATTTGCACGGAATGGTAAAAATATCCAGCTCTTATTTCTTAGACAGCTTGATTGTGTAGTTTTAAGGCAAATAAATAAAAAGAATTGAGCTTTCCAAAAGTACTTTAAAGTTTTCATAGACACAAATACAAGAGCTATAACAGATTACCGCAAATATTTCTTCCAAACATAATTAAACGAATTTAACAGCCGCCTCTGGAACACCTGGCCTCAACGTTTCGGCTTACAGATTTATGAGTGTCGCGTGCACAGAACCGCACCTTAATCTCACGAGCCGGCTGTACAAAGCGGCATCCTCACAATTCGTTACTCACTGTACAATGTACATAACGCTTTATTAAAATTCCACTGTTGAGTCACTTTGTCGTGCGACCGCGCTAATTGTCGCAAGTCGCGCTACGATTCACGGCGGAATCCTCTTTGACGAAGCTCCTTTGATGTTCACTTATTATTATAAGACGTTGTGTAAATTAGTCAGACTTGATATTTCTGCGTTAACCACAGCGTCGTGTTTATTTAGATTAAGTTTGTTGGTTTTTGAATATCTACCTGCCTGCGGTGCTCGAGCGAGAGCTATGAATTCATAACTCATCTTAATTCTTCTGTAATAACTGTAAACTGTAGTTTATTGTAGGCATTGCAGTCCAGTGTTTTAGTGCGTCGCCTAACTGGCCATGATTTCTTTATCGTGTCACATATTTCACATGTTCATATCTCAACATTAAGAACGTACTTAATACAACTCTCCTTTTAAATGTCCTCGCACGAAAGTAAAACAAACGCGCAACAAATAATGGTTACAATAACTAACATCCATATCAAGAGGCTGACTCTAATATAGTGCGAGAGAGGGAACTTAATAAAACGAAATTACACGTAGTGTGGCTTACAGGGGCTTAGGCCAGCCACCACTCAAATTTACTGGCCGTCTCCGCGACTATAAAAAGAGCGTTTGAGCGTGTTACGCGAACGTAAAATATACGAGCTCCTGGCCTAACGCCTCACATAGAGGTGCGGCGGAGATCATCGATACGTGAGCTCTCGCTGATGGGAGACGAGCTCATTATCTATTGTCACGTAATACAGGCTTGCGGGAACGGAAGCTTGTAGGAAATCATGTAGTTGTGAGATGTGCGAATAGTAATTGTAGTGAATAGGTAGTTTTTAGCTAGAAACTATCCTAGTTGCCACATTCAGCAATCACAATATTTATAAAAATCTTGTAAAAACACTACAGTACCTATTGTATCGAAAGCGGAAAAATGCTGAAAGAACCTTTAGCAAACACTTGCACAAAAACACTGTCACTTCAAAAACAACGAATCGTGAACAAATTCGATATCGATTCGCCACATCACTACACAATGCCAGGTGCCCCGATATTGTTTTATGGGAGTTCCAGTTTGAGGCAAATTGCATAAGTTGGTCTACCTATGTGTTTATCGATTCTCTGGCTAACAGATAAAAACTAGATGATATCAGCGTCGTCAGCGAAACTCCAGCAGTTTATATTTACCGAGTCGATCGTAACGATCGAATGAGCCCTTCGGTTTATATCTCATTTTCTCTTACGGGAAACAATAACTTTATACAGTGCAGGTTACACTGTCTCATTGCTCAAGGGTGATTGTACAATAGCATAGCGAGTGTGTCAACGTAGGAAGGGAGTGCAGGTTCATACCTTGATGAGTATCAACAACAGAAGTGACTTGCAATAGTAACAATACCAATATAGTTTCCGGTTTCTAATGTTTCCAAACTATATATTTTAATGGTTTGCAATTCAGGACTCAATAAAAACAACTCATCATTATTACTGTTGCGAAGAATCAACATGCTTAGTTCGATAATTAGACTACTGACAGACATACCTATCAATATTAAATATAGCCTTCTTTTATTCTGATATTTGAGACTTTCTCCTTAAATTCTATCTTAGTTGCCCTTCAAGGAAAAGGCCGTCTAATAAAAGATTTTAATGATTCCGATATTTTGAGATCACAAAATATGCCAGACAGACATTTATTTTCACAATCGAGAAAATTCTTGTGTTTCGAGCAATTCGTCACAGAAATCTCCCACAATTTGTGACGTTTAAGAAAATTTCCTAATAAAGGCTTTTCTCTACTTTTAATAGAGCCTCGAATGTCTGAAACATTTCGTTTTTGTTAATAAAACTGACGGAAACAAGTGAAGTTCGTCTTTGTTAGTGTCCTTAATAAAAGTAGACAAAAGACAGGATACGAGCCAGTCGGCCGAATGTACGCTGCGTATAGTCCAAACTTTTGAGTACATAGCGGTCCAGTTACCGCGAACTGTATTTTTACATTAGTTACAAGTGTTGACATATTTTTTTCAACCGACTTCAAAAAGGAGGAGGTTCTCAATTCGACGCGTATGTTTTTTTTTTTTTTTTATGATATTAAGTATAGGTTCAAAGTCAATGCATGTATTTTTATTAAACCATAACCCAAGCACTTTAGAATAGTCATAGATATGGTCTGTTAGTCAGATGTTGAAGCTAGTTCATAGTCCTTTTTGTTAACTACTTAAAGAGAAATAGCAACTATTTCTTGATGATTGCACTACATGGTTGATCGTCGATTTCGTAAACACAATAAGTGGGATGTCAAAATGAGACGATATTTAGAGCTAATTTGTCATGGTAATACCAGTGAGAATATGTCCTGTGCACTAAATATTTATGTGTCAAACTTTAAACATTATTTAGACGTCATAAGTATTTTAGTGCAGAAACTAATGACTCGGTCACTTCGCGAATCGGGCTGTCAAAACTTTGAACAAATAAAAACAATCTGCCTCAGTAGAAACGCAACAACAAAGGGAACGTTATTTAATTTCACTGAAATGCTCGTGTGATTGACTTTATCTTTTTCATGCTTTTATTGTACGTCATCGTGTAAGAATCAATATTTATATAGTTATATATCTTTTTATAAAAGCAGTTTAAAAAACTTACTGATTCACGTTAATGAGAAAAGAGACAATTCCTGTTACCAGCTCTTAACTAAATTAAACGTGCACTGTATACTGTAGACATGGTGGAAGGAAGATCGACGCATAAATTTGAACCTCGGATATAATATAATATTCTAGATCCCTAAACTTTCGGAAAAAACTCAGCGTTTCCATACATTGTGACCTTGTGTATTGAATTTCTTTACGAAAAAGCTTTTTTTTTCATGTCAAAGCTGAACTGGGTCTTAAATTATGTACTTAATGTATGGTACACCATGTTGATATATCAGCCTAGAAGTTTGTGTAAATATGTGCAATCAAAGACACTATAATCATATAACCTTCCTTGGTGACTATATAATTTAATAATATCTTCACTTCAAACATATTAGGTCCGTAACCTACACGTGTTCATTAATTTGCGACAAACCCAACTCACGTGTCCTTTGAACATTAGTAAAAACACAAAATGGTCGCGTTGAAAACATTGTAACTCGTTTACAATCCGCTTTTAAGAACTTAATGAGCTTCGGTTTAATTCCACAGCAAAAGAGTGGCGGTCAGAGGTCATTGTTTTATCCATTTAGTTAAATTTAATCCTTAGTAGCTCATTAATAACTACGTAATCCATTCCGGCGTCGTTTAACCCTCTCAGGCCCTAAACAAGGCTGTAACACCGAAGCGTGTAGGCTGTGCGTGTGGCGCAAGTGAACTACTTCAGGAGAGCTTGTAGTTTTGTAACAATATATTAGAAATGGAATAAACTAACTTCATTTTGAGATGTTTTATTGATTGCACTATATGTCAGTTGTATATATAACTCCAACTTTTCCCGTTTTAGGATAAATCCATTCAACTCTTGCTCATAGCTATGATGGAACTACTAATAATGTTAGTCAAACAATGGAAAACTACTATACTAGTTTCAGTGTTTTAAGCTACGCCAGCAAATAGTTCTAGGTTAGCTCAACATATAATTCAAAACACGTCCAAGTTACACAATAGCTACTCCACAAACCGCTGCCGCCTCTCACACGGACCATGCCGAAAAAGGTCTTTGATATGCCAATATGCATGCAGCACGATGGGCTCCTCCAGGCAAATTGAAATTTGCCAAGACCCACCTTCAGTGGGTCACCGGCCTGCTGAGCTTGTGCGAAACGGTTATTGTCAGGCAGATCGCTTTCATTGCGGCCCATGAATAGAACACGACCAAATATTTTGATTATGCAAATTCTGTGTATGTTGTTGTCATGGCAGAATACCGTTTTCTGGAGCATTGTTTTTATTTTTCTGTAATATCCTAAGGATGATCGGGTTTATAAACGGTGGTGTTTTAGTGAACTGCAGAAATGTTTTGTTCATAACGTTGCGAGGGTTATCTACGACTAATTCATCTCAAACTTCTCGTTTCTTAAACAAATTACGAGTGTAATGTAATAAGGACTATAATCAATCAACTTTTATGAATTAAAAGTTTTCAAAGGCTTACAAAACAAAATATAAAAATTAAATTAATGAACTCTTTCACCGTTTCTCCATTTAAAAACTAAAGCAGTTCAAAAGTTGCCAGCTCCAACTATGTAAGTGTACAAAACAAGAACTGGTCTGTCCATCCTCATAACTGGGTCAGCGGAGCTCCATACAAGTCAAACTAAAGCCTTCCAAACGATCCCTGCAAATTAATAAAGGAGTTTAAAATGTTATGTAAGTACTTGAGAACCCAGTGCCTCCTCACTTTGCATTCCGCGGGAGGGAGGTGTTCGATTTTACTCGTTTTGTTTTCCATTTACATAATCAATGCTATGACTCTCAGTATAATATAATATGTAAAACCAACATTTTTCTTTATAAACCCGCAGCGAAGTTTCTCCAGCATTTAATTTCGGGTTAACCGTACATTTTTCGAGGTTAAAGTTTAACATATCTTTATTCCGAGCTTCTACGGTGGCCAGCCTCAATGGTAAATAGCCAGGAGATGTTATAGTGCACAAGTGTTTGCACCAACACAGGTGTGTCTTTTTCCTCATTCTCATAGTCCGATGGGACGGCAATCCAAACGAACGGGGAGAGATCAGGCGCCGGACCACCGGCTTTACGTGCTTTTCGAAGCATGGGGTTGTCACACCACCAATTTACACACTGGGGCTGCTACTGAGAAATTCTAACCTGCCCTGAGAATCGAACCGAAGACCTACAGCTTGTCTCCATCCACTTCAAGTAATATAATTTTTTCTCCTACAAACTTTTTCACACTAATTACAATATTGATGAAAAGTAAGTTTCAATGTCTATTAAGTAGTATTTTAGCTTGCGACAGTTTTTCTCCCCGTGAAGTAGATCATTAAGTGAGGCTGGTGACTAAGTGTTCGCTAGACGGCTGTCTCCGTTAATGACTGAAGCGCTGCTTAACTTAAGTTTAAGCTTAAACTTAGTTGACCAACAACTGTGCGCTGTATTTCTTGCTTTAGTTTGGTGCCAGTTTTTGGAGTAATTAGGGGATGAAAGTGATGGAAAGATGGCATAGTATGAGTACGTGGGGTCATATTTTGATCAGCTAATTGAAGTCTAAGTCAATTTGGGTTCCGTACTATTGAATCTGTTATATATCTATTAAGTATTATGTTACTATGTTCTTTCTTCGACATGATAGAGGGCATAGTAAGTATGAAAATTTTATGATAAATTGAATAGACTATATATTGGCAATAGGCTCGCCCCCTATTACATGGGACTAAAAACATAACTGGCGAAATGCGGGTGTACTAATAGGTATACCTCTGCCTAACCCTTCGGGGATTACAGGCGTGATGTTATGTTATGTTATGTTGAATAGACTACCGTCCATAAGATACAGCTGTAACATGCAGATAGCTAAAAGGCTTCTGTTTTCACTGTTTGAGTACGGAACCTTGAAAATAATTCACATTGAGTGGTGACATCGTAAATAAGCGTATCTTCCGGAGGATCCCTCTTCCCAACACAGCGATTACCTCACCCTCCGAGGGCGTCCATTATTTCAATAATAACACTTATAAAAACTGTCAGAGTGTATTACTGGCGCAGCGTGCCCGTAAAAGGCGACGTAACAGCTACAGGGCCATAAAACGCCCATACGTTTAAACGTTGAGCAGTAAAGCGGGTGTTCGCTCGTCGATACGACGGACATTAAATTAGTTTATGCGCCTTTATATTGGATAAATACTGTCTGAATAGGAGACATGCCTTGATGGGCTTTAAAATGTAGCGTTATGTGGAGTTGTGCCTACGAGGTAATCGGCGAATGAACTTGTACGTACTCGCATTACTCACTTTATGAGCACATTTCATCAGGTATTACAGCACAGCAGCAAAAGTTGTGCTATTATATTATACGAGTGCGTCTGTTTGTGTTTTGTTTTGTTCATAATGATCAGTTCATACACCTATTTCATGTTTTGTCCGAGGAACAGACGGAAAAACCGTATGAAAATTATTACTCCGGAGTTCAAATCGAATTTTTAATTTGTATCTTACAGAAATGTTTTGTAGATACTTGTTAAACATAAAAGTGATTGCTGAACTCTGTATCAGCAGCGTGTGATCTCCTCGAGTCGGACACAACGTAGATGACATGGTTTTATGATCAGTTTTATTATTCACACGTCACGATAAAGGCCGGTTACTGCCCTTGAGGGGTCGAACAGAGACGAATGGAAATTGGTTCGAATTATAAGAATGGTCTGGGAGGAATCCTGTGGGTATTCTGAGACAAACGTTCGTACTGTTTAAAACCGAATTTGATCTTATAGATTTACCAACATACCGAAAATATATGATCTCGGACCGTATTAATGATATAGACTTAAGCTTGAGTCTTACAATCTCACTGCAGGCAAAGTACAGTTCGTGTTTTTTTTTATTTATTTACAAAATGTTGTTTAGATACTTGCAAAGACTAGTTATTTTATAGAATACGACCGGTTTAAAAAAAGGGAGTATGCTTTGCGATTTGCAATAGAGAAAGGTGCTATATATTTAAATAAATTAAAGCTGCTGTTAGTTACATTACCTAAATATGATTAACTTTGTTTAAGGCACGTGTAAACATAGCATACAAAGCTGTCCGTGGCATCTCTCGCAACTATTCTGTGAGTGTCGAGGCGATGACCTTTAAACACACACAACCAGATTATCTCCACCCTGCACCTACATAGGTACGTAGCACTGGGTTGTAGTGCAGCATGTGTTTGTATGGGACGTCGTTTGTCTTAGAGCTATGCGAGACAGTTCGGCTGAGACAAACACTACAGAATGTCTTAAACCTAGACGTCTAATGTGTACTTAGTGTACTCGCTTATGCAGCGCTTATGTACTCGTCCAAGTAGACGGCCATTGTGGATAAAGGTATAATGAGCATGAAGTGTCAGTAATGTCATCTGGTTGACTTTTGAGTCACTGTGAATCTTGTAGTTATGAAAGTAACTCATAAAAACAAACTTTTTGTATTCATTTTTATTATTGATCAATTTTTATTAATAAGGGACCATTTCAGATATAGAAAACTAAAAATCCCTTACATAAATGCACTATTTAATAATGTACTAGCTTTTAAACATTGATAGTTGATATAATTATTATTCCACAGAAACCGTATATTTTCCCGCGATTAAAATATTTGTGTTTTTTTTTAGTTCAGAGTTGGTCCCGTAATAAAAGTTGTTCGTATTCACGAGTACTTTCACCCCACGAAAGAATTGAAATTCATCCTGTATATTAATAGCACCAACTTGTAGAACTTTGTGTGAAGGGTTTTACAAAGGGATGTAACTACCATACTTCTACCGACAAGCAGCATCACTGTGGTCTAGTTTGAAACGTATGAGTGGCGTTGTAGGTACAAGCATAAGAGGTGTGACTTCAGCGTACTTTGTGGGCTGTCAACGCTACGTATAAAGCCTCTGGGATGTGTACCTCTCTCTCCAAACGTCTGAAGGCGTCGATCATCTACATTTTTTGACATTGATCGTCGTTGAGGCAATATCGCGAGATATTTAACCTTTTTAATTAGTAGAATTGCACCACAGATCTGCCACTGAGTTATTGCCAACATAAAACGTCTGTACGTATAATGTCAAGTCTATAATCGTAATATTCCAGCAGATTGCAAATCGTGCACAAATCCTGTCTCAGAACACCCACAGACAAATTCCTTACGTAAACATCCACTGTCACATATGTCAGCAGTCGCGCTTGCGACCATAAAAACCAACTAGATTCACTTGGGGGATATTCATGCTATAGTATTCAATAGATAGGTCCACGCGAGCAAAGCCGCGGGTACAGCTGGTCGTAGTATGTTATCATTCGTGTATTATCTACTACCGATGTCGTAGGACGCTGGTAACAGATGGCGCGCTGTCGACGTGACGCTCGTAATTAACGGTCATTAACGCAATACTCGCTTGATTTGCGCCGCTGCTACACATAGCGTGCTATTTAGTTAGATATTGGTGCCGATTCTCTTGGTCACAAACTAAACTAAAATTATCTAACTAAACTATTATTATCTGTCCAATAAAACAAGAAAGAGACTAATGTAAATAAGAGCTGTCAAATTTAGTCAATCTGACACATCCAGATAATTATAGTTGACATCTTAAAACGTATGGATTAAAAATACGGAGAAGTTCAAGGCAAAAACTAATTTGACAGTTCTTTAGTGTCACGGAATGTCACCGTCCTTTTCTTTCGCTGTATGTTAGTAAGATATGTCAATTCTCTAAATTTAGTCTACATACATTATATTGTAATTAAACGTGACGCACCAACTAACTAGCAATAATAGTAATTAACATTTTTTTTTAACTTTAGACAAATTCTATAAGCCATAGCACAAAAAGGTAGTACTTTTGAATTATATAAAGATAAATCACGTCTAGTGGCTCGTTTCACCACCTAAGAATAAAGTTGGGCTAACCTATAGACACATCGACACTCACTCAGTACGTATCGCTATTTACTTCAGTTTGTAACCCGTTAAGAGGTTATTTAGTAGGTAATAGTAAAACTTAGTGAAGACTTCCCCCGAGGTCACCGACCCCGTGCTCCGATAATTGCGCGGCGCAATTACACTTGCATTTAATTACGCGCCGCCAGAGGTCGCCGGCCACGCGCGTCACTTCCGGAGTCGCGCCGGAAGCTGCGCACACTGACGCTTTGTTCCCAGCTCACATTGTACTGCTATGTATAATATGTATGTTTGTGTAGTTTTTGTCGTTATTATTTGGAGGGTTATAAGAGGAATGATTTAAAAGAGATTATATTAGATATATAAAAAATCTTGTATTGGTGTATGTAAAATAACTTATTTTGCAAATTTAAAAATATTGGTGAAAATTTTGTAAAAATTATTTCACAATAATAATACTGAACTTTTAGATATCAATTATACAAACAATCAAATGTGTTACATTAGTAATACCCAAACTACGTAACGCGTAACTGCGTAGCCGCGTAGCCTCGTAGCCTCGTAGCCGCGTAGCCGCGTAGTCACGTAGCTCGTAGCTCGTCGTGCGATTCTTATCCACCTGATTTTTGCTTACATTTCATCCACGAAACATAATTCCGTTTATCTTTCATTTCCCGAGTTAACGTCAAAATTCAAACAATAACACTTGTTTTGGGCAAAAACAATTGAAACAATAAAAACAAAACGTCCAACTTTTCAAACAAAACAAAACCAGTCGTACATATGTTTTTAAGAATAGAATAGAATAGAATATGTATTTATTTGTCAGAATATTGTACAAAGCTGTTATATAGATTATGTATTACGATCATAATATTCTGCCGTTTCCGGCGTACAAATATGGTTTGTAAATTATTGGTCATCATAACATTAAAATTAAATTAATAATTACAGAATAAAAATCACAAATCATTAACAATATTTTTAAATGAGATTATTTATAAAGTCAAAATTCAATGAAGTCAAGGATAAAATCTAATTACTAGGCCCATGTCAATATTTAGGTAAATTTGTCATTCATAAAATCTTGAGTCGAATAGTAACATTTGCTTAAAAGAAAGTTAAATAATTTACATTTAAATGTTCTGAGGCTGAGGGTTTTGAATCCATCAGGTAATTTGTTATAAACAATAATGGACATGCAGTAAACATTATTGGAAAACCATTTAATTCTACGCCTAGGAACATTAAGCATATGCACTTTGCGGCTAGGTCTGAGTACAACATCATTATACAATTCAAATTCATTCCTATTTTGGTGTACAAAGATACAAATTTCAAAAATATATAGTGCTGGTAGTGGCAGTATTTTAAACTTTTTAAATAGTGGAACACAACTGTCCAGTGGGTGTGCTCCAGAAATTGAGCGTATGCATTTTTTCTGAGCTCGAAACACTCTTTTAAATTGAACCGAATTACCCCATATTATAATGCCATAGCGTAAAACTGATGAGACATAGCCATGGTATGCACATAGCGCCGCATTAACACTAGCCACACGTGTTAGTCTGTATAAAACGAATACAAATCTATCTATCTTCTTACATAGATCGTCAATATGAGATTTCCAATTGCAGTTTTTGTCAATTATTATCCCTAAGAATTTTGCGGAATCGACCTCTTCTATTGTCTCATTTCCATATTGTATTTTAAGCCGTGGACGCGTACTGTTATATGTCTGGAATTGTATCATTTTTGTTTTATTAATATTAATATGGAGGTTATTGTGTTCAAGCCACGTTATAATTTTATTTAGTGTCATGTTTATTTCATTTTGGTACTCAACAATGTCGTCATTTTTGTTAATAATACTAAGGGTTGTATCGTCAGCGTATAGTATACAATTGTGGGAAGTTACAGTAGGCAAGTCGTTAACATATAATAAGAATAAAAGCGGCCCCAGTATGGTTCCTTGGGGAACACCGCAGTTATTTTCACGATACTGAGACCTATATGCAAGCTTTTGATTTCTTGTCTGACCTGAAACCTCAACACATTGCTGTCGGTGTGCAAGGTAGCTTTCGAGCCATTTCAGCGCGTTTCCTCTTATGCCCAATCGGTCTAATTTATAGATTAGCAGTGTATGATTCACGAAATCAATTTCATTTAATTAACAAAATACGGTAGTTGAACAAAAACAGCGGTGTATCTGGAGGGTCCCATTGTACTTTGTCCACATTCCGCTGTAGGTATGCAGCACGGCAGGCGGCGCGGCGGCGCACGTGCTATGCGTTGACAAAAATCCGCCGACTCTTTGAAACGAATAAGTATTCAAAATAAAAATGTTTTTCGTGCACACTTTGCAGCCACTTTGCTGGGGCCTAGCGACTCGGAATGTTGATTGCTGGGAATAAACGGTGGTTAAATTTTAGCATTTAACGAGTTTGACTAAAATATTAGTTTTTCTTACTGTTGACTAAGTTTTGACATGAAAACAAGCAATTTGTTTACTGTTTACTATTTCTACCATCATGATGGATAATACTTAAGTTTATCTTTAAAATCAATGACACATTTTGTGATTCATCATGTTAGTGAATACAACAACGGTACCTTCCACTGTTGGGATCAACAGAAATACAAGCATTTGCTAGCAATCTATTTAAAATTAAATAAAACAAATATGCGTGAAAACTTGTGCAAGATTAAACGAAAAATCTCACCTGTCCTTGTATTTTATCCTCACAACTTCCACTAGTAGACGTGCACTATATTTTCATTACGTTTCCAACAGAAACGAACTGGAGCAGCTTGCAGCTTGACAGCGGAGCTGAACTACCTGCTAGTGTTCAGCTAGTCAGCAAGTAGCAGTAATGCATATAAACGAAGCTACCAACTGCGTGTCCGGCACGTGACGTGTGATCATGTTCTGAAGATGATGTCTAATGAAGTATTAGGAAAGTAATAACCTTTTTGTTTTGGATTTATAAAACCATCATAAGTGAACACTCAATGTATGAATGTTGTGTACCCAAAAAAAAGTAAATCTTTTTGCAGCATGCTGTTTGCTGATCAGTCTCCCAAAAACTGAAGGAAAATCTAGTCGCAATTTTATCTCAGCGACAATTAATGTCTGAAAGTCGTAAAAATTTAGATATTAAGTAAATACATTTTTAACAGATTGAAACACAAAATATGTAAACATTTTTTAACTACAAGATCTGTCCCTGTGTTTCAAAATATTCATATTATTAATAGTAATGTTTATATATTTTCAATCTCATACATAAAATAACAATACACGAGCTATTCTCCAATATTAGTTTCAAGTGTAACGTAAAGCTCAAGTTAGCGTCTCGCGCATTCGCTGTTGCATGCAACATGCTACACTCCGAACGTGTTACAAGCAGCTAATATTTGTACTTTATATGTTAATGTAAGCAGTCAGCGTAAAGTCGATGAATTCATTACTGAATCAAGTGAATGTTCTGTAACTGAAATAATTCGTTGTAGACGAGTGTTATGTTCTGTACAGACACTGGCTGGATTCACAATATCCAACCTTATTCTAATAGTTAATATTCCAGACTATGTTCTAAATTAGAATTAAATAGGACTTGACAGGCCGCCGGACGAGGGCTGACAGACGGTTTTACGTGAAATAATATAATTAGCAATATACGAAGTAATAGGCAAAATGTGTTTTAATCAAATAGATTGAACCCCTCCCCCCCGGTCTCGTAACTACGTACAAGTGGTCAAAGTTCTCGTACTGAGAATCGAAATCTCGTTCCGTGACGGCAATTTCACATATTGAAGTCTATATAGATTTTCCTAGGAAAACCATTTTCATTTTCTCAACCATCAGACTAGGTTTTACATGTAATTGAATATAGGTACATATATTCTATAAAATTAACACTTACAAAATCGCATGTCACAGGACACCATACCCATTGTGATAGTAACTAATCCTGATAATTTAATAAAGGCTTTGTGGGATGTACCCTGATCATTGCGATGGACACCGCAGCCTTATTTCCTCTAATTACGAGTACGACACATAATCTGAAATAATTATAAGGCGGTGGTGACGTAGGGGCGCGAGTCGCGTACTTCCGGAGAGGAAGCGCTCTAGCGACCGGTATTAACGACCCGGACGACGGGAATTAATAACTTGCGCGATTTATACAAGTTTTAACTTTAGGTTTAGTATTAATTATTGTTAGTGTCAGGTATTGCAGCTTCAGGAGTATTGATTACAGTTACACAAATACCATCGTCGACATTTAAGAATACAATTTTTCTCTGACTTCGTAGTCACGTCTCAACTAATGCCGTCTTGTTACAAAACGTTAATTAAATCTTTTGTTTGTATTTTAAACGAAACAAGAGCTTATTTGTGATGACCAATATAATTTACATGTTTTTAAATAAATATTATAACTACTCACTCTCACATCAGTCTTAAAAAGTCTGACTCCAAGAAAGCTTCGGGCGCTCGGCAGACGCACGTCGTAAACACGTGAAATGTAAAGCATTTTAATATTTTTAAAGAAAACAAAAAAATAAAATTGCTAACATTAAAATAAAAAACATTCTGAAATTTAAAATTTTAATAAGGCAATGAAATTCAATTATCGTTCCAAATAAACAACATTTAGTAAGAAATAAAAAGTCCCGCAATACTACCCACATTAGGTTGCAGTCTCTCTCGGCTAAGTAGCTCTGCGACGTTACATGCTCGGAATTGTTTTGTAAGTACGTGCTTACACACGAGTCTCCGCTCGCATACTATCTGAATTACTGCTTCAAATGTAAATGCATGTAGCACGAGCTAATATTAAGGAGAGGAGCAAATAGATAACGATATTTGAATTTGATATGTTCATTAAGAATATATTAGGCAATAAGCAGTGCAAAATAATCCTTCACAAATTAGATGGTCTTACGTTATTTCTACTTGAGGAATTAATCTTGTTATTTTGTCAATATCTTTAAATATGAATTTTGAAATTTTCCGATTCCCCCGACCTTGTTCCAAAAAACAAAACAAATAGTTTCCAATTCACTTATCTGTTCTCGTCAAGGCCTCAAAGAGCTGGTTACCCTCAAACAATATAAGATGCAAAGCGAGTTAGTGGGGGCGCATCAAGCCTCTATTAGCATTGCAAACGCCGCACATTGAGCCGTCCCGAGCTGCACGTAATGCGAACCGACATGCAACTGGGCTGTGTTTGGACACTGGAACTGGTAGCTTTGAGGAACCATTTACGGAACATTGTGGACGTTGCCGTGGAATAGCTAATCACGTGACAACGTTCCAGATGACAAAAGTTATGTAACAAAAACACATTGTTTTAGACATATATTTTGTTCTAATATCATAAAACATAATATTATATCTTTTGGTTAACTTATTTATCTTCCAAAATGTTTTTTACTAATTTACAAAACTGGCCCCTGACACAGCTTAGACTAATTTAAAAGTCATTTACTAAATAAAGCTAAAATCACAACTAGAAAACAAGAATTGAACGTTTTTGAAGGCTCAAAAATGGCAACGAGCGGTCACAAAGCGGAGTTGAACAACAGCAATACAATAGAACGGTTGTTTATGTCGTTGACTGGGTATTTCATGTGTCACACACAAGCCAGCGCTCCATCGCGACATCGAGCCGTTATGTGGCCATACCGTGCGCTTGACATCACGGAACCAATATAAATAGAACATACTTATGGGGTTTATTCTGCCATTGAACGGAGCTTCCAATACCTTGGGGTAAATTTCTTTGATGGATAACATTTTAGTAAATAAATCAACAAGAAATAAATTAAAACTTGTAAACAAATACATCGGTACTAGCTTCCATAGCACTAATTTGACGCCTGCTTTACCGAAACACAGATTCAACCGCTTCAATCAAAACTAGTACCGCTAACCGTAATTCGATCTCCTGCTAATCAAGCTCAGACAGCGAGAGCTGCACTTCCCCCGAAGTACTTACTGCAGAGTAGAGTACTCTGCAAAGTAGACCGTACACTGCAGAGTACACTGTGCAAAGGGCCCCAACTTGGGATCCACAGCTTAAGTGCAAAGTTATGATTGCTTAGCCCGCACTGGGCGTGTTACAGTTATTTAACTTCGTTATTAGCTCGGCATTGATATAGTGTTCCGCTTTATGACCTAACTTGATGCTGGAAAATGTGGAGATTTTAATGCCAGAGGATTAGGTCTTAACTTCTTGGACTGATGTCATAATTTTAAGAAAGATTTTGTGCAATTTAGAAATGGTTAGACGCTTTTTAAAACATAGAGTAAAAATTGTTATCTTTTCTTAAAACATGAATTGATATTTATATTGATAAAACATCAGTATTGATTTTCTAATTTGTTCGACGTTGCCAGAATTGGATATTGCTGAACTAATTTCCAGACCAATCATAGCAGTATATTATTTTGTGCATAACATCTTTACGCACATAAGTGCGCGTCTACAACAATCAATCCGGCAGCAGCCAGCTACATCTGAGGGCGGCGCGGAGGCAGCTGAGCGCCAAATTAATCCGTTCGCAGGTACAATGCTGGGCCCGCATTGTTCGCGTACAATTGTTTTCCCCACATATTGCGTCCCGGCCTTAATAACGCTCGGTTTATGAAAAACTCTCCTTTTTTAATGTTTGCGGCGGCAAGCTTCCTGCTGTGCCACCGCTTTGGGGCTCACTATCAAGATATAATGATATTTCTTGGTCTGATGGCTTGATTTATGTTTGTTTTTTGCCTGGTGATAGAGTGGCCAGTTTCCATTGAGATTATAATATAAGACCGAATTTCGGTTAAGGTGACCACCTTGACCGAAATTCGGTCGGGAGAATATTATTAAACCTATTGATTTAACTGAAGCTATAAAAAATACACAAAACACGAGTACAGTGAGTAAATAAAGTAAAACTATCTTTATATTATCCGATACCGTATCTGGGAATTTGGACCACTTTAACTTCATAAAGCTTATCTGTACTACAAACAAAAGCCAATATTTAACGGAGCTACAAGATATAACCGTTGTAAAACATTGTACATTTAACTTCAATAAAATCGCCGTTCGCAAATACAAGAGCAAATTAATGTTAGCTATCTGAAATCCAAGTCGTTTCCTTAATGACTGGAGAATTGCCACTAAGCGGTGCCACTAAGTGCCAGCTAAGGGTGCCAGTTGAGGAAAATATACATCAGTGATAACCGAGTGTCGAGCATGTGTTTGTGGCTTTGATGGAACAGAATAACAAATGAAAGAGTAGTGGGTAATTAATAATCAGAGAATACCTCATCTATAACCGACTATCTATCTATCTATAGCCCAAACGTTAAACGTTTTGCTAAGCGCAAAACTCGAGAACAGCTGGACCGATTTGACTGATTCCTTTTGTTGTGATCGTAATTTCTTGAACAACATTTATGTTTTTTTTTTTGGAAAATTCGTCTGAAAAGTAGGAAATTGGCACTAGTGCGAAGTCGGGGCGGTTCACTAGTTATTAATAAATATTGTATAAAAAAAAATCAGAACACGCGATATACATATGTTTCCTGATTCACAAATTCTTCGTATAAAAGAGTAATCCTAGAAAAATGGAGCAAATGATAAATACCAATATTATATAGAAACCTTTTCAAGGCATACTTGGAAAGGTTTCGTATAATATTGGTATTTTCAAAGTATTAGTAATATCGAGATGGGCTGATGTAAAGAGAGCAACTTTGTTTGACAACCCTGGCCCTGTGTACAGCACACGACAGATATTACCAACAAATGTTTCCCACACTTTAACTAGCAATGAGTATAGTTCTATACAATAATC
The DNA here is from genome assembly GCA_949774945.1 of Hoplodrina ambigua. Taxonomy (NCBI): domain Eukaryota; kingdom Metazoa; phylum Arthropoda; class Insecta; order Lepidoptera; family Noctuidae; genus Hoplodrina; species Hoplodrina ambigua. Next base: position 16,811,021 of record OX458966.1, read on the forward strand.
GAGGTTCAATGCATTTAAACTGTTTTCATCTCAATTAATCAAGCAAAGTTAAATGTTCAATGCTGAAGTATTTCGCGCGTCGTCGGGGCGGGGTCATTACTTTCATTGTAAGGCGGCAAGTTAATTAAAAGTTTCTAGTTTGTTAACTAAAACTCGTTCCTTCTACCGTTATTGTTGCGTTCATTCTAGCGGCGAAATGAAAAAATGTTACTGCACTATGAGTTTCTGGGAAGTAAGTGAAACTTTGAGAAATACCTAATTAAAGGTGATGACAAACTATACATTGTTTGTGACTTTTAATTTATCTATAGTAATGGCTATTATTATTTCCAACAAAGTTCCTATTATTATTTATTTTGTTATGTGTGTGTACTTGTAAACCTTTGGCGGTTATACTTATGATTACGAGTTTGTCAACGCCTAAATATTTTGTTTATGATTGCACTCTCAGAACCAAATACAAGTGTACTAAAATAAATATCTTCAATCATCAATATCCTGAACCAACTCGACACGACACTGCTAAGCCAGTGCACGAGTGTATCAAAGTGCACGAGCTCGCACAAAGCGGATTCAAATTCGAAGCGTTTTAGTTTTCTTTTCATCGGAATCGTTCCCTCGATGACTGGAACACAAATAGACAATGAGACGTTAGCTGCTTATCTACCCACCATGGAGACAAGTTGAGGTCGCGGAGCTTTTGTTTTTCATAGAAATAATCGTATTACTTACAGGATGGAGTTTGATTAAAAGTACAGTGGCATTAGAGTGATTAGCGCCATGAAAATGGTTCTTATATTTCAATGTTCAGCATAATAATATTACTTTAAAATCTATTGATGTTGATTGCTAATCTTACACTTATTCCATCAATGTAGAGAACACTTCGTTTATTTTCTGTGTGGGAACATATTATATAAATAGGTTCGTTACCTACACTAATAATATTAAATACTTTGAAATACGGCTTACGTCCCAAGACAGACTACAGTACGAGTAAAGTTCTTATATATGTACATAATACATAACTTTACATCAGTCGGGAAGCATCGTATTGCACGTGAGCCCTCCCCAGAGACGGAGGAAAGAACCAGTCATTGAGGTAAACGTGGTAATGGCCTAAACATTCAACTTGGTAGACTGACTGATGACCGCAATCTAAGGCCTTTTCATATGATTTGTATTCTGAGGGAAACCTAAACTTCACTTGTTTCATTTCCTTGTCTTCTTGATTGTCTTGTCGGTCTAGTCGCAAGCACACCTCATGAATCTACCAATTTTATGAAATGATTATTAATAATCATTTTTTTAAATTAGCAGCCAAAAGACAGAGCTTGCGCCCGATAAAAAATAAAAATCTTTTATTTTAGGTAACTTGTACCATTACCAAATAATATTAATGTTTTCCTGTTCTACATTGGAAATAAACAGCAGATATTGGTTCTCTGCCTAATACTTCGGAGAAGACAAGCCTGATGTAATGTTACTACTGAATGTTCTATGAAGAGATAGAACGATTCGTGATGCTAAGCCATATGGCTTAGCCACACCAAACTAGCTTTGTCCGTGATAAAAACTATTCTATGTCCTTCCCTTGGTCTTAAACTATCCTTATACAAAGTTTCACCTAAATCGGTTCAGCGGTTTATGCGTGAAGCGTTAACAGACAGACAGACGCACTTTCGGATTTGTAATATTAGTATAGAGATATACACGAATATGGAAGATGGATTTAAAAGGAGTACAAAGAGCAGGTTAGTGTTTATTGATCTATGAAACAGCTAATGTAGATTTGTATGAGCTTGCCAATTAGCATGGTACGTGATTAATTACAATAACGATTGATCCACACACGGATGCGTATCAATAGCGGCGCGCAAAGCAGCGGTAGTCGAGCAATTAGTATTAATTGGAGCCTCTGTAGGACAGCGTCGAGTTCTTGTGAAACTGTTCAACTCTGTTGTTCCCGTGGCGTCAGCGCGGCTGATCAATTAGTGGCTTACGGGACATTAGTGCATGCCCATTGACGCATTAGTGGGAACGATTGTGTATGTTGTGTATGTGGAGACAGTAATGGTTGCTGAAGTAGCATTGGACGTCAGGGACCTTTTCCGCTCCTAGAGCGTTCATTATATTAAAGTAAACCATCGTGTAAACATAAAATTTCCGGAGATAATAAAATATAATTAATTCTTCATTATTCATATCTACTCATACTTCCAAAGTACAATTCCATTCAATCATTGATAAACATGTGTAATTAAACAAGTTTAAGTAACACACATGGCGGGTGACTAAACCCTAACTATTAGAATTTGCCGAAGTTAAAGTTGTCGAGTTAGACCATCGAACTGTTGCGGCGCGCCGCTGTGCCGCTGTGCCGCTGTGGACTGCTACACAAGCACGACTACTTTAATCGGTGCTAGCGAGAGAAACATGCTGTAATACATGTCGTTATTGAAGTTGTAAAGTTATTATCTGGAACATTAGGGGTGACCGTATATTCTATTTCTATTCTATTCATTCGTCGTATACTATATTGAGATAGACTTGATTGAGATTTGTCGCTGTAACCAAAAAACTTATGATAGAATATCTGTCACTCGTATATATATCGTATTTTTTTATTTGGCAGCAAAAATACAGAAACTTTATTTCATAACATAACATCACGCCTGTAATCCCCGAAGGGTTAGGCAGAGGTGTACCCATTAGTACACCCACATTTCGCCAGTTACCAACAACACACAAACAAATAAATAAAAAAAACAGTAAACATTAATTCATTTCGATTGAAGTACTTGAGTAGTCACAACATTTCTAGAATTTGCTCTGTGTGTACGTAAAGTACACTTACATTACTATTTGACCAAAAACACTTGGTTGACTCTTAGTACATTAAAGTAAGGTTACAAACTTCGTCTGGCAGTAAGCCGTAAAAACTTTCTCGACTGTACCTTTTATTTGATACGTTCTCATCGCTCGCTCGTATCTATGTTGCCAAACGTCGGAACTACATCACAAAACGTTTCCCACCTCACCTCTCCAGACGTCCTATTTTGTTTACGAACGTTTACATATGGTTTTGATTGTTCGCACAAGCTTTTCTAACTTAGACCAAGTTATATTTTTAGAAGGCTTTCTAAAAAAATATTGTGAAAAGTTATTTAAAAAGTTGTGTAATAATATTGTTGTTATTTAGTTTCCAGAAAGTTCACAGTTATTTACACATAAAATGAGCATTATCGTAACGTAGCCAGCCAGTCGTGTTAGGTGCAGTTGTCCAAAAAATTGGCAAATATGAAAGGATCCGCCTGTAGCCGATGCCAGGGGTGCCGCACACACAACTCAATTTGCAATGTTTACACACCGTATTTGTTTGTGTCGTCTATACTTACAAAGCATACACGCGACTTGAATATGGTTGGCTACTATTTTTTAGAGTTGTAGTACAGTTTGCTTAGTTAAATTTTCCTGGTTCTACACAGGTTTACTTTAAACCTACACAGTACTTAAAATATTACATTAGGTTAGTAAATAGTTTAACAGTCCTGCTTTAGTTGCGCGTACTGAAATTTTACCACGTAATCTTCTTTTCAGTCACTTTGTAATTCTGTCATGTTTACATTTGTCAGAATACAAGACCATTAGCAAACGCCTACACTGTAGCTCGGTTTCCCTTTATAGATGACCTCTAGGGATCATTGTGAGGAAATGGTATAAACACATTGCGCGGCAGTGGATTGATGATGGCAGATAGATGTTGGTACGTAAGCACGTTCATAGAGTTGGCGCTTACGACACCCGAGGGTGAGCGGTCGGTGTATTTGTAGCCGACGCCCAGGGGAGCGGCGGGTAGTGCTGTAACTCTGTCATACCATGACTATATTATTGTTGAACTATTTCATTAATTGGCTCGAGAAGACCTTCGTCCACTTCTCCAACTTCCAAGACGAAGGATGTTTCTCATAAAGTTTCTCTTCCCTATCTTATTGACGATGAATTTGCAAACAAGCATCAATTTAAACTTTAGCGAAACTTTTTACACTGTAGATTTAAACTGACAATTTAAATTATACTATGAAACCTACTGTCCGACTGGTTTTGCACAAACTTAATAAGGTGAAGCGAACAATTAACGACTTCCAAACACGAGCTTGAGTTCGTTTTACATTGTCGGCATAACGGTATAATATTCACGTTCGGGTTACAGTCAGCCAGCATTATTACTGCAACTCTGTTAGATTTATCGCTCGTGGCAACATTGAAGTTAATTGTGGGTCGAGTAGGTTAAGAATTATGGAGAAGTTTGAATTGTAGTACAAATGTTAGATGTTACCCAGGAGATAGTAAAATATTGCTAAACGATCGGACTTGGACCCCGAGAACTTTCTTAAGAAGAATAAAGGAAGGAAAACAAAGCTTTGAACTCTTACTCTCTGAAGCTTTATCTAATCGAGAACTCTTACTTTTTAGTTTATTTTGGATTTGTATAAGTATGTAGTTATTTTTTTTTTTAATTAAGACTTCTTTTGTCCCTTTTGTTGCACAAAGTTGAAATAAACTAAACAACTCCATGAATCCACCATCAGTTTGTCAATATTTGCCCGAACTAAGGGGGATGATTTCGGCTAGACTCGAAACACTGTATAATGAGTAGGTAGCTACGTGATCGAACACTGTTTGTCGAGTGTGGAGGCTCTTACAACAACGATAGAAGACCAAAAACAAAAATCAGTCCCTTTCCCCTAACTATTAGTGTGACATGGTGACAAAACTTACGAACACATTAGGCCCTTACCTCCATCCCCCATAATTACAGCCTTGAGGGCGAGCCTGCATTTAACACGTAACTAACAATCAGCGTCCCTCCCCCCCATGTTGAGCCCCTGTGGGGTGCAGGCGGCCGGCGACCACTTCACGGATCATTACGCCTATTACAACTTTGTGGGGTAGCTACATGCTGGACAACTTTTGTGGTTGTAAGTTTAGAGGTGACCGAAAAGTATTGAATTAGTTGTGGTTGAGTTACTTGTTTTCAAGTCTGAATAATTTTGGTTGCAGTTTCACGTAGTTACGTGTATTGTTTTAAGTACTGAAATAGTAATCGATGCCTGAGCCGAAAGAACAAAAAGAATCTTATTCAATTCGATACCAATAATTCGCTATCGACAGACTTCCCTGTTCCCCTTAATTATTCAACTCTCCGTCCAATAATTTATTCATCCCATAAATCGTATATTTAACCAATAAAAAATGGGTATTAACATGCAATTATTCATCGCTCCAAACATTCCCTCGCTACCGAAGTGGAAACTACAAAGAAACTATGATCAAAGTGGCACATTTCACGAGCCGGGGGACACGCGTCCCTCCCAGAGGGGAGAGGGCACATGGAGAGCGCACATACTAGCTGTACTTATTTACTTTTAAATTTATCCAGTCCTATGATCTGTTTGGTAAAGTTGGTGTGAAGTATGATGATATTGTGTTAATATCAAAACAAATAATTAGGCACTACTTTTATCAACCGACTTTGATAAAAAGAGAAGGTTGTATGTTCGACTGTATGTATTTCTCCGCCAATTCTCAAACGAAAAACAAAATGGTTTTTTGAACACTTCAATGTTCAACAAAATAAAAAATATATAAATACTTAATCTAGTCAGTACAAACACTAGGCACAAAAAACTAATAAGTCGAATTTGTGTCACTCACCCGCTGACTGTAATCCATTCGATATTACGTGGAGTTCCTCCATCGCGCTAGGAATTAATAAAGGAACGAAAAAGGACTTGAAAAAGAAGACGTTAAACATTTAATCAAGCAGTTGTTACTCCTGTCATAAAACTTTAACTATCGGACGGCTACGAGCTTTAGGATCAATGCTCATAAACTGAGAACATTACCAGCACGCTTCTCATCCCCTGGGGATCACGCACGCGTATCGTATGGCCCATTTGTGTTGTTATCAAGGCTCTATCTTATTCATATCGTCATTATACTGAGTCGGTAATCATTTCGATATGAACATGATCAGCCCTGTTTTTGTATAATTATTTGCTGCTATTTATTGTGTGTTCTATGTTGATATAGAATAAATCTTTGCAGTATGTATTCTCATCTATTACCCGAGTGTAACCACTGTAGGGCCTCACGTAACAATATTAGGCACCTACTAGCGGAACCGCGGGTTATAACCGCGGTTCCCCGCGTATACCAGTAATTCCTGAGATTAGTGCGTTAAAACAAACAAACAACTCTTAAGCTTTATAATTTTAGTATTTATCATATGCATATTATTAGTGAAACAAACTATCTAAACGTTACATTTTGTGCCTCGGAAATGGATTCGCGCAATTCGAAGGTGTTATTTTTTATAAAACAATACTAATTTTTTTTTCGTTTGTTGTAAATGTATTACAGAATAAAACAAAGGAACAATATTATTACTCAACAAAAGCAATTTAAACACCGCTTAAGAGTAATACAGACAATTCGTACCTCTTCTATTATAGATGTTCAAGAATTCCGAAACTATTGATAAACAAGAGCAAGTATTGGAAATACTTGTGCACTAAATATTTCATTTAACTAAAATGTAAGTTGGCAAAGTTTGACCGCAGAGCTATCGCGCTCCTTAGGGCTGGCTTTAGGTTCAATTCAATACGTTCAGTTCTGGACATTATTACAGTAACCGTATTTTTATTGGAGAATCGATTTCAATGATACTAACTTATGCTACAGCGCAAGTAAGTGCGGTTAGCGCAAACAAAATAATAATATTGTTGCAGTATTATTCAGTAGACACCGACTGGATTGCAAAGTAGTGTCGTGTCGTGCAATTTTACCTCACATTTATAATATACATTAAAATGGTTGAAATACAAACTAGCAAACATCAAATTTCATTTAGCATTCCATGTAGCATTTAAGGTACAAACGTTGTGCTCTGAAAATAGATAACCGGTAAAGGAATATAATTATGTTTATTTGAGTTTCCTGGATAAACTAACGAATGTACTTATCGAAGTAAAAAAATCTGTAATGCAATTATTACTCATTTAATTATAAATTCACTTATTTATTAATCATTTCAGTAAAATTCTCACGAACTCGACGAACAAACTCACACCAAAAAAATCTTCAAAAGTATTATAATAACCTTAAAATTGTAAATGACTGACGTTGCAAGCAGTACGTTAATTATAATGGCGGCGCATACCGTACACATCGGCAGTTCATTAGGGAGCCTCGCAGAGACACACTCATTAGGGGATGCGGCGTCGCGCTACACACTTCTTTAATTTAGGTTAGTTACTCCCATGCTGAATACATTTTTGAAACAGTCAGTGCAGATACTGATATAGTAAATAAGACATAGCTGTTGAAGTTTATTTTAATGAACCAAATGGAATGTAATATTTTTTTGGACGTTACATGAAAATGATAGCGTCTTACACTGTGCTGTTTAATAACTTTATGTTTTTTGTTAATCTACATTCACAATAATATTATAAAGGGGAAAAAATTGTATTTTGCTTTGTTTGTTTGTAATGGATAAACTCAAAAACTTCTGGACCGTATTTAAAAATTCTTTCACCATTAGAAAGCTAAATTATCTGCGAGCAACATAGGCTATATTTTATTTTATTTTTGCGCGGACGAAGTCGCGGGCAGAAGCTAGTTATATATATATGTATAGCTATACCCCGCGGTGTCACCAGCGTTTGTTAACGTATTAAGATACTGCTCCGCTCCTGTAGTTCATATAGTAATGCTATTTAGCTTATTATCTTTCTCGATAAAAGGCTATATTTAATGCAAATGGATTTTTTCTAATCGTATCAGCAACAAACTCTCCAGCTTTATAATATTAGTATTGACTTACTAAGCCTATTATCAGTTTCTTGTTTTCATAATATAAATATTATGAGTCATTAAGATTACAACGGCTTTATCGATTGCATTTACCATGTTATAAATCGTTTCTAGAAAGAAAAAAATGACTACAATTACTTTTACGTGAACAATTTTAGCTCGTGTATAAGGGTCGCTACATTTAAGTTAATCGGTCAATTCGGCTCAGCAACATTAATATAACCTTCGATAACGTTGTTTTGATAATCCTGAACCTTATACGCTGACCCACTTATGTGTACAGCGACCCTAAGACTTTCTTTTTGCTAACTTCACTTGTTTGTTCTATGTCAACAAACTTATTTGACCAAGTCTTTTTTCTTTGTTTCCTCATTTGTTTCACGCTTGGTGAAATTCCTGAAATATTTCTTAAGTAGACCAGTGCGCCGGATACACAGCGATTTGAGGTCACAATACTTGAAGCGCTCGAGGTGCCGGACTTGACACTGGCTTGTTGAGCGTCACTGAACAGGAGTGTATTCACAAAATACTGTAAAAAGGGTTTGCGGAAAAAAATGAACAGAGAAAATATTTTCACAATTCATTCAACCTGAAGCAACATTTAACAATTTTATATTTACTTGTTTTATTAGTAGCTAAACAACATAAAGTTTGTTAGGCTCACGAAACAAAGTCAATATCCAGAAACTTAGACACAACTAAGTTAGTCAAAATTAAGATAAATGCCTTTAATAAAGTTCAGGCCACTAATATATTCAGAGGTCGCCTCCATATAATTACAAGTATAAATTTACTCGAAGCGCTAGGTTAACTTGGTTGTAAATAAATATATTAAACCACAGCTTACCGCCAACTTTAATAAAAGGAGCTTAAATCTTTATTAAACGGAACAAATTTCAAAGATCGTTAGGACTGCACAAAGCATTTGAGAAGAATTTCTTAATTAACTCATCATAATGTTTCGCGAGACTTTTGAGTTTAATAAAGTTGATGTTTAATTATGGTTGTATATATTGTTCTTGACAGATACAGCAGTTAAATATTTATTGATGTTTATAATTAAATTTATGTTAACCTGTTGTGTTCTGCTCCAATACTTAAATAATTTGATTTTATAATTTTGGTTATAATGTGCAATTTAATACCTTCCTGCTTTTTTTATGAGTATTGTATTGATCCTGGTTTCCCTGGACTCTGTCCGGTATTCTATGCGACTCCCATATGCTGGTTAAAATTAAAGGAAACGTATATAAAATAAAATGCGATGCCGATGAGAAAATCAGATGATCAGAAAATCCACGTTACTGAAGTGAACATGCTGCTCTGGTGTAACAGAATTTTTACAATGGATAAACTAATAAATATACATATAAAGATGATGACCATATGACCAAAAGAATTTGGGACCTGGTTGCAAACAATCATAAAAGACCTCAGCTCTACAAACATTTTTCCTAAACCACATAAATGTTCGTTTGCATCTCAAAAATCTTTTAAATATAAAGCTGACACAGCACTGCCACGAGTCACATTCTTATCCATTTCAATGGTCTGCGGTGGGCGGGACGACCGCGGCGGGAGGGGGAGGGAGTTCATTTGATTTGACAGCTGATCTCAGCGCGGTGCGCCGGCCACTGCGCCGCCAAGTTGGACAAGTAATGTTTTTGCAGCAGAAGAATCCTTACTCGACGCCTTTGCTTAAAATGAAAGTGCTGTAAAAGTAGCCGGTTTTGGTAAACTTTTCTATTTCTTATTTTAGCGGACAGTTAAAGTTCATCATCTATATAGGTATACATAGTAACTAACGCTGTTGTTATCTTACAAATGAACATCGTAACATTATGTGCTCATACATTTGCTTAAGCAACTTGAACAACATTTACTTTAGTCTGCTGTAACAACAAACGTATGAAGCTTACCAGTTTAATTGAAGAGGTTGTAATGAGTATACTTTCCACAAGAAGCAAGAAGCAAGGGCATATCTGCGTAAACGACCGTAGATATCATTTATAATTATCAGACAACTTAGTTGGTACTTAATGAAATCATTAACTTTATACTGTACCTTCGTAATACAGTTGATTTATTCCTCAACTTGCTCAAGTAAAACACTTAGGTAAACATAAACTCTGTTCATAAATCTACCGCGAGTCACATTAAGCGACCTCCGGCGCTCACTCGCTCCGGCGGGGGTTCGCTTGATTTGACAGCTGATCTCGGACCACCTCCTCCGCGAACGTACTTTGCATCATTACGGTAATACTGCCACGATAATTGGACATGCAACGTCTTTGGTTGAGCAGGATTACACCAGATTGTACATCGATTTTGTTCAATTTGTGTTAAAACATTACATGACCTGTTTATACTCTCTCAGTTATTTTTTTCTTCCTTGTTTTTCTGTAACATAATCCTCTTATTTTTATACGCTGCTTAAAGTTAAGATTAGCTTCAACGTCAAACTTACGTGTTTAGCTTTAAGCAACGTTAGTAATGCGGGTAGAATTAAAAAAGAAATTCTAGCTGATTTGTTTGTGTTAAGTTTAGCGATACTTCAAACAGAATACGAAATTATCAAAACCTTAATATTGCTTTCTCTATCATCCTGGCTGTTGGAACAGAGTTTATATCATATCAAGACACCGGAAAACCTCCTTTCAAAACTCATACACCGCACAGAAATGCCAATACAAAATGAAGTTCCAATCTCATTAATCTATCCTGACGTAGACGCCGCGCCGCGACACGAGACAATACAGCCAGTTGTGTCGCTATCGACGCCTGCGACGGGGCGCGGCGGAACTCTTCCAGGATATCTGATGCTAGCGACAGACACCAGCGTGCTGGGTGCTAAGACATTGCATATCTTGGAACATGGAAATAAATACGTATATTGACGAAGGCTATTTATTAAAGGAAGACTACAATCACACAGTTTCTGCTGATCTTAAAGAATATAGACGTTAGGAAGAAAAGAGGCTACATAGATTATTTTTTCATAAAATAATGATTTGTGGGATTCGGAATGTGAGTTATAAAGAAAAAATGTAGTTAAAAGAAAAGCGGCGTCAGCTCTACGTCTTTAATATATTCTCAAATAATACCAATACAGAAACAAAACAGATTCTAAACAATACGTAATTTGAACCACCATTAAATATCCCTAAAAGTGTCTGCCGCACGCTCTTTTTGATCTTTTAACAGGCTATTGAGGGCGGCCTCTCCCAAACACGGCTGAATATATCCCCATAAGTGGCCGATAAATCCTTTGTTAAAACAAAACACGGGTTCCATTGTTCGTCCCCAGTGCTTGGAGCTACTTCCGGCCGTGGAAGTATCTGAGACGATTATCTTTAATAGGATCTGCTGCCACTTCGTCGAGTTTGTAGCTCACGCTGATCAACTTTAATACTTTTGAATTGAATATGTTTTTGTGTGGCACATGTGCGATGTGGACATGCTGCCTATGTACCGGTACCGAGTGTTCTACTGCTATACGGACGAGTGGGTGATGACTATTTCATTGATTAGATATTAAGCTCTGTGGCATAAATCTATACTAAGTAATATAATAAAGGTAAAGAGATTTTTGCTTGTTTGTTTAAACGCGCTAATCTCTGAACCTGCCAGTGGAATACTCGTATGTATTTTATTTTTGGTATAATAGCCAAATTTGTTCCTCACAAATCTGGATATCATAATATATATAGTAAACTATAAATAACTCACGGGAGTGGAGCAGTCACATTGGACGTAACATAGCGCGGCCGAAGTCGTGTTCAGAAGCTAGCGTAATAATTATGATATTGATTTAAGTTTATTGATGAATGTAAATACCGGCTTAGGTACATTGAACGAAAACCATGATTATTTTTAAATTATTTGCGTATACGTTCCAATTAATCAAATTCCTAGTAGGTAATATCAAAATCAAATCAGTGAAGCCTATCAATTTAACTGACATTTTGATCAATTATACGTATTCTGTTGTTTAATCGGAAACTCGTCGATTCTGATTTTATATTGGTCGTATTTCAGTAAAGCGGAATATTAACATTTTGATTGGAATTTTTTGATTTGATACTCATTCAAAATAATTATTTCAGTGGTTTTTTATTTGTTTTTTATTTATTTTTTATGTCTACATGAGGTAGATTTGGAACCAGGCCAGTATCAATGTGACTTTTTTCAATTCATAGAAGGCCCAAATACTTTCTTAGTGCAGCTTTGTTATCACTGACAACGATGAATCAACATATCGTGAGGCAACTTAGACATAAATTTAGGTCCAGATTCACCAAACCCAAGTTTGTGCCCGGTTGATGGCAATAGGCTCGCCTAAACCTCTGCCTAACCCTTCGGGGCTTGATGTTATGTATGTCTATCTAAACAGAAACATAAAAAAGTTTAAAAATATCGAAATAGTAGTCCGCTGGCTTGGACATTCTGTTTTCCATACCAGTGTATGGAAAACAGAATGTCCAAGCCAGCGGCTCAAGGCTCGAGAAGGAGAAACTGCAAACAATTATCACTATATACTCGTATTTAGTTTTGAAATTATAATTAATAATTATTTTCTTAACCAATTATAGTTCCTAACCTAATACTGGAAGGTCATTATCAAGAAACTCGTACAATACGCTGGACTCAAAATAGCCCCCGAGAGCCATAACAACAACTCTACACTAAATTGAATCTTCTCGTCCACACGACGTGGTACAATACAACCAGCATTTTGCTCCAATTCGTACATTCACAAATGCAGAGGTCACCGTACAAACGATATCAAAATTTCACATCACAAATAGCGCGCGCAGCCAACATTGAGCAGATTAAATTCAAATGAGATGTCAAATACCAACAGTTGCTTTGAAATGTTAACAATGGCTTCCAAATAGAAATTCAAGTTCCTATCGCTTGTTCAAATTTTGTGCCGATAAAGTATTAACGTGAGGACTTTTATTATTGTTTCTGTTGTTTTTAATATTTAAATGTTCAATGCTCTGTGCATGCTTTTACAGGATGTAAGTACAGCATTGTATAATTGTAATAATTGATGTATCATCCCCGTACAGGGCGCGCGCCACGTTGTTGTTCATTTGCTTTATCTGCATTAGTCACAAGATATAAATTATGATTTTGAGTTAGAATACTAATTAATATAGGTATTTTGATTCTCATTGCAAACATACCATGTTCAAACTTAACAATCCAAAATCCACAATAAACACAAGTCAAATCTAAACAACTCTTCAGAAAACTTAAAGCACAATACAGAGCTTAATTGTGGCGTTGTTTAATGACATCGTGTGACGAGAGGCTCTTGAGTCTCTTGTCTGTCTGATGCAAATGTGAGTCAAGCCGCGGTTTCTCAACTATTGGAGCCTTCGGGAATTCGGCCACGTTTGTTACATTCACTAATGAAGGCCTAAGTTCTGTGCCACACAGTGCCTGTGTGCTCTTAGTGGGTAACTTTGAGGAAGCTGAATTGTGAATGAAACGTAGCACTGTTTTAGATTGTGAAATGCATGTAAGTAAACCGGTGTGCTTTTGAATGTAAGATTTTGCCTAAGTATTAATGAAATGACGATAATGATATGCACAATAATAGAGCTTTGTCAAAATTCAGTCATTGTAATAAATTTGAAGAACATTGCAAGAAAAAAACTTCATGTACTTAGTTAGTTTGTTTCCTTACAAAATAAACTTTATCTGGTAAACTCCCGACGGCAAGTTAAAATGGTTGCACGTCACGACAATATGGCCCACGTCGCGGCCGCCGGCGTGCTGTGCTGGCGCACGTCCCTAACTGTGACAAATCCGCGCTCACTTGTTTACTACGCAAACTGTCACAGGGCTAAAATACGTGTATGTGCAGCGGGTTTGGTTCTCGATATAAATGGCGGTCTAGGTTTCTTAGGCACTTGGTCCACGGGCGAGAGGATCGTGGTGATAGTCACTGCCGGGCGAAAGTAACGCCGCTATATTAACACCGTCTGGAGATTGATTATTTTTTTTTTTATAAAATTGTATAGCTGTGCGAGACTCTCAATCATCGAGATGGCTCTTTAGTGTGAATAGACCACCACAAGAATGAAAATGGCTTGACTTTAATTAAACTTAAAACGCCAAAACTTTACTCCATTTATCATAGCATTATTACGGTCTAATGGGTAACCGCAGTTATTGTGACACATTGTTGAAATGATTGCATCTTAGTGATATTTTCTTTTTGTAAATGGTTTATTTATTTATTTATTTATTTATTTATTTATTTATTTATTTATTAAGTACACTAACAGTGAATACATTATACATTGAAAAAATTAAAGTACAATGTACTTGTTACAAATTATTATTTCTAATGTACACACCAATTATAAGCATACATATCATTCAAGGAAAAATGTGTAAAGGACAAAACTGAGAAAAATAAAAAATAAAAGAAATATTATACAAAGCAAAATAATATATAAAATTACTAACCTTAGGTAACAGAGACAAAGCTATCTAGTATTTTTTTTCGAATACCCCCTAAGGTGTCGTGAAAAATGTCCAGGTTAGAATTTAATTTTTTGTTGAGCATATTATATAGTTTAAGTGTTGTAATGAGCGGACCATGGGCACCGATGTTAGTACGACAGAATGGAGGACAGAATGTGTTAGTTAGAACAGTGCGGGGTCTGATCCGAGGAACTGTAACGGGAACCAAGGCTAGGAGGTGACTGCAATCAATCTTGCCATTAAGAAGTTTGTGCAAAAAAGATATACTGAGCATTATTCGTCGGTCACGGAGTGACGTCATTTTGAAAAAAGAGAGTCTCTGAACATATGGGCATCTATGATAGATACCACGAGTGCTAAAAGCCAAGGATCGTGTGAATGTACGTTGAATGCGTTCAATACGTTGCGAGTGAACCGTATAAGAAGGATTCCAGGCAGTACATGCATATTCTAAGTTGCTTCTAACCAGTGACTTATAAAGAAGCAATTTAGTTTGGGGTTGCTTGAAACACTTAGAATTACGTTTAATGAATCCAAGCATTCGAGCAGATTTTGTAACTACATTATCAAAATGAGATTTGAATTGGAGTTTGCTGTCTATTGTTACTCCAAGATCTTTGACTTCGCTGACTGATTGTAGTATGGTGTCATTTAGCTTGTATTCAAATTTCAACGGATTTTTCTTTCTAGTGAAGGTGATGTGATGGCATTTGGAGGCGTTCAGGAACATTACATTATTAGCACACCAACTGTTAATATTATCAAGATCTTTTTGAATTTGAATTGCATCTTCAAAGGATTTTACGGTTTTATATATCTTAAGATCATCTGCATACATAGAGTAATTACAAAATTGAATTTTAGAAGTAAGATCATTAATAAATATTAAGAAAAGAACCGGACCTAAGTGGGACCCTTGCGGAACTCCTGATTCGGCATAGTAGGACTGCGATTCAAATCCACCTACTGCAACTAATTGAGATCTTTTAGACAGATATGATGCAAGCCAGCGCAACAGAGGACCACCGACACCAAAAAGTTGAAGTTTTATTAATAACAGTTGATGATTTACTTTATCAAAAGCACTAGTAAAATCAGTGTAAATGGCATCTACTTGAAGGCCATTATCTAAATCGCGAGACAGATCATTTAAGTATGTTACAAGATTTGTTTCAGTAGACCGACCGCTCATGAATCCATGTTGATGAGGGGAGATGTAAGGTTTTACATGGAGTGTAATAACGGAACAGACCAGAGATTCAAATAATTTTGAGAAACAAGAAAGAATAGATATAGGACGGTAATTTTTGACATCCGCATTGTCACCTTTTTTAAAAACAGGAATTATCCTTGCTTGTTTCCATGCTACGGGAAAATCCCCTGATTTGAGAGAAAAGTTAAATAAAATACATAAAGGTAACGCTAATACAAATGCACAACGCTTTATAAAAATTGGAGGAATATTGTCAGGACCAGCACTTTTAAATATGTCAAGTTTTTTGATGTTATTTAAAATATCTTTTTCATTGAACTTAAGGGAAGCAATGTACGATTTAGGATTAATGATTGATGCGGCTTCATGAGTAACAGGACTATTGGTAGAGAAAACTGACGAAAAATGAGTGGCAAAAGCATCTGCAATTTGAGCTCCAGAAGACACAACAGAATTGTTGATATGAACAGAGGAAGGAATAGACGTGTGACCTTTCCGTTTATCTTTGATAAATCGCCAGAACTGTTTAGGGTTTTTGTTTATGTTTGATTCCATCCTTATTTTATAATCGCTAAGATTTCTTTGGAGTAATAGATGACAATGATCTCTCATGACTTCAAATTCATATTTATCTCGTGGGTTTTTGTACTTTTTATATCTAATTCTGCATTTATTTTTTTCCGATAAAAGTTTAATAAGATTGAAACTAAACCAAGGGGGGTATTTGGATTTTTTAGATACATGTTTAGGAACAAACTTGACTATTGCATTGTTTAGAGTCTCATAAAATTTTGATACCATTACATTTATGTTTTCCATGTCATTAAATACCTGAAGCCAATTGATGTTTTTTAACTCTGTAATAATCTTATTATAGTCAGCCTTGAAAAAATTAAAATCAGATCTATGCCGTGAGCGTAAGTAACTGGCATTTAAAGAAGGTACATTTAATATTAAAGGGGGATGATTTAAGTCAAGTTTACTCAACACTTGAGGAGCGTATTCCACATTACATTCTGACATGTTACTTATGATTAAATCAAGCGTTTTACCATTTTCATTGAGCACATTATTTAACTGAACAAGGTTATTTAATGACATAAAATCAACCAAGGAAAATCCTAAATCAGTTTGGTAGTTAGTAGGGAGCGTGACAGAATTATCAATTTGCTTTTTCCAACTTATAAAACTTAAGTTAAAATCCCCTAATAAAATAACATCATTGGTTACATTAATAATATTGTTAACGTTGTTTAAGAAACTATTTAAGGTCTGCAATTTGACTGGTGGTGGTAAATAAACAACACATAAAGCTATTGTCTTAATAATATTGTTACTAGTACTAATTTCGATCTTAATCCATAGATCCTCTACGTCACTTTCCCAGCTTGTGACTCTGACTGAAGGTAACTTAGATGATACCGCAATCAAAACACCTCCACCATCCAATTTAGAGCCCTTAGAACATAAACGGTCTCTTCTATAAATATTATATCTTGAGTCAATAAATTCACTATTTTGTATACTTGAATTTAGCCACGTTTCAGTAAGAACAATAATATCATAGTTACATAACAAAATATTTGAGTAAATTTCTTTAGTTTTAGTCCGCATACCACGAATATTTTGATAATATATTTCTAACATAATTAAAATTAAAAAAAGTTGCAAGTAAAATCACAAGGAAACTGAAAATAAAACAAAGCAAAACAAAATACTTAATCTATGAAAGAAGATTAAGGCTATCAAAATTACGTATTAAAACAGATTGGCTATATTCGTCCTTTTTTATGTATATTCTACCATTACGAATCCAGACGAATTTATATGATAGGTCCTTCGCTTTCTTGCGAGTTGCTGCATGTAATGCTTTCCCAGACGGTGTCAAATGCTCAGCTACGAAGACTGGCGTGCTGGGGCCAGAGAAACCAATGTGAGAGGTGCGCAATTTGTTTATAACGACAGCTTTGTATCGATATATATCTTATGTTATATTCAATCGAGGAAACCTTTAGGAACATGTAACGCTGAGAAGCTAATGACGTGATTGGTGTTTAAAAGCTAATTCGCTTTTCTCTAACACTACTCCTCATAAAGCTTCCTTCACAAAGAACTAAAAATCTCCAACGGCAAGTCTCCGACTCATATCGCGATCACAAGATATCTCGCAAACTTACAGAGTTAGTTTAATGACGTGTCTCGCATCCATTACTCAGATCCTAGGCGAGCGTTTAAAGCTTGGCTGTGCAGCGCGCAGTGGAGTGGGTCTGTGGATGGCGGCGCGATTAGCAATTCCGATGCGCCAGTGTTTACTGCTCTTCAGTCGTACTCAGACATTGCTCCGTGTACTTCATCTGCTGGTAGCTTCAAGTTACAGCGTCATTCCTAGTATTATGCGTATGAGATGCTACATGGAATTACATAACGAAAACTAAAACCCGACACCCGACCCGACAAAACGTCCACACAAAGTTATAAACAAGAGTCAAGTTGGTACATTTATGGGTTCTAATATTTACCAACTTAAAGTCTTGTTTATGACTTTTTGGTAGACATTTTACGGTTTTAATTTTTAACTTTTTTTTTTAATTTGAAGACTTCAGGGATAGGTTTAAATTATAAATATTTTTGGAATGTGCTTTTTAAGACCTTTCATTAGACACTAACCATACTTACTTCAATTTTATTTTTAAATTATTTATTTTATATCCACTTTAAACCGCTAGTTTGAATTTTCTGTGAAGTCATGACATTAACCAACAAAACCTTACTTATTAGTATATGACGATTATTGTAGCAAACATGTTCACACAAACACACACATAACTACAAAGTCTGCTAAAATCATCACCGTCCGTATTCGGGTAAAAATAATCTCGTGGTTTACGGACTCTAATTATGGTTTGAATATTGAAGTGTTCGTGTACGAGTACCTATAATGCTTTGACGATATCTGGATCATGTTCATATGTGTTTTTCTTTTTGCGTAGAAGGACTCTTAGCGTACCTCGTAGTACATAATATGTACTAGTTCACAATATCATGAAGCGAACATTTGAATGCAGGAGCATTAGATTTTCGTCTCTATTTCCGTGCTATCACTAGATTCTCGTTTTCCGGAACGATGTGCAATCGTGTTTCTAATTAGTCTTGTAATTATAACGCATGTGTCAGCTCGGTTCCCTTTGCAGAGTAATTGGAGCTCAAAATCTTTTGAAAAGTCGTGAGATGAGAAACTTCAGAACTGAATAAACTGAGGCAGCAATGTACCGAGCTTGGTAGGAGCTTGGTAGCTACCTAGCGAGCTTCATTGTATTATACCTGTATGTTTCGTATAATATGAACTCATTTTTCTCTGTCAAGTCTCGCTAGTTCCGCGAAAGCAAAGCTTTTAATTAAACTTGTAAAGCATATACGCGGCACAGCATGTTGTAGGTAATTATAAAATTTGTTGTTTCAAACATGCGTATAACGTTTTGTGTGTTTGACATAAACATGTCGAACGCACAAATAGTTATTACAAACGAATTATTATTCTCTATTATAATTTGTTATTTGTAATTTGTTATTTGAATTAGATACGTAATTAATTAAGTATAATCATCGTGTTCATTAGTTTTATTACTGGTAAACTGTTATTTAACAAGAATATCCGAAAATCTAATATCTAAACATTACCTATAATAAATCTGTAACTAGTATAAAATATAAGCTTTGGAAAACAAACAACGTTCGCTGAAAACCAGGTCTTACCTAAATATCAAATTCAAAAATTAATTGAAATTCAAAAGTGACTACCTGTTAAGTGAAGTTTTGATTCTATTTGATGTCCGACGGCCGCAGCGTGGTAAGAAATATACCTGTTATAAAACTACACTTATATTGACGCGAAGTAAAATTCAAATCTACGCTTCTTCTAAAGCTGCAACAGTGCTACACTCCTGGCGTACAGCGCACATTAGGTAGTATGTACTCATGCATGAGATTATGTTTGATCTGCGGCCGCTACTCCAATTGATTGATTCATTAGTACATCCCTGCATAGAGTGGGTACTAAATACATTTGATTTTAGCTCAAGCGTTATGCTGAAATCGAATATGAAATAATGTTATATTTATGTGGACCATTCGGAGCGCAAAAGCTTTAAAATACCTGAATTAAAACCATTTTAAACATTATTTGCTTTTCCGTGTGTTTTAAATGTAGCATTTAGGAACATTAAGAACCTAATTAGGTTTTTTACCGAGGACCACTTTGTATTCACATTTTTCTTATTACTTTTTTCACAAAGTTTCTTTGTTTAATCTTTAACATAGATTCGTTGGTAGGTATTTTAAGTCTTAAAATATACGAAAACGAGTTTAAATATAACACCGAAACGACGTCCAACTTTAACATGAATTACGAAACATTATATCATGAAGCCAACGAAAATAACCCACATTTTTTATTGCCGGCCGTCCAACGAGCAGCTGGTAAACGTGTTCGCTATTGTAGTGCGAGCCAAGCGCGCAATGTATCGTGAAGTAGTAGTCGGCTCTGTTGCAAAATTGATGCGACCTCAGACGGAGGGCTAGCGTGTGCAAGTTTCATGTCGATGACAAATAAATTATGCATCACCTCGAATGAGATGCTTTTCGAGAATGTTCTGGTGACCGAATGCTATGACAACCTGTATGTACCTACTCATGTCATTGTGCTGTGGACCAAAGGAGGTGCAATAATTTAATGATAAAAAAGTGCGGAATGTAATTACATAAGTATCAGTAGATATAAAACTGTTGGTTATTACAGAACTTAACTATGTTGTACATAAATACAGATTATGAGTTTCTCAACACAAAATAGTACTACAGTGTTACAGTTTTTAGCTAGCAAGTATTACTACTCCTTAATATACTAATTATACGTGAAATATATGAAAATTGAATTGTTTAACCCACCCCGCATGCAAAATTACTCATTTACTCGCTAAGCCACACATTTCCCTGCGGCAGCGTCGACAAACTGGCGATACATTAAAGGAAAGTATATATGCGGGTGAATTTCGTGATGCACGGGCGCCCTGCACACGGGCAGCAGCCGTGCGCGGCGCCCTGCAGCCACTGGGCGCCCGGCGGGGCCAGACCACGCGCCCGGAAAGCAATTAGAACAACTGAGACGTGTAATGAGTGACGCGACGCCGCCACGCTGCGTCTGCGCTGCATTGACGCCGCGATGCGATGGGTAATTTGCCGGAGAGTCCGGAAAGTCTGTCGTCCTAGTTGTAGGTATTTTTTATCCTTTATACACCTGATGTACCTATTAATCTGGAAATTAGTTATGTCAACTCGCCGAAGTATTGCATTGTGATTGGTCCCACGGGAGCGGTGATCAAAGACTTATAAGATGATTTAACTTCAAGTAATATCGCAACGTTACCAAAACGGATTTATAACTAAAAAACTTTTACCATCAGTCAATTCATAGGTAAACTTCAATATTCCCTTTTCTCACCCAGGGGAAATAGCAAGTATGTTGATTTTGTAATCAATTTCCCCAAAAAGTGCCGGCTGAGGTCAAGTATGGAGATGTCCGACCCGCGCCCGTAATACGACCCCTTTAACTGTGCGATGGTATAATCTACTCTAGAGCAAGGGTTAAGATTAATATTTACTCTCATCAACTATTTACTTTTACTTTGAATCGGTATTATTTAATTCGTTCTTACTTTCATTGTGCTTCTTAAAATATTATTTCATTCGAAGTGGTTTTTTAACAGTAATGATATCACACCCAATGCAGATGAAACACTACATTACAATAGCCTGCATGCACCTGCTAGCTGTGTGAATAGTACATGAATACTATCAGTCGTAACGAGTATGAGTATAATACCGCGCGCTGCAACGTATTCCCTCCACAATTGAAATTACACACGATATTATCAAAACTAAACCGCATCACAGAGCTTATAACAAAGCTCCAAATTGCTGCATAAACTATGTGAGCGTGGTCGCCCACCAGCTTTGTAAAACTACGAATAATTCAGCACAACATGACGTTACACTTTATTCCAAATATCGCGTTCATTATAACGCTGTGCAATTAACATAGCGTAATGATATATTTCTGAAGTAAATCCGCTTTGACGAAATAAAAATGTAGTCTGCGATGCAATTTTAAATTTACAACCGAGCGACAAGAATTAACATGTAAACTGGAAATGTTTTTGATGATTCTCTAGGATTACAAGTTTTGAGGATGTGTAAATTTCATTCAGAGTATAGCATGCAGTTTTAAAGCAAACTATGTAGCACTAAATAACAACGAAAATAAAGAAATAATAATTGTAGTCACTAAAACTACATGAAATTGTAGTTACCGTTTAGGTACCAACTGTCTAGCAGACAATATGTCCTTACTAGTATAAATGAAAAGTATTTCCTTCTATTTTTGATTACGCGAATTCGACTGCATCCTCGATAACCGACATTTATGCGGATACGAAGTCCAAATAAGCTGAGTACACCGGTACAGTTCAGGGAGGCAATACCAATAACTTTCAGGAACGATCGCAATCTAATTTCATTCTCAATCTGTGAAAAATGCCTCTGATATACCTACACTTTTTTTGACAATGATTGCCAGTAAGATGAGATTTCGATTAAATTTTGAATAGTATGATTGGTCTTCAGATCGCCACCAACCCGACATTTATAAGCGTTATAATGACATGTAATGATATTGAAATAAGCAAAACCGTATGATGCGCAACAAAGCGGAACACTGGCTACTTGTGAGCGAGCTGAGCCTCCAGCGCCTCTTCACACTGTGCTCCGAGTTAAGCGCTGAAGCGGTACGTCCAATTAAACGTGAATGTATTGATTTGATAAATGATGGCATAAAGTCCCAGTACACAGGCTCTAAGGACTCCTCATAGTACTTGTTTGTGGACAATCTCACAGTTTGCCATAAATTGCCCACTCCGCACAACCATTACGTTTTTGAGTGGCTCTAATTGCTCCCGAAGAGTGCTAGTGACGCAATTACAAAACTGTTACTTTATACTTGCTGCACTGAACTGCAGTACTACAATAACCAATGAATTTAATGTCTCACTTGAAATACAATTTAATACTTCACTTAAATCGTAATAAGAAAATCTTGCACAATTCCAGTAACATTTATTTTAGTCTCTATTAAAGCATTGCATAAAATTTGATATTGATGTTTATCATGAACTTAACACTATCATAATACTAATGATTTAACAACAACAAACCATCCGTCACTATTCTATTGCTTCTTGAAGTGTCGAGCAAACAAAATCTTGACTTAGTGAGTGGACAAATTGTAATATATTTAGATAATTATTCAATTGAATGTAACAATGAATTTGTCTGTCTCTTCTGACCTATATTGGAAACAAGAGAAAACCCATAAGTATTATATTACATAAAAAAATGAAAGAAAAACCACACAATAAAAAATCTAAAGTAAAAACCAGCACAACCAACATAGTAAAAGTTTCCGTCATAAATGTCTGATCAAGTGTGACGCTGCAGCGGAGTCCGTTGCGCCGCGCGCTCTGCCCATTATACGTTTGAGTGGCTGTAATTGCTTTCCAAGAGGCTCGGAGGCTGGCGGCGTTAGGTGCACGTTCAGCCGCTAGATGCTGGCGGAATTACTCATTACAAAGCGCTGTTTATGTATCGTTTGCGATGATAGATGGCGGTCATTAATGTTGTGTGCGGTCCAGTGACATGTTAGTGCGTTTCACATTCTTTTGGTGGAGGGCTTTTTTATCCAAACTTTTTGCACCTTAAGACAAAGATTTTAAGCACGATAGGGTTAATACATCTTTTGACTGCGGTTATGACTTGTGCGTAAACTAAACATATAAACTTTGAATTTGCTTTATAAAGGTCGTCTAAGTTTGTCAATCAAATTGATATATCAAAACATTCCGACATGAATAAGTAAAAGCCTTGTATGTTCTAACTAATATGTCTATACTAATATAATTAAACTGTAGTGTTTTTTTTTGTTTCTTTGTTTATTTATTTTAACGCGCTAATCTCTGGAAATCTTTTTGTATATAACATCCCGCTACGATCCTGGAAGTAGAGCAGTAACCAAAGCGAATAACAAATATCACACGCACGAAGTCACGGGCAGAAGCTAGTCCTTGATATACATGATAAGTTAGAACAAGCACGTTAGATAACATTTTCAGTACATAGACCTGATAGTTTAGACACGTATAACTAATTTAAGTGAAGTAACACGACACCTATTAACATAACAGCGAGGCGATGAACACGTCACCACAATTATATCGCGCGGGAACATTCCACATGATTTACAAGCTAACTTTACTTACCTACCGCTATTTGCATAATATTTACACACGCGATAATGTATGCATGACCCGACAATGTCGTAATAATCTCGTTAAGGGTATACTTTCACAGTGCTGACGAATATAGACAGTAAATTGTGTTTTTATTTTTGTATAGTTTCATTATTTTATTCATTATCGGTTACGAACGTAATAGCAGGTATAGCCGCTACTCCAGTCGTATTATTTAACAACCAATTTAACACTCTTTTAATGGGATTCTTTTAATATTAATCGTCTGGTAAATATTTGTAATATTCTGAACATTATAAGCTACCTACGGGAAATAATCACGAGGGTTCAACATAAAGGAAAGCATTCTGATGTCACATAAGGCTAGTTGACAACATTGCATTTTAGAGGCAGCATTAGTGCGTTAGTAATAGGTATTAAATCTAGGCCATCGCCGACCTGATTCCCCTATGTAATGACATACTTTATTTATTTTGTACAGTCAGGAAAACTTATCACAGTTGGCTTTCCAATCATAATATTGGCAAAGATAAATTGAAGACTAAAATTCCAAAAAATGCGTATTTGGTACCTATTTTGATATAATGAGTTTTAGGTACCTTGTAAGCATAAATGTGCCTTTAGTAAAAAGCTTTTATTTAAATATAAGAAATAGACACTTATTTTATTTATAACATTTGTATAGATTTTAAAAAGCTCCTTGTTTTTCTTGTCCCTTTTATTAATCGATTCTATGACACTATGAAAGTTTTACAAACGGTAACATGCCCCACAACTTACCGACAACAATACCCTTCTTCTAAGTAGCCACCAAGTGCGGAAGTATTTTAAGAAAGTTGCCTAAGCTCTGCTAACGCAGCAATAACACTAACCACGTTGTAACAGGCCGTTCCGACCAATAACAGAACGTCTGCCGCTCTAATAAAGGTATAACGTCCAATGGGATCAGCGGTGGCCTGAGCGAGGAGGGAAGGCGGACGTGACAGAAAGTGTAGTCATTTAATATAATAGGCAGTCGAATGGAACGCATTTAAGCAGTTTTAATTATCATTTCATTATATTTATAATAGTAAACCATATTGTATCAAATGTTTCGAAAAAAGAGGAAACGATCTAATATTGAACCTTCAAAAAGAAAAGTATTGCAATCATGAAGTTGACAATATAAGTTTACTAACACTGGCTGAGAATGTGACCAGAGACATATTATTATTTTTTAAGTTAAGAATTAGGTTGTCAACTTGTACTTTGACGAAATCTGTAGGAAATAATAAAAGAAGGTTTTCAACTTCGCTTTTCTTTAATACTTTAGGGTAGAATTTATTAGGTCCTAAAAGTTGAAGCACGAACTTCTGCTATTAAGACCGTCATTTATTTGATTGGGATCATTTATCGCTCTCGCCTGCCTCTTGCCCCACCCTGCATCCCCTTTATACCTCACGTAGTGATAGAAATTGAGTAGTGTTGCGTAATTGCTGCTCGCAGTAATTACAGCCGTGGGCTATGGCTAAATATTGCGCGTTGCCCCGCACTACGTACTGCACCCTCCCTGGCTAAGAGTGCAGCAATGCCCCTCTACCAAACTGTTAGTAACAGCACGCGGCACCTGGCCGAAATATTAATGGCCGATTTATTGGTCGGTGAGCGAGCGTTTCTAAGGCGCTTCAGTGTGGTCGATATTGCTTTTTGAATTTATTCAATGAGAAATTATGTCTGGCTTTTGCTGTTCTTTGATGTTCTAACAAAGCGGAAGCTCCGATATGACTATTGAAAATGTTTTCATTCTTAGAACTGCTGAGTACTTTCCGAATCCTTCTGCAAAGTTTAAGTTTTGAACTCGACATTATAAACACAACACAAAGTTTTAACACAGATGAATAGTTTACAAACTTATATTCTTTCTGAGTTTAAACAACTTTATGAAAGTGTCCTAATGTTGATCTCGTAACACGAATAATGCAACGTCGCTTTTTTTGTAAGTGTCTGTAATAGATACACTGAGGATACCAAGAACAACAGAGGTCCACTTGACTGTCGAACAGAAACCTTAAGACTCACAGGTACACTTGCCTCTTTTGTACGAATTAAACAGTTTCCTTTGACCCTTACTTGGAATAGGTAAGCACATCGCTACCGTAATCTCTTTGCGCCGCCGTCTGGATGACCTCCGCGTCCCCGAGCCGTACAATAGGGAACCACATCGAAAATCCAATTATTCTAAATAAGTAATTGGAAATTTAAGGATTTTTTAGTGTCTTTATGGACATTCAGCATAATTTCCTTTAGGTTTAGGACATCGTTGTGTAGTTGGTGCTATTAAAAAGTTGACAGCAATATTAATGTCGCAGACAGCTTCGGGATGAACGATTGTGAGTAAATTAAAATCCTGTATATAATCAATACGCATAGTTATGATGTAATTAGTGAGGCCGCGCTAAGCATCGCACATAAGTTGTTACATCAGAGTTATGTGCACGGTGGAATCTCATCCTGCTGCGGTTTCATAGTTTTATGATATTTATAGTTTTTGGTAATCTGTCGGTTGATTTCGGTTATTTGTTACCAAATATTTAAGAACAATCTTGTCTATTCCGCATTTAGAATCGATGCGTCAACGCCACGACGACGACACGACATGGTCGTTTACTGTAAACGTCGGCCGCGACGGAAATTCTTAATTTATTTCGTCGACAATCCCGTCAGACGTGACCTTTATTGCTCTACACTCACTGAGCTCCAATTAAACATTCAATGTTTGTAAATATCTATTTTCGGATAGGAATATTACAAAATTCATTACAAGAGACCAAAGTCAGACAGTAGGCAAATTAAAGCCAATTATTTATACCTACGTTCGATAATTTTCCAAGATTGAAACTCTGACGATATTTTGTTATTTTTTTATTAGTATGTGTTTGGTCTTGAGTCTTGTCTAGGTCAGAGGTGATACTAATTTTATAATCCTTAAAATGGACTATCGTGATTGTTTTCTGGCTTTTAAAAACACGTAGATACCTATTATGAATATTAAAAATAGGTAACTCAATAACCAAGTCCATTCATGTTTAAGTTCTTGTTCTCGGTAATAGAATGTTCATCCTATAGGTCTCGTTATAAATGACTACCCGATTCGAGTTTGGACACACTCAAACTATTCCACTCAAAACTAATCAACCAATAAGTAACACTTCCCACCAACAGCCAAACAATATTATCACAAAATTAACACTAACTCGTCCAAGTCAAACATTGAATCAAGATAGACGGCGTTAAGATGACGTCACAAGTTGCTACACCGAGGCGGGCGAGTTCCCAAACTAATTAAAATTATAAACACGGCCGTGTAATCTCGCCACCCGTGATTTGATTACGTCATAATTCCTTCTAAGAAAGGGCTGGATGAATTTAGTACGAACAAGTTTGGACGGCGACTTGGAGTTGGCTGTATCGAAGTGTGCTGACGTGTTGTACGGACTCCTTCAATATGAATCGTACAACCTATAAGGCGGATACGATCTGCTGTTTTGTTTCACAGTATGTTTATCATTCTTTTGAGGGAATTAATGTGTTT
The DNA here is from genome assembly GCA_949774945.1 of Hoplodrina ambigua. NCBI lineage: Eukaryota > Metazoa > Arthropoda > Insecta > Lepidoptera > Noctuidae > Hoplodrina > Hoplodrina ambigua. The sequence continues at coordinate 16,838,547 of OX458966.1, forward strand.
TAGTAATAAATGCTAGGATAATATTATACAATAACAGTAAATAGTTTGGTATTTATTACCTAATACTTGGCTGTCTTCTATGGTATCAATAACTGATTGCATTGTCAGCCTCGGCTACTCGGGATTCTGCTCTCATATTTTCATGTTCACCCTTATTGTAATCAAAGTAAAGTAGCAAATGCCGGAGCAATTAGTTTTAGTGACCATTATTCTCTGCCATACAGCAGGGACTATTCCCCAAATGCCCGGGACGCGCGGACGGTACGAATGCGCCAACTCGTCAGCCTGGCTTAAATATTTGTTTTAATAACAAAACTATTTTTTTCGCAGAATGGTCCGAATTTTTCGTTCAAATATGAATTTTGTAAAGAGATTATGTTTTTGTGGAGCTCTCGGGTATAACAAACTAAAACTCTATTAAAATGGGAAACTTGCAATTTGCAATATTCTAAAATATGGTTGTCCTACATTACATTTTACTAAATACGTTGCTCCAATCATTTTACCTAATACCTACATTGTTATTATAGCTTTAAACAAACAAACAAACACGAATGTCCCCGACTCCCGGCCATCGACACACCGCGGCGCCTCACTAGTTGTCTTCGTCAACAGCGACCATTACTGTTCGTCGCCGCGATGGACGGACGGGACACCGGACCCCTTGTAAATCCTTATTATAATTTAGATTTCGTCGTGACGTTATAAATGGAAGTTTATAAGTCACTCGAAATGCCACGTGTAACGTGCTTGTAAATATTAGTACATACCTGTTTCTGGTTTAGTTATATTGGAGAAAATAAAAATAGAACAGGTCCGTTGTAGACTTGAGTAACTGTATGAGAAAATATGCTCATAAGACTCTTAAGTCGTTGAAAATTGTCTTAAAGTAAGACAATTAGTATTGAAGTAGGTACATACCGTAGGTATTAGGTGGTCCAAGTAGGTATGAAGTCACGGTATATAATAAAAAGGTCGCTACGTAAATACGTGATTATTTGAACGGCTTTGCTCTCCGAACCACAATCAAGTCTAGAAACGTGAAAATTAGTCACGAACGATGCTCTACAATTCTAAACTACACTGTGAAGGCGAGTAAAGTAATTAATGGAAACTAACTCGTGGAATTTAATTAATTTGAAATAATTTAATGTTGACAGAGGCCTTCCATTGATATAGGTCGCGGGATTGAACAAAACACAGCTGAAATAATTGATAGGAATTAATTGAACAGACGTGGGGCACCTCATTACCGTCTCGCAGTGTATGAGTAAATAATAAACGTATGTATGTGATATGAATTTCTCTCGTGGATAGATAGACCTTTATATATACTGTATATTATTTAACGTGTTGGTATGACGCAGTCTATTATATGAAGTACAAATAGTGACCTAGGTAGGTACTTTGATTGTCGATTTTGTTGAAGTTATAGGTGCACGAGAAATGGTCTCTTTACACTAGAGTTTGTCCAGCGTAGGCGTTCGATGAACGTATGCGCAGTGCTTATACCGCGACAACGAAACGCATGCGTCGCGCTATCGCGACGTTTCCTCTGCCTACTGCCTGACTTCTGTCAACGCCTACGGTAGACAAAAGCTAGTGTGAAGGGCCTCTAAGCTGTCTGTGAAAAAGCCATAAAGAACTCGTCAAAAAGTCACTAAAGTTAAGAAAAATGTATCATTAATACATAATGCATATACCTATGTACGACATTGTAACAGTTGCTAGTCAGTTTATTTTGTTGAAATTCAAATATATAAAGGTCAAACTAAATTTTATCAAATTATTACACTTTAGCGTCCAACCAAAACCTCAAGCAAATCAATAACATGCGAAATTACAATTCATACAATTTGTTCCCGAAGGGGCAAACCCTCTCATAGAAACGTATCATTCACATTCATACTCGTAATGTTAAATATTAAAAAGCAAACGAAAAATCTCTCGTCGAAACGTGGAAAAATGTGTAGTATATTAAGTATTTACCATGAAAGCCGCATACTTGGCCTGCCCAATACCCGACCGCGCTACCGTCTGGACCTATCATTCCATTCCGTCCGAAATTCCATTTAAAATCCTAATATATCGCACAATGGCCGTCTAGGATTCCATGAAAACAATTTAAAGTTAAACAGAGCCAGTAATATTATATGAGGCCGGGGCGGAGTGGCGGCGGGCGCGGGCGCGGGCGCGGGCGCGGGCGCGGGCGCGGGGACTCTTCTCAACACTTCATTTTAATTTAGGAGGAGGTAATTACTTCGAACGCTTTGTGTTTTTTGTTAAGTAATTGTAATAAAAGAAAATTACTTGTTTATGAAGTGTCCTGCTAAGTTAATTGAGATTTAATGGAAAACTAGCAAACCTCTATATTTGCTAGTTTTCCATTAAATCTCAATTAACTTTGTAACTTGTAGGAAACACTGTTTTCAGATTCATGTTGAAGGCGGTCTTATATTACTATAAGGTACCAACACTTCACTACTAATATGTATGTACTCATCTTTAATTGAGTTTCTTAGCTCTCAGCCTGCACTACACTTTTTTTTATGTAGATTCGCACATTGCTTTAAACTGCTGTGCAGAAATATGACAGATAGAAAGAATAATCCGGTATTGAGCGCAAAACGTCGTCAGTTAATGTACAGCTTCACCGCTGCAGGCTATTAATCGTGCCGAACCATTGCGCGGTTTACCGATATCGGTACAAAACATTGTTCGCCAAATATATTGATAGAAAAAACAAGCAACTAAAGGTACCTATATTTTACGCTAACACTGAAGCCTATGTGCTGGTAGGTAGTCGCTAGGCAGGAATGCGGTCTGCTAGCATTTCACCAACGTTGGGGCAATCTGCGGATGCAACGCGCGTGATTAATGACGCCAAACAATTTGTGTACTAACTTCTGTGCCCTGGATTCAACGCGATAAAATATTCGCAAGGTGGACTGCGAGAACCAGTTACTATGTACAAAGAAACTCACGAAATCCTCCCACAAAAAAAAAACGAAAACTATTTGATCTTAATCAAAATTAGTTCAGCAAGATGAGAAAAAAGACCACGACTTTTTTTAAAGTTCATGTTACAAAATCGATCAATCATAGAAAAATTAAAATAGGTACCTAATACCTACTCACTAATTCACCGATAGCGACCATTTAGTCGCAACTATTTAGTGTTTGAACGTTAGCCAAGAAGCACCATGTGCTCACATGTATTCAGCTGAATGGCAAATGAACAGCGTAATGATCGCTCACCCTAACCCTAGCCACTATCCCTAGCCTGCTCCTCATATTAACTAGTCATTTAGACAGAAAGGACGACATAGGTTTTCAATAGGATTTGCAGGTTTTATTGTGAGCATTTTAGAGATAGGACGGTACAGTCAACAGAAGAGATAGAGACTGTCCTACTCGATAATTTCTACGACGAATAACGATTTATACGCCGTATGTCCGATACACAAAATATCAGACACGAATATTGTCAGATCGACAGACTTCGCGCGTGGAGTTGATGATCGTTAATATCGTTAGCGTCTAGTGTAGTTTCCTCACTATGTTTCCATTTTACGGCTGTTACTGGTTTGGGATGTGAAAAAATGATCAATTGAATTCGATTTTTCCCAGTAACTGTACCATTTACGCAGTATAAGCTAGTGTCTTTATCGGATGTTCTACTTGATCTTGTAACAACTAGAATTACAAGTAACTAGTAAACTAGTAGAAAAAATGTGGGAATGTTTCTCTCAGCAGCGGCCATTCAAGATGTAGAATATAACCGCTGTCAGTCCATCGCTCAGACTCCTGTCGAGCAAAATATCAGTCAAAATGTTCCATCGTCAGTGCATCGCTCGCGTCACACTGGTACGCCTGCGAGTCGGCGGCACAATGCCAGTCACGTGAGACGCGGAGTGATGCGCGCGGCGCGTGACGGACGATATTGTGCTGCAGTGTAGCCGGATTTATCCAAATGGCTCCTTTCGGTCGGCTGCTTTACTTATTTAAATTAGCTCGGGGATAAAATTAAATGCCACTCTCACAGTTACATAATTAAATGCTGCTGAAAAAGTAATGTACCGAGACGAGGTGGATCGCACTTGAGTTTACCTTTGTAAGCATACTGAATTATTGTTTTCAGAAACACATTGTGTATTGATTTATCATAGCGCCATTTTGTATTGTAGTTTTTGGGTAGCCATAGCAATAATTTGTCTTTCAGTAAAATAACAATTTGTGTTTGTGTAATATCTAAGCATTGTCATCTTACAGATTCCTTCTAAGGCCCAGATATTTCGAAGAGAGCGCACCTGAACAAGTAATAAAACAACCCATCATGTCGCACAAAGCTTACATCAACATAGTAGGCAAAAACGTTTTCCAAAACAACATTTGTAACAGGCGTGCTCCACGTCGACAATGCTACAATGGCTTGTAATCTGGCACCCAGTTACACAGTGTCGTATTGTGTTTGCACTTCGGAACGGTTCGCCGTTCGCAGTGAATTTAATAAAGGAGTAAATCCGACAGACATCGTTAATGTTGGAATGGAGTCTTGAAAGAGGATTAGAGGTCCATTCACTGCTCTAATTTGACTCCTTGTTATAGACGATTGAAGTGGGACCTGGGATTGGCTCGGCGACTAAAATTATCACATTCCGTGAAGGGTTTTATTCCCGCGTTGGTAAAGGATTATCCTTTAGAGCAGATCGCACAGATTTGTTTTAATTTCCTGTAAATAAAAAACAACAACAGGCAAATCATTTGTTGAACTGGTCTACAAATCTCGTAAATCTAATAACAAACTAAACAACCGAACATAGGCCTCAGTACTCAAATGATGAATATGTTAGACACAATTGTTATAAATTGAGTTAGCACTTCTCAACAACTCTTTGTTAACGGAAAATCCCAAAAAGAGAATATTTACACATTTTCGGATTTTTCCTCTTTTGACATACTCTTGACCTATTTCTGCGCTCAAGGTAAACGAAATCAATTTTACTTCAAGGTGTACACTCGTAAAGCTCTTTGAATTTCTTTATTATTACGGTTCCGACTCACGTGTGTGTACAAGAGGCTTGCGAGCGCCGCGCTGCCGATGGGCTCGAGGAGACGATTATAAGGAGCCTCGGGAGAATTCGGAAGTCCTCGGCCAGGATCGGTTTCCGTTTAATTTTTAATTTAAAATTCTTTCATGACGCGTTCATATTAGTGTAAATTAAACCGACGTACGCCGAAAAATTTCGCACTCGTGTGAACGCCTTCAGGCTGTGCGCTGAGCACGTACGGTGTATATTGTGAATTTTTCAGAAGATTGTTTTGGTTTAAATTGCGTTCGAGTATTAGCAACGTATCTACAGTGAACGCATAAAGGGTAATCTTATGTAAATAATTATTAATTGTGACTGTAAGTTAATAAATTTTTCATAATCACAAATGTTAACTACACAATGCTTATGTATCGAAACCATTTATACATCATTCGTGATAACGTTTTATCGGAGAGCCTCTCCTCCACCGTCCCCACGTGGAGCCGTATGAAAGCGCGGCGCGGTGCTCCTGCCTATCCGGTATTAATGAAGCCCGACCTGTGCCTATCTTCGGGTAATAAAGTAAGATTACAGTCATTGTAAAGCCGCTTTGCTCGGATCTGTAGTCAGTTAATATCGAGCCTCTCCACTCTGCCTACATGAGCATCGGAAATCGATGTAATGTGATAAAAGGTATTATTATATTCATGAACTTTTATGGTCTCGCAATGTTAGTAAGATATTTTCAGAAATTATTATTTGCGGGGTAATCAAATTGTTATGGGGATAGGATGGAGTGTGGAGTAAGGCAGGGGGGTTTAACTTCACCTACTCTATTTAATTTATATGTAAACGGACTGATTGAGGAGCTCAGCAGTGCTGGTGTCGGTTGTTCAGTGGATGGTGTTTTTACGAACAATATTAGCTACGCCGATGACATGGTGCTGCTGGGCCCCTCAATCAGTTCCGTGAGGTCTCTATTGACCATATGTGAGCGGTATGCAGTGGCCCATGGGCTCAAGTACAATGTTCAGAAGAGCGAGCTGCTTGTTTTTAAGGCTGGGGCTAAAACTTATCCTGTTCCTCCGATAACTCTAAATGGAACCGTCCTACAGCAAGTGTTCAAATTTAAGTACTTGGGTCACTGGGTCAATGACAGACTAAATGATGACATGGACATTGATAGGGAGCGTAGAGCGTTGTCGGTTAGGGGTAATATGCTTTCTCGTAGGTTTGCGCGATGCTCACGTGAAGTTAAAGTCACACTTTTTAAAAGCTATTGCCAAACGTTATACACGTGCAACCTGTGGAGCAATTACACTAAAAAAGCCTACAATGCTCTGCGCGTCCAGTATAACAACGCGTTCAGAGGTTTGTTGGGGCTCCCATGGCGGTGCAGTGCCTCTGGCATGTTCGCCGACCACAGCACAGATGGCTTTCAGGCGGTGCTTCGCAAAAGAACGGCCTCCCTGTGGTCTCGGATAAAGGGTAGCACCAACATGCTTCTGAGGGTGGTGTCGGACAGAGTGGACAGCCAGATCCTGAAGCACTGGTCGCTCATGCATGTCCAAAATAATGATTATTTTAAATTTTACTAACAATAGCTATAAGTATTTTACCTACTAACATAATATGGACTTGTACCAATAATAGTGTGCTTGGTCTGAAATAAATATTTTCATTTTCATTTCATTTTCATAGTATTTCAGAGAAACTGCAAATCGATTTCTGCGTACCTTTAAGAGCTCTCGTATAGATAATTTAATTCCTGAAAACGTTAGGTTTTTTGTAATCGGCAGATATTAAGTAATATTAATTGTTAACAGGAATCGAACTCAGGAGCGGGGAATCAATGACCATGAAACCCATTTCAATACAATTACAAAATTGGTACCTACTTGGAAAAGAGATAACAGCGTTGAAACATTTATGAAAGAACTTTTCTACATATCGACACATACAGAACATGTAAAGTGTGAAATATTTAATGAAATTCGGCGTATCATGTTTGATATTCGAAACGAATGAAAAATACTGGCCATTTTTTCCGGTGACTACGCCGACGGGTGACAAGGACGGCGTACAGTTGTCACTAAATAGGTAAGAACAGAAGCTTAAATAAATTCAAGTAAACTACTGAAACAAGTCAACCACAACCGCGCTCGTGCTAGGCCCTCACTCAATTCATTTATATCGCACAAAGTTATCAGTTACCGAAAATCTATCATACTCAGCGACACTACATACTAATCTACTTAAACATTTGTGTAGACAAGTAAAAATAAAAACTAATGTATTTTGTTGGTCTCTTAGACGTTTCCTTTCTATTCAAATATAATAGCTATTTAATTTTAATTTTCTAATTAGTGCGGAGTACTCGTAACCGGCGTGCTTGTATGACGAGATGTATGAACGTAGATGAGGCGAAAGGAGCATGTAAGGATCGTAGTAGGTGGCGTTCTGTAGTTTCTGCCTACCCCCATGGGAAAAAGGAGTGAGTTAATGTATGTGTGCGTTTCTAATACGTTCCTGTCCTTCTGTTTATAGCTGTTCGTTGGTACTATCGTAGTGTCGTACCGCTCGCTGTCGGCCGCTGGCTCGGCGCCAAATCGCGCATTGGCCCATATAGGCCATTACCTACGTACCATTGTCACTAATTGCCTTTATAGCTCGATGTGACATCCAGCGCACACATAGCTTAAAATTTTCAAGCGAACAATTAATATATTTTGATATTAAATTGTATGCGATATTTATACTTAATTATTTATAGTCAGTAAAATGGTGTCTTTATTATTATACAATTAACCCACTTTTTAAAGCGACACTGTTCACTCTTCACTTCTTTGGATTTCATGTTGAATAGCAAACCGCTGCCGCGCAGAAGCATTATATTAAAGCAGCTGGTGAGTTCTACAGATTCCATTTGTCGTTTGTAATGATGTTTCAGAGTTGATGTTACTAACAACGTAGTTTGAATGCCTTCTTACTTCACTTTTAATAAGAATGACGTCAAAAGTATGCAAATCTAATTTTTTTATTGAAATCTGAAATAATTCGCTGGTTGGTGACCGCGTATGGCTACAAGGGAAGTGTACATGGCTATATTATGCTTCTTTGGCGAATATGCAAATATACAATATAGGGCAATGCACAGCTAAATCAAACTCATGACAACCAGGATCGTAAAAAAATTGCAGAGAGGGGCAAGTCTGGGCTTCTCAAAGTTTAGTTCAACACTACTTTCAAACAGGTGCTCCTTCGGCCGCAAGTTATGAGAGTCAGCTGAAGGCTGAGCTGGTGTCTAGTGGCTTGGAGGCGCGCCAACACAGTTTAGTGCTAGTGCCCGAGCCAGCCGACTGGTTCGAAAAGAACCACGTGAAGAGGGCATGGCGGCGTGATCGATGCATGAATTGTGTGCGCAGCGTATTGGACTGAATAACGCTTTGAGTTACGAGCATCAAATATTGACGTGTAGCAATCTTACAATTGATAAAAAATGTATTTACTTGTCATCATAATCAAAGGATGCTACAATGACACCACGTGGAAACAACATTCAAAAGAGTTATATCTGTCGTAGGCATAATAACATATTCAGATCACCGACCTCGAGAATACTTGTCAACGTACCTACCGCTTCTGCATTGTTATTAATGAGTCCAAAATAGCGGCATCATCATCAAATCAGCCATAGGACATCCACTGCTGAACATAGGCCTCCCCTATAGCGGCATACTAATAGGTAATTCTTGTTCGATGTGCATATTGTATGACTACAGAATGCGTTATCATCATTCCGTCTAAACGGTATAAAACAGCTTCTTTCCCAACACATAATTAAACCCATTGACAATTAGGATGGCTCGTGTACAAAAACAAATTAATTTCCTTTATTTACACAATCAATTCGGGGCGTGTTTCAAATAAGTTAAATCAACATTTTGGGACACCCCCGCACCCCTCCCGCGCGCAGCCCGCAGGTCGCAGGAGGCGTGCGTGCACGAAGCATCCCAATGAACCGACACGTCCCCGCTTTCATTAACTGGAAACTGGTGTTTTTTCATACGACACGCCAGGGATTTATTGCTGGAACAAATTAAAACTTCCAATATTTCGATTGATTCCTTCCTGCACAGAACGTTGTTAAATCGAGTTTTCGGAAACGAATTATTCGTCCTGTCGTACATATAGGATAACGGTAATTAAGCGTGGGACGCCCGTAATTACAGCTGCACGTTTCTGTGGGGCTCCGGAATATATATTATCCACCTGCAAAATATCTGCATGCAATTAATTTTTTACATAACTGACGTGCATTCTGTACATATTGGTAAGAATAAAAAATAAACTTAAACTAGGGCAAACGTTTATAAAAACAGACGAAAATGGGTTAACCGAATCACCGGACAATACGCGAATACGCAAAGCTCGAGTGCAGTGAAGTGCGCTCGTAAAGCGGAATGGGACGACACTACGACACTGCTACTGTTTGGCAGCAGGAGCAGAAGGTTCAGGACGTAAGTGTGGGGCTCGGTGCATACTTACGATACCGCTCCCTCAAATGTAAGGAACAGGATCAGCATTGTGTTCATTAATAATTATGAGAGAGTATACCTAGTTATCTAAATCTTGCTATATTATTCATAACGCCTCTTTCCAACTGCGCTGTGCCAGGTGCCCCTATAAATATTGTTTTACGCTTACAACATATTATAGTCAGCGTAAAACAATATTTGCGGACTTGTTGAACCACATCAGTATACCGTGTGGGGTAGAACTTCTGCAGCTAGGTACCGCGCAGCGCGCCAGCGTCCGGTCGCATCAAAGGGTTTATACGCGGTCCGGTCGGACGGCGTTATTGCCCACTGGACGGTTTATGACGTCGGAGCAGTACGAAACGTTTGCTCGTTTATCTTTGATACTTGAGGCTCCTCATAAAGCGTGCGTGACGTCATTATCAGCGGTGCACTGGACTGCGAATGATATAAACACTTGAATGAATGTGTCAGGTTGCCAACTCAAGTTACATGTACACAATTTGAATTACCAATTGAGATGTAGATCTGTACGTAATGTTTATTAAATTACGTACCATTTGAACTCATATATGTAAGCTTTAAAGAGAAATATAGATGAATTAATACCCCATCACTCCATCACACTTCTCATACAATCATTTCATAAAACTCCTACGTTACCATGTATATACGCACACAATGTGTAACTTTAATCTCCTTTTGTATCACTTTTAGGTACTTGGCGAGCAGACAGATTGCATCGTCGCAGCAGCTGCAGTAGTGGTAAACGATTTGTAAACAATCTGTCTGTCGGAGCTGCAAAGGTGAGAATGTCTCGATAGATAACAATACTAGCAATGTCCGTGGAGGCGTCTTGACGCCCGCCTCCGCCCCGTTCTTATGTTCCGATAGCGATTGCCTTTTTTTCAATTTTTAACCTGATACAATTACTGCAATCTTCTGTGGCAGTCTTCGTAGTAGACATATGTATGAACTACTAGTACATACCTACTAATGATGATGTGTCTGAGATGACGCTGATCGAAAAATTAACAATTAAAAAAACGTTTAAACCGAAGCTTTATCATACTACGCAATCGCTATCACAAAGTACATGATTTACTTAATTGTATTAAGTTTGTAATGAGTCAATCTCAAAACAAAAGCTTTTACATACCTAGACTCACTAACAGTTCTTATTTTTTTCAGAAAAGATCTTACGAAGGATTGTCTCCAAACAGCTCGGGACAAACGACAGCAAGCCATCGATCAGTAGACACAATCCTCAGTAATGAGAACACAACTCAAAGGATTAACCGTCAACGTTATCCCTGTATTTCTTCGCAACAACGCTTGCTGCTGGCTGGTGAGCCGATTGCATCGTCCAAACAATCTGTAAACAATCTCCAGCGCGCGGTAGAGGTGCGATCGTATCGATACTAACGGGCCACCTCTATCGGCTTGGTTGTGTAGCTTTATTGGAAATTGTACCAACACGTTATCTCACCGTTAAGAAAGAATTTCAGACTTTTTTTTGAAATATTGTTTTCTTTTTGCTATAACATCAATGGCAAGATATTTCTTTGAAACACTTATTATTTCTGAGCCCTATTGTTTCGTACGCATCTTACTTGTTCTGATATTGTTTTCCTACGGAAGGAGTTCAATAACATACCAGTTGCTCAGTTGCGCGATTATCTTAAACGTGTATAAAAGTTGAGACATGTACCCATCCAGCGACACAGTGCTATACTGAAATATTTGATGTCGCTCGCAGCGTGGAGTGAAAGTCTTGCTTAGATTATATGAGGTGACACTCGACGCGTTAACGTTAAACTCTTTATTCCAAGTTATTTTCTTATAAAACAAACTATAGCACTGCTTTAACAATTTGTAAACAATCTTTTCCCGGGCGCTATCGGCTAGAGGTGCGACCGTGTCGATAGTGGATAGGTAATAACGTGTTGATCCGCCTCACTGGGCTCGCGGGCGCCACGTAATACCCGTCTTTGTTGAGGTTTGCATTACCGCGTCGCGCCTGCACGAGACGTACAGGTAAATACCTAGCTTTTTATCTAAAATATGGTTTACGTGAAGCGATTGTCGTCTGACAGGAAGCTAATAAAATTCCAACCACCGTGATACGAAGACGTATTCCATTATCGGTATAGCATGTATGTACATAGCGAATATAATTATGTCATTTAATAACCAATTGCAAGTATCAATGTGTCTACGTAAGTACCTACTACAGATTTTATATAAGTACGAATAGAGCGAAGTAAAGACCGTTGTTAATCACAATCAATTATCATCTCAACAGCGAGGTGATAAATGTGCTCACTGTAACAATATCTTTCTCACGTAAATAGAATCATCAAGATAATAAATACCTTTCTATTTTCCAGGGATTTAAGAGTGATGTCATATAATTATGTTATTCAAAGATAAATGCTCTAAAACTTCAGTCAGAACATCGCTTTGCATACCCAACTCTATCGAATTCATCGTAATGTAATTTGATAGCAAGTTTCAGTAAATCTTCGTAAAAACTGTAACCCTGTCAGCGTCGGAAGACGGGTTTGAATGACATTAAACGGCCAGGTGGCGAGCCCGACAGGTAATAATGGGCGACTTGAGCTCGGTCTGACGACCCGCGCCCTCCTCGGCGGCGCCGTGCATAGGGTTGTGATGTCACCATTGATACAAACAGCCGACGTGACTTGAATATAAATTATTGTAACTTCGTTCTACGATAGGTGCAGCTAATTTGTTAGAAATGGCGCCCAATATCAAAAGGATTATTATTTATATTTATTAATTTCATAATTTCCTACATAACACAATTACAGCTAAATGCCAATGCGATGCCATTACTACTTAGGTACTTGGTTTCATATTAAAATTAATTCGTTCATCATGTTACAAAAATACAATTCAAAAAGTTTAGCACGATTTCGTTCAGACTCAACTGACTCCGAGGTGAAAACCCCAGCGACTTGAACTACTCAGGCTTTAGCATTGTCGGCTACCGACGAAGTAATGAATAAAAAAATGCAATCGTCTAATCGCTCTCCTAGATGTTCTTTGAAACTATTCCGTCTGATTGATCGCAACCGGTTTTATTCGGCGCCGCACCTCGACGCCCGTTTCGGAATGGTCCGGAACAAACAATTGCTAAAATCCAATCAACAGACAAAGGGACACTTTTTCTCGGCACAATTGTATCCGGCGGCATCCGCAGGGTTGCTAAGAGATCGCCTTTTCACTCAACGTTTGGTGTTTTATTTCGCTGAAACTGACTTTTTAGTTTATTTTCAGACCATTTTTGTTTACTATCCACAGGGAAAAACTATCTTCATTCGAATTCGATAATATTTAAAATGATCAGAGAAGAAATACAATGTGAGCCATTCAATCCTCAGATCGCTGCCTAAGCATGGATTTTCTGTTATTAAGTGGTAAGGTAAAAGCTTTAGTGAAAGACTTTTCTTTTCTACTCGCTAACCCTATAATCTCGATCGTGGCAACATCGCTGTGGCAATTCGTCTGAAGACGTCGAGAGCGGCGTCAGCGAGAACATTTGATTGCAGCAGGAACCGAACATCGTTCTAAAGATATTGATATACACTTGAGTCACAGCGACTCGTCTTACAAGGAACGTCAAGTTATAATAAAGAATGTCTTTGATATGTAGTGTGATGTACAGTCTAAACTTACTTGTATTTCTATTGTTATATGTATCTGTATAACAAAAATTGCCTCTACTGCCTTATTGGTTTAGTAGTCGCAAAGCGCGACTGCTAAGTATGAGGTCTTCGGTTGGTTGGTTCGATTCCCAGGTCGGGCAAGGTATTATTGAGATTTTCTATTAGGAATATTTTTTAGTACCAGGCTCGGAGTCTGGATAGGCTCGCCCCATATTACGTGGGACTTAAACATAACTGGCGAAATATGAATGTACCGGGTGTATAATGGGTAGGTACACCTCTGCCTAACCCTTCGGGGATTACGGGCGTATCTAATGTTTTTTTTTATTGCTTATGGGTACCTACTCAATCGTTGTGTTGAAATAAGTGCAATATTTAGTAACTACTATGGAACAAATAATGTAATATGTTTGTAATTTTCACATAAAGTTGTGAGGAGTGTAAATTGTCGCTAAACCCCGAACATTACATCTCAGACTCCACAAGTCCGTTGTCTGCAACTTTTGAACTAAACAATTTGCAAACCAGCAGAAGTCGCGGATACTTATGTTGAATGCTGAACACGTAGAAGGACCAGCGTCCGCGGACCTGAGACTCGCATTCAAACGGAGTCACAATACGTTCGCAGTATCTATTGTACGCCGCTTCAATGTGCAGTCAAATTGCGGACGTCCTGACTGCGTGCTCCCTGTTGCCGCTTTGTGAACATTTAATATCGTTTAGGTGTCAATGCGGGATTTGAAAACGTTTCCAACGGATTAAAGTTCCCACCTGCCAATGTATTTTTGATATGGATGAAAATAACATTATTATAACTTGTACCTGCATTATTGTTACCTATTCATTAATTAGGTTCTTTGTGTGATAATATTTCTATAACTAGTTCGTGATCACTCCATCTAATCGCTTTAATTACATATCTTTAAAATCAAAATCTCGTGTGTGACCTCAGCTTGTGGTATTCGACCAGCAAACACAATATAGGTAATTACGCATACCCGACTGTTTGTCCATCGATCCACACGAAACATAGCATCGTAATACAGATATTATGTGTGTATATAGCTTTGGTCAGTCCGCAATAACACCATATACGAGTGGGCACCGCATTAAACACAGCACTCGTGTTCGCTTCGAGTGGGCTTATTGATTTTAGATTAATTACCGCGCTCTCCCAGCGACCGAGGTTTAAGCTATCCGCGATCCTTTTAATTTATACGATATTTTGATTAATTCTCATCCGGTTGACGGGTATTTTTGTATTGTGTGAGTCATTTGTTTAGAGGTATATGTGTCGTATTAATGCAGCACGAGTAGTGTTTTTGCATTACAGTTCTTGTCTGTTGGGGTATGACCGTACAACGGACGCATAGTCTGCCCATCCGGCTAGTAGGGAGTTGTTCTTCTTTACAATAATATTTCCAGGACGAGTAAGTGTTTGTAGCTAACTGCAATGATGAATGGTACTGCTGTTAAACTATCACATTCAAAGAGTAGTCTTAAGCCAACCTTTGAATCTTATCTAGATCTACCAATACCTAACACTTACACGTAATGTTTTTCTAGGTGTGAAAAATTGTAGTTACAATAAAAGACGATTCAAATAAATTGAGAAGTAACTCCAACGATACTTATATTAATTATTTTAATTATTTTCGAATCAGTAAAGAGTAGGTACCTGCCTGAAGCGCACAGTTTTATAGTAAAAATAATTTAATTGCATTTAATTAGAAAGCTTTATGTTCTTATACACAAGGCCCGGGATAATTACAAAACTGTCTATTGCAGACATACAGTAATAATTGTACAGACGAACAATTATTTGCTACAAACGTAATACAAGCTGATACTTCGTTTAATTTCGTTATGAAATAATTTATATGCGGGTCGCCGCAGACCATATCGCTACGAATGAATAAATTGAACAATTATTAATTCGAGCTCAATACAATACCGGATGGAGGTACCTACATAGGTTCGGCTCAACTGAGACGATGAAAAACGTAGTAAGTACTTATATGCTGAATAAATTAAATAGTGAAGACTGTCGTAGGTTTATAGTTACTCACAAAACAAATCATTTTAGGTTTATCTGCTATAGACTCACTGATCCAACTCGGAAGGGGTGGAAAATGCCTCGTGACAATAACTTGCATGTTTGAGCAGCGATGCACTACCGCGGCACAACAAAACATACGTGGTGGTATCATCTCGCTTATTAGGCACCCTGAAAGCCGTAAAGTCCGAAAGATGGATACGAGTTTTGCAGTTTTTCTCCGAAACTACTTGATGTATTTTAACAAATTAACGAAGTCTCGTGTTCTCAGGGTTAAACATAACTGAAATTCAATATGGCAGAATATTGCGTACAAAAAGTGAAACAAAAAAATATTCAAATATGTGTTTGGTGTCAAATAAAAAGGCTTAATGAGTACATTCTAAAAATGTTTTTGGAATATGTAAAAATACAAACCACAATAGAGTTATTTTTAATCCATCCATTATGGCTATAACTGCCCTTCTAAAAATAGTAAGTATCTATAACAAATAACACAAAACATCAAGGCTGTGTTCTCTGAATGGGTATGCAGAGCTATATAGTACACACATATTACACATAACTGGCGAAATGTGGGTGTACTAATGAATACACCTCTGCCTAACCTTTCGGGGATTACAAGCATGATGTTATGTTATGTATGTAAAAAGGGGGTGAGTATTTAGAGCACTAATTCAGAATAAAAGCACGATCACTGACTCCAAAATATTTATAATAAAATGGAAAGTTGAATACTTAATCCCGACTGTAACGAACATCGATCTGAAAAGCATGAAACAAAAAATATTAGTGACAGAAATAATTGCCTGAAACTTTTCTGTCGCCGAGGTCGCGTCGCCCGAGGGCCAACTTGAGTATTGTATGTTATAAAGTTCATCACTTGTTGTAGATAGTGCTTATTACACGGATTTGTTTAAATCACAAGTGAATATTATTTGTCATAGGTAACAAGGTTTTATTTGTTAGCTTCTTGTGAAATAAAAGATATACATTCGTTTAATTTATATTTTCCGTGGCTTTTAGATACTTCATTTTGCGAAATATACCTACTGTAAAATACTGACTTTTAGTTTTAAACTATCAGTCATATGATTTGAAAAGAATCTCAGTCATTGCGCGCATCTAATTAGTTTTGTGAGAACAGCAGATCAAAGTTCTGAGCGGACAATAAGACAAACATACTGAGGAGATATCAATTGGGATCGGTGAACTGTCCATGGAATGTTGTGGTCAATACTTTTATTAATGGGTAAGGATTCATATGCAAACAATTTTTGATATTTATTAAAAGAATCCATGTACAACATTACAGGTAAGGCAACCGAAGCTTTGTGCTATGAAAATTTACAAAATAGCATCAAAAAGGAAAATGCACACTAAGTACCTACAATAGTAACAACTGTTTTTTTTAAAACCGACTCAAGTAGATTAAACACTAGGCAGTGGTCGAACACTTTGTAATACACTAAAATAATATTATCATAATGTCTGACTTTATCAGAATAAGTACGTATGCTACATTAAAGCATGAAATAAGAACATCCGTATCACTTTATTTCCTTGTTTAGGATTGGATTTAACCAGCACACTGCACAGCACACATTTACCTACGTTTGCAATGCATAGGCACTGAAAATGGTACCGTACAAGCTCAGTACACTTCGGCTAAGGCATTGTATACACGAGCGACTGCGCGCTGCGAGCTGTCATTGTTGCCACGAACCATTGTCCTTGCGAGCGTAGTTATTTTGGGCAAGGTCTGCACTCCTGTCTGTCTAAAAAGCATGAAACTCGTAGGCCCGCATGGCTCACTCAAAGATTGGTATCTACGAGGTACATTGCTTAAATGATTAATTACTTTGCTTTATTTCTACCTGATAGTAAAATGTTTTATTAAAAATATTATTTCATCAGAAAGATTATTATAAAACTTTGGGGTAGATTTGTAACACACACACATAATAATATATGTGTATGCGTGTAACCCAAATCCGCAACCCTATTACGCAATCCGCGAAATAATTACAAAGATGTCAAGCGACATTTAGAAATACATAAATATTTATTAATCCTTGTAAACCGTTGAAGTAATTTCTGCTAACATAACTTATAATCCTTAGTCTCTGCGCCTGGTTGTGTGGCAATACTCGCCATTTATCAACTGCTCCACAACCAGAAGCGCGCATAATTATATTGATTGATAAGCATTTGAAACAAATGATGGAGCTGCTGAAGATTTGAGACCTATTTTATTATTTGCTTTGCATAAATTCAATACCTAAGCCTACTGGGCCCAAGTATTTTAGCCAATAATATAAATAATTTGAAAGACATACATTTGAGGACTATGCCCACCAAACCTACCATTTACTGTGTATGTCTTTATTTAAAAACTTGAATGTGCCCTGGTGCATGATAATGACTAATTCGGTTTCCTTCATAATGGTTGAGCTAAATGGTGCCGATCAGTACTTACGTCATGTTCGTGAACGATTGCCATCAGTTGGGGCTGGTCATCTCTTAGCCGCCTCGGGTATTAAAATTTGATTTTGAATTGTCTTTTTCGTTATTTATTTATTTTAACTGTAGAACTATTTTAACATGCTCGGCTTGTTTAAATGTTCTCACATTGTAGATTCAACATGACTTAAGTCACTTTAATTTTGATTATAAATAAAAGTGTGTCCATGAAGTTCATGTCCACTCTATGTCCACCTTGTATCTACTGTTCGGAACGAGCACCTATCTAGCTTCAACATTTGATCGACTCCCGGACAATTGTGCCTGTAAATAATTATGTTTTTTTTATAAATAAATATTTTGACTTTAACTTTTTGAGTTATAGGTACATAATTATAATGTCTAGAAAAAAACTTAACAGATGCTCTCAGTGCAGTTACAATGCAAGGTTGAACCAGAGTGAGGACTTTTGTCAGCACAGTCGTAATCCGGGTTTGATTGCGGCGGGATCGTTCCATCGCCTCATTAATATTGGCGGGCTAGCGTTTTTTATTAGAGGGGGCGCTCCCGTCTATATGCAGAGGAACGAGGATGCTAGCTCATGAAACGTATTCCTAAACCTCCCCGAGCATTGCAGCCGCTACGATATGTATTGTAACATCATTAAAACGTTGACCTTAGTTCTTCACTTGTGTATAGCAAAGAGCAACTGTTCTTCATTAAATCTGACTAAATTAGTGAGTATACAAATGAGCACGAAAATAATTATTTGTCGGTGGTTCGCCTACAATACCAGCATCTAAAACAGCAATATTAATGTTGGCGGTGTTGCCAGCCACACAACAACTCAGTATAAACACCAGTTGTTAGTACTGCGTAAGCTTCTGTTTACGTACTCAGCAATTATACAACAACGCCATTTACATACATACACACACGAACAACTCGTTCTCACTAAAATAACGTTCGTTACACACTTTTGAGAGACCATTTTCACAAAGGGATCGGTCCCATACGTTATAATGTTGTTGTATATATATACAACAAAACATAATAATGAAAAACATAACTTTTTCCTATTAAATAGGTAATTAAGGGCGCTTACAGACGATCCACTTTGATGAGCGGCACACGCAGCCAGCATTCACTTCGCGTCTTTGTTTTACAGCCATTCGTTGCGCTGGAGATCGAACTTTAGTTCGCGAGCACAGTAATTCGTGTTTTTTTTTTGTATCATCAAACTGTTCGTCGCGCGAATGCCTTAACAAAAGCTAGCAAAAACAAATTCGTAACTGCTCGCGTTGAGCAGTTTCTCAATTTTATTCGATGGCGCAATAGTGTTTGTGCCACTTGGGAATATTACGCTGTAAAAGGTATAATAAAGTATTTTTGTGTACTGGTGACTAACGCAATCGTAAAGCCTTTGAAGAAAATGGTAATCGCTGTCATCTTCACGAGCAGTTAAACATTAATTCAACTACGAGTCTTATTTTAATTGCTTTCCAACCTAACGTCCTTATACGTATATCTGAAAGCGTACTTAAGCAAACAGTCACAACCTATCTACATAACACCCCTCTACCCAATGATTACCCAACTCTCGATTGCCAACATCACAAGTTCAACCCTAACGCGCTATCTGCGCCATAACCCGTAAGTGGCGCAACTTTACACGCCACACTCCCAATAAGACAACTATCTCAGATCGAAGAAGTACTAATGCACGGATCGCTCCGTACGGCACTCCCGAGGCCAGATATTGTAAAGTTCCCATCAAACTGTTCTTGGTATCAGCAAGTCAAATGTAAGGGAGGGCCCACGGTGCCGGCTGAGGGCTGCTTTACATAAAGTTAATGTTCTTTGTGCTGTGGGACTGCTATATGAATGTATTTACAGCTACACTGTATGTCAGGTTGAGTGGCGTGAACCGAATTAGTCTGAGGTATTTTAGTTAGGCTCTAACTGAAATACCTATGTACCATTGAAATGTAAATAAATAAGTAGTATATAGTTCAAAAGGGGGAGGACGACCTATTTTAAGCTTTAGTTCTTCAGGTCACCCCCTTTTTTTTGGCGTATTTTTGCCTGACCTATTGTACTTATTGAAAATTTCTAAAGCTAAGCATTCTCAACAAATTATGCTACATTTCCCGAATCAGCACATAAATTCTCCCCGCTCGCTCTCACTCCCGTCTGCCGCTCCCGCTTCTCAGCATGCCCCAGAGTGTTATCACGGGTGGTCCTCAGGGACGCATCATCGTTACACTTGCCGGAATAATTTCCATTGTAAAAGCAAACAGAGAGCGGCGGGAATACGCTCACCTGCCCGCCTGCCCTCCAGCCCACCTGCCTGCCTGCCCGCCTGCCCGCCTGCTCGCCGCCGCTTAACTGAGAATATCTAATGTATGCGTGTGCGGAACACTGACTGATGGGTTTTGCTTGGCAAGATATTGATTCTGAATTTCTGGTTAACATGGATAACCAAAAACTTTGTTCAAACAGAATTTTCGATAATCATGAATTACGTATTATTTTTCAAAACCATAAGAGTTAAAAAGATAACAATTCCACGTAAGCAGTTTAATAGTTCATTAACAAAACTTACGTACGAATTTCGACGATACTCAGTGCTAGCTCAGATTTAGCGCACACGTATAACTTCGTAGTTACATTAGATTGGAGAACATCCCGAACATACATAAGCCACTTATGATCTTAGTGAGAATACATAGCTGTACGTGTGGCTCTACTCCGTATTCTCACGAACAGAAGAAGCTAATCCCTCACACCTTACAAAACGAAACGTTCTTCTCACACCGAGGGAAGACGAAACTTGGCGACAGGCAATCAAAATTAATAACATTATCAAACAGTCGGTGGAAGTGCGTCGCAGCCAACATGATAATCCGGGAGTGGTCTCCAGTCCCCCGGGTATCAGCCCGGCCCGGCTGCCGGCTCCGGCTCCCAAAGCCGGCTGTTCGCAGTCCGGGCACGTGGCGAGCTGAATTTCTAATTAATCCACTGATACTAAGGATTTCGCTTGTTTTATTGTTTATCTTTGTATGCTTGTGTAAGATTTTGGACTTGTAAATTGTGGGACAATGTTCTTTACAATGGTTCTAAACTTTGAAGGCCTAATACATTTAAGAAATAAATTGATTTGAAGTAAAAACATGTTTCATTCCATCTTGACATTTTATTCAATAAAAGAAAAATAATTCAACACAAGGGCATTCCGTTTAGACGTTTACGCAACAAATAAATATTTATTTATTTACTATAACTTACTTTTAGTTTTATTATAACTTTTTGTCTTATCCATAATGAGAACGACTCTTGACTCTTCGGGTATCCAATCAACCACTGCGTGTAAACGCCAGGCTCTGGACCATGTCACCGAACTTGACAGGCTCACCTCATTAATTTTACTCATCTTTTCCGCCGTAATAAACTATCTGATGACATTACAAAAAACCTCTAATCACAGTCATCATGCAGCGTGACAACGGCCCTATGACTGTCAAAATTGCTGGCTCGCTCATTAGTAACGTAACTTTTTCTAATGCTACACAACGTTACGTCCAAATAGTGACGTGACAACATAGTGTCGATGTCATCGATCATCGTAGCCGTCAGCGGGACAATGATGCGGTATCTAGAAACGACACGTGGCTGGCTATTCATCATTAGCGCTTGGTTTATCGCACGCATTACGTCGCATTCTATTTGTATCTTTGTGGATAGTGAAGACTACTGTTTCACAAACAAATTCGGTGAGGAAGTTTGAACTTCCTAATGAACTGAATACCGTCGGAGTAATGTACGAGAGAAGATGGAATAAAACAGTTGACTACAACATCGTTAACACAGCGACGCGACGCAGCGACAGAATTGAATCTCGTGTGATATCTAACGTAGTTGCAGGAATGAGGTGCTGAGAAAATAGCATCAGAGAATCAGTTCGTTAAGTCCGTCACGAGAGACACGCGATGTGCCGATAGAGGGACAATGCCTCATGTAGTATCCGACATCCGACTGGATAATGGAACATACAGCAGTATCTTACAATTATTCTGTAAAAGACATAAATAAGTCTCGAACAATATTAACAAAAATGTCATAGTTTTGCATCGGTTTATAGTTTATTTATAGTAAAATGGTCATATACTCCAACTTCTATGTGAGTAGGCACTAATGCGGCCACCTGTTGGGCCCAAACATTAAAAGAAAAAAGTAAAAAAAAGGATAAGGTTAAAATCATCGAATCGAAAAGAAGAATAAGTAAACACTGTCGTGACTTGTCCAATCTTTTACGTCATTGACTCTTTGTTAATATTTGTTCTGTTTCTAAATAACTACTAGTGGCGAGATAACATTTGGCTGTAAAAGACTGCTGTAATTATGATTCTATTATTTATAATATTATATATTTATAATGCCATGCTTTATAAATCGTTATTATAATGTGAACAGTACGGTCAAGGTATCAATCACGGCGAGTCAGCGGTCGTGTCGCGATTCTCAACGCAAATCCATCACGCCGGTGACCCTCCGAATATTTGCTCCAATTGATTGAATATGACGATCCGGGCTACCCGATTATGTTGGAGGTAGACGACCGTTGAAACTGGAAACAGCGGTTTCTAGCCTTTATGTGCGGTTTCTAGTCTGGAGGATTAGCCGTTTAATATCGTTGTGTTCAAAATGTAATCCATTAAACCGAATTGTTAATATGGATGAGATGAAAAAAACTGAATCTTTTACATAATCACAAAAAGGACAAATAAGATCAATCTCTAAATTGCGAAAGCTTGATAAAATACATTCCTTAACTTTAAACTTCATCATAATCAAGGGATTAGAAGTGAGTAGGTCTAGAGTTAGTAGTGTAGTTCATCCGCTTTCTAAGAGAAAACAGCATAAGTAGACCGACGATATTCTGTTAAACATAGTTTTCAAGAAGAGTGTCACTGATCACTCTCGTTTTGAAACTCTGTGTGGAATAATATGATGACGCTCCGTACGGTAGGTAGTCTATAAGGTTGCAGATGATCCGCACCATAACACACAACCAGAGATAAGCAGTACAGTCGGCATCGATCAGTCCACGCCAATAGCGTGACGCGTCACTGTCTCGCCTCAGCGCTCGCTGATCTATCACGCTGACCCAAGCTAATATTTGTGCACACAGATTGAATATGACTGGCTAAGGGATCGCGTAAGGCAATCTTATAGGGAACCCTGTGTGTGTTGATCTAGCTATATGTATGATTATACCAAAAATTCTAGAGAACTATTTCTTTTTGGAAAAAGAACTGTGGGCAAATTTCAATTGTTGTATACTTGTACATTACACATAAGAACAATAAATATTTTTGCATAATTTTTTGATTGAAAAGTATTTAGTATTGTTTTACGTTCAGTAGTAAGCAAAAGTTATAACAGTGAGTTTCAAGAATTTAGCTTTAATAAGTTCTACTTTCATCGTACGCATAACTTCAGTGTTTAGTGTCGGAATGGTTTACCTATTCCAGCGTAGTTGAAATAGGTGGAATTCCCAAACACGACGTTTGGGAATTTCAGCAATTTAGTTTGTTTATTCCAGTTTGTGTGTTATTTATTATACCTACTACAGGCGTACGTTATGGGTGGGAATTATGAGCATGTTTTTTGCTTGACCGAGTGAAAAGGGTCAAGTTGTAGTAATAACACAGTATTAGCGATACCGGCTGTTGTAATGTAGTACAGTCGATCCTGCATCAAGTGACGCTACTACCATTTCATCACAATATAAGCAAATTGCCTACGGTAAGGTGATTTAATATCTTTGGATTATAATGTCAGTAAAAAGAATAAGAAAAAAAAAGTTTTAACAAAAAACATGTCTTATTTATACTCGTTAAACTTATTACTCGTTATTCTCAAATTAAAACTAATTAAACTGATAAAATAAAAAGAAGAAATTAAATGAGTAATTAGACAACTATAAGTAAACAAAATATTTTGGTTTTTTATTTTAGTTCCATTTTGTGTAACAATGAACAGACCACTGCATTTTCTAACAATCAGTATTTCGATTTGAAACCTCATCCCATTGTATTTGTATTAAGTGCCAATATGGCGTCCAGATATTTGGCGCGAACGGCGGCCATGATGGGCGTGTCCGTGCGAGCGGTTAATTTAAACTGACAGCGCTGGGATGAGAGTGATTACGTCACCGTATCACCTGGGTAACTCAATGTTTAAACAAGGTTAAGGCATAAATATTGCTTTACTAACATACATCATTAATAAACATTACGTCCAACTGCCCAGAAACCGTTAAGGACTTACCGTTACTTTCCAACTGCCCCCTACGATTTCTACTACGTGAACGTGTAGTTAAAGATATCATATATTTAGTAATTTTGCAATCCATGCCGTCAATCGAATGCCATTCAATTATATTTCATTGTAGATTTTTTTTAAATCAGTATTTATATCAAATATAAAGTTTTTCTCATTACTGCTAGCACAACTGTTAATAATTGATATTTTTAAAGGTTTTAAACTTCGTTGATTCCCAGAACTCTGAAACTCAATTTTGAAGTTCAATCTTCTGCAAAACATCTTCAAGTTAATACAAAACGTTAAAAAGTCCAAAGCCAACAAAAAGCTTAACACAATGTTTAAAGCATAAAACCTCGAAATCCTTTTTAAAAATTGCACTCGGGCGGTATGGTGCATGTAATTAAAAAGTGGGGCAATGTTACATACGCCAGCACCAGTGTTGATGGATCTCTCGTAGCAGTCATGTACGACAAATGGAGGGTTCTACTTTCACTGGTCATGTGGGCGAAGGAGGGAGCAGGGTGGTGGGGGCCCCGTCGATGAAACCGCGAAGCTTT
Source organism: Hoplodrina ambigua (assembly GCA_949774945.1). Classification (NCBI taxonomy): domain Eukaryota; kingdom Metazoa; phylum Arthropoda; class Insecta; order Lepidoptera; family Noctuidae; genus Hoplodrina; species Hoplodrina ambigua. Next base: position 16,863,216 of record OX458966.1, read on the forward strand.
GATATTTGCGCCGGCTGCCCGTGATAGATATGTTGATGCACGGACGGAATGTCGGAATTAAAATTTTTATTTAAAAACATCTCGTGCATTTTTTCAATGAGAAAAATCATTAGTGGTTCTCTTTTTTAAATATCGGTAGGTATTACGTAAAATTTACTCCGCGGTACTTATACAGCAGGTAATACAGCGGCGTGGGTTGATTACAGGAGGCCGGGATATGTAGCTGTATGAAGTGATGCATGATTGCACGATGGGTTTTTAAGAGAGCCTTCGGCGATTTTTACTTACCGGTACATTCGAGTACGGCGGCGTATCAGCGACGCTCGTCAAGTGCCACAAATGAAAACACAGTCACAGTTGTACTTACACAAATGATGCACTTGCACATTACGATATTTCGATAATTTTCGAAAGTTTGCTCATAGAGATGTTATCACTGAAGAAATAAAAGAAAAAGTTTTAATGAAACTGCGAGTTAAGGAATATGTACCTTTATGATAAAAATGTTAATTATTTGGAACAAAAATGTAAACGCCAACATAATTAAATGAGACTCAAATAATTTGTGACTTGTAACGTAACGTACGCATCAATTTATTTTCACTTGTAAGCTATCTTAATCCTTGAAGTAAATTCATTATTTTCAACTTGGAACAAAACAGCGCATCTCCCCGGGTTTGAGTAACAAGCGTACGTAACACCCTTAATTCAACAAACGCTTAAACTCAAATACGAGCATGTACTATACGACTTAAACTCTATACAACAAAACATTAAGAAGTTCCAATCATTACGATATTTGTGGGGATAAATAATTATAGCGATAATATAGGCAAGTGTCAAGCTAAGTGGGTATGTGTGTGTGTGGTAGTCATACTATCCACGAGGTCCGTCTGCAGTTTAGTAAGTAAATGCAATAAAAATACATGATGCATTCCCGACATTTCTGGTCAGATGGCCATTGTCTTAGGGGTGCAGGGGACTCGTGTGATTTGGTCGAGGTCGACCTTTTTATAAGAGTGAGCAGTATCCACACACGACACAAATATTTGTAGGGGTTATTTGTTATTTGTTCTGAGTCTGGATGTTTGTGTTTTTAGTTCCTTTAGGCACTCGTGGTAAATGTAGAAAACTGTATTGTGCGGGTGTTACTGTTTGTTTTGACTGCCGTGTTTGTTTAGCTGGTGGTTGCAAACGTGACTGAAGGGCCTTCAATTCATTCCCCAGGTCAAACAAATTAATAATAGGTTATATTAACATAATTTTATAAATATAAGTCTGGATTTGTGCTTGATTGATTGCATGATACTCATTTGTTATTACATGGGACTTAAACATGACTGGCGATGTGTAGGTACCTCTACTTACCCCTTCGAGAATAATGGCGTTAACTTACCATCTGGTACCCAACACATTACAACATGTGTACTAGATGTTATGTTTACCTGCAATGTTCGTCTGTTTGTGTTACTTTAGCGGTACTTTTTACTGTAATGTTTACTGTAGGTATATAATTCTGTGGTTCTTCTGTTCGAAACTACTTATTAAGTGCATGTAGAGCATACCGTTCACCGGAGAACAATCCGAGCGCCTCCGAGGCGGATATAAGCCTTTAATATTAAAACCAATCTCTCTCGCGACACGTTCAAACTACACGATTGTGACATGGCTTTAGAAATATTCCTGGAAGTTATGAGCGGCTAGCGGTCACAGCCTCACAAGTGGTCGAAGTGAGAGTGTCCCTATAGTGTGTCTGACCGATCATTACAACAAAAGAAAAAATGATTGGCACGGCACTGTGCAGTGAATATTTACATCAAAACTGTCCTCCCAATCAGACATGCTAACTCAGCTAGATAACTGATCCATCAACCGTCTGCATAGCTCTTCCTGCTGGCCCGCCCCCGCGCGCGTCCCCGCTCCCGCCCCGGCGCCCGCTCGCGCGCGCACTCGGCACCACTCCCACACTATCACGCACGCGACATGAGTCTGCCGCCGCCGACACCTACTTTATATACTAATGCACATGCAGATTGTTCCAACGGCTTGTAATACCAATATTTATTGCCACCACATCTTTTATTCAGGTGTCCACGATTCTCCTCAGATGTAGGGACATTTCATACAACGATTTTAACAAAACAGCAAAACTAATAGCAAAACTAAATTGACATATTTTAATTTTTGTCAAAATTTTGTGAAAATTGTCTCGTATTTGTTGATTTGAATGCCCAACGATTACCCGATAATGTTCATTTACTAAATTTATATCATTCTCAAAAAATGGCAATTGAACTCTTTGCTTAGTATTCAAAAGTAAGCAGAAAAGAAGCAATAATAAAAATTTTAAAACTACTAACTCTGATTTACTGAGGGCAAACTAAAGATATATTTATATACGGATCGTCGCCACAATACCTGTCACTCAAAGTGGTGGTTGTGTTTGAGAGTCCTTCATATAAATACGGTTAGTTTCCATTCTTGATATACACTATTTCTGACATAATAGACCATCAGTCACTAACCGAAATGATACCTAGCGGTAAATAATAACAGGATTAAAAATTAGGGTTTAGTCCCATCTCATCCCCTTCCCATCTCATCCCCCATGCTTTAATACCTAAAAAAAATTCACACCTCTCACTCCTGGCATAAATCTGTCAACGGTACAGTCATGAACAAAAAAAAACTCATGCAGTAAAATTGAGTAATATAATATATTACAAATTAATAAATAAATATATTATATTCAAAATTAACAATTAAACTATTCTTTTACTTTTTAAGATAACCTATAAAAAACCATGTAATAGGGGGCGAGCCTATTGCTATCAACCGGGCACAAATCCAGACTCCAAGGCTGCTACTGAGAAATTCCTGGTGGAAAAACCCATTAACACTTTGCTCGACCTGGGAATCGAACCCAAGACCTCATGCTCAGCATTCGCGCTTTGCGACCACTAGACCAACGAGGAAGACAAAATATCACTGAAAATATTTTTCTCGTCGCCGTTAAATTACAGAGGCCGTTTTCTTAAACTCGTTAATCTATATCAATAAAAGAATTTAAAAATATATCATCATAGAAAAATTGTAAATCCAAAACCAAAAAATAAAATTAATGTTAAATATATTTGTTAAATATAATGTTGTATATTTGGTAGGTATGTGAAAAGGTCATAACGTATATTTCATACCGCTAGGTAATAGGGATTAATTTTGACGCAGACGAAGTCGAAGGCAGAAGCTAGTATATCACACAAATGTCGTTGAGACTGTACTTTAAACAATTGATTTATGCCAGGAGTGAGAGGTGTGAAATTTTTGTAGGTATAAAAGCATGGGGGATGAGATGGGAAGGGGATGAGATGGGACTAAACCAAAATTAGAGAGCTAAAGAAGGAGTTTTAATGGAGAAAAAGCTCGTATATTATTCTACGAAATATTTGACACGCTTGTACTGTCACAAAAATGGATAAACTTGGTACTTAGTGCTAAAAATGGTTTCTTGGTAAGCTTTGTCTATATTAACTTATAACACTTTTGTTACAAATCTCAACGAAGCGAGCTGGAGCAGCACTCAAACTTGAACATCTACTGTGATGTAAATTGGATGACCAGATCATTGTGATAGCGATTACAAAGGTTATGTAAATCGCTTCGGTGACAATATTCCGCCTAACACCGGCTCCATTACTAACTGAATTATCAAAAACAATTCCAAGTTATTACAATATGAATACGCTGCTTTAATGGCCGGGATAACACCACAGCACTGCAAATCGAACTGTATCTGTATTCATTTAAAGCTCTTATTTGTTTGTTGATAACACAACAAACTCTTTTCATGCCTTCGCATTCGTTTTTATTGCTTGACATTAAGGTTGATTACTGTTTGTGGCAGTTTTGTAGAAGTTTGTTTTAGTAAACCATGTCTAACTATAAATCAGGATTGATGAATGAATTTGTTGGATGCAAAGGAAACGTGATGTGATGTGTTTGTGACCGCTTCAGAAGAATGGAAGCCGGAAGGTTGATAGCGAAATGTAAACTAATAAACGAATCCAAAAACACGTTATGTATCTGCTTTAGTTATGTTACATCGTTTTCAGTCAATATTTTGTCTTCTGAGATTGTTAAAATAGTAGCTATTTCGTATATTTCGTGTTTATTTCTCTAACAGGTTTTAGCTTTAAACTTAAGAGTCGTACATTTCGCGCATAAAAGATAAATCAGTGTTAGATCAGTCACTAATTCTACGTAAATTGACATCATTATACAATTAAATAACAATACATTTTCAAAAATTTTGTACAAATCTATGGAACTTAATTCTATGTTAAGTGCAGAGACTCCAATACGAACGACGACGCGCGTCCACAAGAAGTGTGTGCATAACAAAATTAAGCTCCGTACTCAACTGCCATCCGCCGATGAACTAATCAATTAAACTCAAAAGACCACTCGAAGCTCTTGACTGAGCCCGCCGCGCTGCCCACATGGCGTACCTTCATCCCATATAGTAATTGTATGGTGAGTAGCCGTCGAGGCCTGTGACGTGTGGTCCTTTGTTATCTGTTTGCGTTACCATGCCGGTAACGCTTTACTGTCTAATATATTAGCATAGGTATTATAACTTTTGATGAAATTCTTACTAGTCAACCGACTTCTTTATTTATTGACTCTTCATTAATACTTTACTAACTTTTGTATTTCCTTTTGGCAAAAAAAAAAGATAAAAAATTACTTTTAATAATTGGTTTATGTACGATTTTTTAATTACTTGCTATGGCTTGACCTTTTACTAGGTGTTAGTTAAACGACACAATTGAAATTTTATTTTGTCTATAGCATATTTTGTAACGATGATTGCATAAAAGTAAAAATATTATATGGCGGGGGCACTACCGCGCCCCCCGATAGTTATAATAGAAGTAGTTGGTTTAATAAATTGGAGATTTTTTATTAATGTTGCCGCTCTGTAGGATTTCTTCTTGTATCGTGGGTAAGTTCACAAACATATAAACTGTCAATCGTCATGAAAAATAAGCTATCAGTTGAATTATGTACCTATTACTAAGGAGTGCAGATCATTAATCAAATAAGCCTGCAATTAAATGATTAAAGTTTATTTCAACTTACCGGCCACGACGATCAGCAGTAACGCGGGGAGCTTGTTGTACCACATGTTGGCTGAGCGAGCCGACCTGCCAACAAATGAGACCAACTTACGTTATCTACATCAAATCAGTTATCGGACTTGTTCGATGTGTCTTCGGTACGCAAATAATTGGAAGTGAAGCTTGTGTGCGTTGCAACACATCTAATCATTTTCTTCGCAGCATAAGTTAGCTGTGCGATGGACAATGATGGCACTTAGGAGACCATTTTCACAATACTACACAAAAATTTCAGGCTATCAGACAGGAATATTTTCTTGTTCATGTTTCTGAGTTAGATTTTTGCTGTAATTTTTATTATACTATAATTATGATAAATTCTCTATTATTTATGTATTGGTATCGGTAATAACAGGGAATTGAACATAATTCGAGTAATCGCGTAAATATATTATATTTAAGTAAGCAAATAATAATACTTCAGATTAAGTAAATACGTAAATCATTCGACCTTCAATGGTACTATGACGAATACCTGCTACGTATTTAGCCGCTGTCTGTCTTCCTTCATACTGAAGTCTATTACATTATTTCGATAACCGAGACAAACAAAGATTCAACAGTTTCAAACAGTAAAACATATTTCTAAGTTATTTTCGAGACTTTGTAAAGATTTGCAACTTACTATTTAACTACCCATTTTAGTTAGAAATAATGTACAAAAGTACAAAGTTCACCTAAATGTTTTTAGATGTAGTCCAGCAATTATTAAAAAGAGTACTTTTATTAAAAAACCGTTTGGGAACACTTTCTGAAGTATGACCTTCAACAACTTCTTACACAGTTGAAGTTAACCACGCGTTACCAGGACGGTTAAAGCTTACAAGCATGTAATTACAAGTTAAATATCTCCTGTATGTAATAGTCGACTTCAATTAATGTCTCGTTACGTGTTCAAACTGACACGTCGTATTCATAGTCAAGACTCGAGTAACGTTTAATACGTCAAGTGTCACGTTACATGACGTGATACGGATTGTTTGTGTTCCATCGCTTTCTATCGTGTTCGTACAACTCGTTGATTCATAGATATAATGTACTGTTGGTTTTTTTCTTTGTGCAAAGGTGTTACGATTACTTATTTTATAACTCTATCACTTCGCTAAGTTTACTTTTGATCTGTTCGCTTAATACTGGTGTAAATACCATTATAATTCACTAGCCTGACAATTTCTTCAGTTTTCTAATAGGTACGTGAAACATTCAGTACCTTATAGTGTCGATTAATCCAATTTAGCAACTTAACTTGCTGCGCAAGAGATCAAACTTGCGAAATAGATAGTTTTCATTTACATTAAAGTATGTATAACCCTTGCTATACATTGAAACATCACGCCTTTAATTCTTTAAGGGTTAGGCAGAGGTCCATTAGTGTACCCATATTTTGCTAGTTATATTTAAGTCCCATGTAATAGGGGGCGAGCCTATTGCCATAGACCGGGCACAAATCCAGACTCCGAAGCTGCTACCACAGCCTAAAAATACATACAGTCGGTCGACGAAGACGTCTAGACAGGGCAATCGTGCGGGGTGTGAGGGGCGAGGGGCGGGCAAGCCGATCCCGAACTGCGAACAAAAATATGTTAGCAGTTCGGGATCTAAGATTCAGGGCTAGCGCGTGTTTGTTTTTAATTTATTTGTTTGTTATTGTAGAGTGCAGTTAAATAATCTTATTTGTAATGACGTGCCACGTTGATAACGCTAATAAAATGGCCGACCGTCGCGCGGTAGAAAAATATTTTTTTAATAGTTAATCGCACAGGGCAAATCCTACTAACAGTTTGGAAATCTTACTAATATTATAAATGTGAAAACGTAAAAATTAGGCAAAATAAAAGGCGGCTGCAAAATTTTACATAATATATGCTTCATGGGTATCGTGTCTATGGTTTTCGGGGGTGCTGATGACGAAAATGAGGTCAAAATGAAAAACCAAGATGGCGGCCGCAAAATTTTACAAAATATGCTTCATGGGTGTCGTGTCCATGGTTTTCGGAGGTGCTGATGACGAAAATGAGGTCAAAATGAAAATCCAAGATGGCCGCCGCAAAATTTTACAATATATGCTTCATGGGTGTCATGTCCATGGTTTTTGGGGGTGCTGATGACGAAAATGAGGTCAAAATGAAAATCCAAGATGGCCGCCGCAAAATTTTACAATATATGCTTCATGGGTGTCATGTCCATGGTTTTTGGGGGTGCTGATGACGAAAATGAGGTCAAAATGAAAATCCAAGATGGCCGCCGCAAAATTTTACAATATATGCTTCATGGGTGTCATGTCCATGGTTTTTGGGGGTGCTGATGACGAAAATGAGGTCAAAATGAAAATCCAAGATGGCCGCCGCAAAATTTTACAATATATGCTTCATGGGTGTCATGTCCATGGTTTTTGGGGGTGCTGATGACGAAAATGAGGTCAAAATGAAAATCCAAGATGGCCGCCGCAAAATTTTACAATATATGCTTCATGGGTGTCATGTCCATGGTTTTTGGGGGTGCTGATGACGAAAATGAGGTCAAAATGAAAATCCAAGATGGCCGCCGCAAAATTTTACAATATATGCTTCATGGGTGTCATGTCCATGGTTTTTGGGGGTGCTGATGACGAAAATGTGGTCAAAATGAAAATCCAAGATGGCGGACCTCATTTTTTTATGATTTGATTTGGGTGTCAATTTTCAGTTTAATTGGGGTGCTGGTTACGAAAATGCCATCTAAATAACTTAAATCTGTCTTAAGTTGGTCCTATAGCAAAAGTTGTTCAGTTTGGTGGCATGTAGCAAATTCTTTCCTATGTACCACTTACCATTATAATTTCTGAAATATTTCTTTTACATTGACTATACTTACAGAAGCTAATTAAAACGATAATAACTTAAGAGATTTAAAAATAACTGTCACGGGCAGAATTCAAGCCGTGACCTTTGCCGAACCGAAATGTCGCACTGACAACTGAGTTATTTATTTATTTAAAAACTTCACTTAAAAAAGATTACAGTACAGTATGTAACACAGTAACTAGTTACCAAGTCTGCATCAGTTCAATTTTTAAATCTCTTTGTATACGCCTCATCTACATTTTTTATTGTCATTCAAGTTCTTAATAAATACATGCAGTAAAGAGCGGGTTAAAAAATGTTTTAATTATTATTTAATATGTAATGTTGTTTTAATTTTAATACCGGTATCGATGTTGATCTGCAATAAATAAATAATTTCATAAGTATTGTTTACTTGTGACAACCCTGGCCGATGCGTTAATGTCTAGACGATGTCGGCATTTCACCAAAGATCAAAGGCGTCGACCTACTGTATGGTTTTTTATATTGTGCTGCTACTAAGAAATCCCTGATTTAAAAACCCAATGATACTTTGTCCGACATGGGAATCGAACCCAGATTTCATGCTCAGCAGTCGCACTTTGCGACTACTAGACCAACGAGGCAGTCTACATACACTATGCATTGACTGTCAAACAATTAGGTATTACTTGAACACTAGGCCTAATAAACAGTCTATCTTCATTCACACAGGTTGCTCCTGCCGTGCACCGCTGGACATCCGTCCCTAAAAATCCAGACTTGTCAGTTCCGCCACCATTATACAAGAGTAACAATAAAGCGCGGCAAGTGACCGCACTGACATCGTTTTAATTTATTTTTCGGTCTTTTGTTCCGCGCGGACTCGGAAGTGGCCGCGCTAACTCTTTGTAACTTAAATACTAAAGTACTTTGTCAAGTAGCTACACCAAAACCTTTGCACTTCATTTATGGGTTTTAATTGTTCATAATAGTATTGTGGCTTTTTTCAGGAAATTGTTTAACTTAGTTTGTTTTGTTTTATGTTTTGGTTCTTAAAAAAACACCTTATATTAAGAAGATTTTTTATATGTGACAATAGTAATTAACTAACGTCAAAAGGATATTGAAGCACAAGTTTTTGATGCCGTGGATATGGAAGCTGCAAAAACTTATACTTTTTTTGTGAATTTCAATAGTATTTATTTTAGGAATAAACGTACGTTTCAAATAAACCATGTCACCATTTGATTCAACTCCATAGATTAGGTGTAGTGTCTTATAGAAAATAAAAATGCCTGCAAAATAGTTTTCCTTATATTTTTATTAACTAAGTGGTCAGAGGCCAGTACAACATAACAATCCACTTACAGCTAACGCGTTGACACCGGCGCCGCTGACCCAATGCTCAAGCTCCTCGCGCTAACATCCCGTAGCACTCAGTCATAATAAACTATTCAGCACAAAAGTTCACCCGCGAAATACTTTCCGATGGCGTAGCCGTAGCAGCCTCTACGCCGTAGCGGAGGACCGCGCGCCTACACACCGAACTCGCGAATGGCGGGAGATGCCAAACAGCGCTCCGCTACGCGACACAGACTAGAGTATTCACACCACAGATGTTCCAATAAACCAGTGGGCCAATTGATTCGCTGCTACTCAATGTTCGTGTTAAACTTTTATAGGCGCACTCGTATCGGTAAGCGCCTCATTTCGTATTCGCTTGTTTCGGACATAATTGAATATGAGACCGTGTTTTGCACAGATTAACGTGGCTTTGTTTCATTGCTATTGTGCGAATTTCGATTAATAATTAAATTAGGCAGCCGGGTTGTAGGTGCTTATAAATGTTTGAAATTAGTTTTCGGTCGTTTCTGAAATATCGCTGCTGAAGACTTTTCATTCTCAGTTTTTGGAATTATAAACCGTAGCACATTGCGATAAGAGCAATAATTAATTGCACGAATAAAACTACCACCGTAATGAGAACGGTAGTGTTTTAACGGTGTTCCTTTTATTTCATTAAAACAGTTTCAATTTTATAAACGCTGTTTGCTAATTGAATTCCGTATATTTTATCTCATGCTCGTTTTTATACTATTTACTAATCTTGCTAATTAGGAACTGAGTAATATAGAATATCTATTTTAGTTGGTTACGATATTTCAAAAAGAGGTATATTTCTTTTAATCTTAAAAATGTGGTGGATAAAATTGTTAGGGTTACCGCAGCCAGAGCAGCAGAATGTTCGAGTAGAGATAAAATAAATGATAATAAACAAAATAACATACAAAACATAGTTAGTGTGCAAGAATGATTTGAAGTGCAGTGCGTTGGAAGCGCAGAGCTGTGTGCGCGCACAACAACACGAGCGCGTCTCCGCACGTCACGTGACGGGCGTGACGTGTGAGCTGGGAGCCGACAGGCTTTTCTTCCATCATCTTTGTTCACAAACAATAGCTCAGCACCATTTAAAACTCAATTAAGGCCTTTCGATATATAACTCACTTTTAAATAAATTGAAATGCAAATCCATGGAGTTGTCGGCGTCGATAACTTATAATTCAATAGAATCATAATCGACGGTAACTGGATCAAACTGAGGTTGAATTTGGGAGCTTTTCAAAAGAATGCGCTTCGACTTTCATGAATTTCATTCACGAGCGATCGACTTCTTTGTGTGGAACAATATCTTGTATGAGTACCTATATTCATATATGTATGAGTCAGAATATAGTGTTATTGGGTAAAAGGTTCTCAACGTAACACGATATGCTATATTGCAAATACTTTATTTGTGCTCAGTATGAAACAATTTTTTTTTTATTAAAAGCATTAATTGTTTTTCCGTCGCAATTGACATACAACAAAGTACCCATAACATTCGCATACACGTATATCACATCAAACTGCGAATCAAAACATAAGTAACTCTGACGTGCCAACGTTATTTCAAGTAATTCTACAAACAATAAAACTATTTTATTCCAGTAATAGGTAGTTGGTGACTTGTTACACAAAGTTACAAAACGCAATAAAAAGATAATAGTCGATCGCAGCGACATCTGACTAACGGCCGCGCAAACTCTGCCAGCTTCCCGCGGGTACCACCAAGTACTCACGAGCCGCCCATAGAGTTACACAAAACTTTTTCCACAGACTCGACAAATGTTCCAGTAACTTTCACGATCATTTAACTGTATATTATATTCGAAAATTGGTCGTATTTGTATTATAAATATTAATTTGACATGAACAGTAAGCTTTGTCAAAGCCCGAACGAATGTAATCCTCTTACAGGCTTATAAAGGTTCATTTAATATTTTATTAAATATACATAAGTACTTTGCATGGCTGGTTACCGTCTTTTGTGAATATTAGACTAGCGTTCTATAATACAACATTTTAATTATTCGGCACGTGGAACTTTGGTGCTACGGTTTTAAATGTCTGTATCACCTTTAAATTAATAGTTATCGTTTGTTTCATTACAGGCGCTGGTTAGTATTAACGTAAGGTACACTCTACTAACTGAACTTACTGCACAGTACACAGCCTCACAGAAGCTGGAACCCAAAATCCGCTAAACTCTCTACGAGCTTAACTCGCGTCGACTGGTTGACTAGCGAGTTTAATACAAAATGTAGAATAACAGAAAACTCAGTCCATCCCATACCCAATTACAAGCGTATGAGCACATTATAAACTACAAAACATTTTCAATGAAAGCTGAGGCAATTTACAACTGCAACGGCCAGAAAGTGTTCTCGTCGAAGTAACCTGAACTGTTTATCAATTTAATTAGCTCAGTGGTAAAGTAGAACTTCTGTGTTTCGTTGTGTGGTGGTTTTTATCAGTGTCTGACAGTGCCTGCCGGCCGCAGATACCGCGCTAACCGAGCGGATTCAAAGATATTTCAACTTTCAACACTTATTTTATACACTGAAGGAGGCGCGCGCTCATTCTAAGTGACGGCCGGAGCACGGTGAGATAATTAACGACAGCCATTATGAGGAGCTTCCTGAATGGCTGACGATGTGATTTTTTATGAATTACTTTAAATTGGTCTAGATTATAAACACTGAAACGTACTGTGCTTTGGATAAGTATTATACCTAGTATTCTGATACTTCTCTACATTAATTTTTCAAATAAAAAGAAATCCAAGTGTTTGCTAAAATAGAGTTTCTTTTAGTTTACGTATAAAAAACAGGTTTTTAAAAACCGTTCTGTAAATTAAATAAAAATTCTTTAGGATTTAGGTGTAAAAATGCAGGTCAAAGTTAATAAATAATCAGAGGCCGATAGTCGGCACAATTATTCTTTTAATTATCGTTTTGTATGTCGGCTCTCACTCGGGCGCCGCACCGCGCGCCACACCGGGAGCCGGATGGCATCGCGCGGCGCGGCATCTCGAATTATGTTCAATTTAAAGTTTCGCGCGATTCATCCCCTCCCCTCACGCCCGCGCCCCCCTGCCACCCGGATACCAGCACTAATATAGCTAATCGTATATTTTTAACAAATCCCTGTAATTACGAGATTCTTAGAGAATAGCAGTATTTCCACCAAGTAATTAAACAGAACAATTTTTCTAATGCTTTTTAGGTAACGTGATTTTTCAATTCAAATAAGAGAAATGAAAATTTCGCATGAAAGGACGCATAGGCCGCCACTACAAAATAATTACAGACAAATAATAGGTCTAATAAATCTAAAAATTAAATGATTACCTACCAAACATACTAATGATACATTCGGTTTTAAATTGCAGAGCTGGACTGATGAGACCTATCTAACTTAAACACATTTTCTACTCAAACCAAATCACATCACGATATGGCGGTAAATACGTAAATAAAATGCTGTGAGCTTAAGGCCTAAGCTGCAATCGGGAGAGTGCCTACAGCCGAATTTACTTATACGTGGGGCACTCCACGTAAGGTAGCGCACACACTGTGGACGTGTCGTGCGTTCGTCAAACGGGTAATATAATACTTACCCACTTGAAATAACCACCATCACCACTTTTAATATGATCGTTGCTCTTCTCTCAGCATGTAGTGTGTCAGAAGTCTCCATCTTATTCAATCATCTCTTCACTAATGAAAATAAAGTACTTGATCGCAGAAGATGAGCCTTCCGTGTCGGGCACTGCAACTGTCCTGAACAAGTATTGTGGCCCAACTTGGGGGAAACCTATACGCAGCAGTAAAATGCGCAACATTGAGTTTTTTTTCGTTTGAAGTAAACCGGCGGTAACCACTGACAAAGCTGTAGGTTACACGGTTTCAGACTGATCTGTTCTATTCGCTCTGAACTAACAACTCAGACGGTACAATAGTTTGGTATCCTTATCCTAAATTTTTGTCCTTATCTTAATTCCTTATGCGTGTATGAAACTGCTTTGCGCCTACTTCGTCCTCCGCCCGGCTGCGTACACGCGGCCGGCTCGTATTTGTCTAATGTTGTTGTGAGTTGCGTATTGTTGGAGCAAACACGGCGTCGCGCCGCCCTGAGTGTATGCTGAATATTCATGTTGTGTGGCTACGCCGCCAGGTGGCGTGGTGGTGACAGCGGGAACACCTGTGAACTGTGAACTCTCTTCCGCAGCATCGAAGATACGGTCAGGTAAACAGTGAAGTTCCATAATTACCAATGTCCAACAAAACTGCATCCATTCCAGGGTCACCAGAGTAAGGATGACACTGCACCGTGGTGGAACGGAGGAAAATAAATCAATTCACTTACTAATACGTTAGTACCTATCCTATTTAGTTCATTATTAATCCGGTAGTAAATTACTCGTTTTCTACATTCTATCCGATTCAAATATCAGAACTAACGCGTTTTGTTGGTCTGAGTTTTCAAAACTAAAATAAAACCAGTATCTAGTGCGATATTTCCAATTGTGCGCCGTCCGCTACTACTGCCACCGCTCACACTCCGCTAGGAGTTTGAATAATAGAGCGAGCGGTTGTAATCCGCGGCGATTCGTGTCGCGGGATTCAATCTAACCGATATTCGATCTGACCTGGCCTGATCCCGCTGTGATTGGATCACTGGACAGCCGCGCTAATCACTATTGTACCGTTGTTGTGATCAAGCGGACACCATTCATGCTAAACATACAAATTGAACGTTTCGCGTGAGTGCTTTCATTATGTATCAATAACTAATGATTAAGCGTAGATATAAAGTATTTTCAATAATTATAACATCATGCCTCTAACCCGCGAAAGGTTAGGCAGAGGTTTACCTACCCATTAGTACACCCACATTTCGCCAGATATCTTTAAGTCGCACGTATAATTATGGGGCGAATCCATTGCCATCAACCGGGCACAAATCCAGACTCCGAGGCTACTACTGAGAAATTCCTGATGTTGAAACCCAATGACACTTTGCCCGACCTGGGAATCGAACCCAAGACCTCATGCCCAGCAGTCGCACTTTGCGATCACTAGAACAACGAGGCAGTCCAAGCAATTTTATCGTTGACAATTAATAATAGCATTCCAAAACATTGTTTAGCTCTCGCCATATATAAAATGCAGCAGTACAGCAGTCCGTGCGCAGCGCTTGCTCACTTGGCACCACGCAGACAGCGCCGCGTATTGCGTATTGTTTCAAACGAGATATTTAAATATCATTGCGTTTGTGAACCTACTAGGGGTGGCACACAATGGTTACGAATACTTATGATATTTTATTTGTCTCGCTTCTCGGTTTCACTTTTATATTAAACTTCATGGAGGTTACCACCGCTCAGGAGTTGCAGTGTCTGGGAATGGTGTGGCTTGTCCCATTTCAAATTAAATGGCATGTGGCAGACGGTAAAGCGATGTATAATGCCATCCATTGTTTTAGTCTAAACCGTAAAATTACTAGAGCAAGTAATACTTCATCGTTAAGCAGCAATAATATACATATTATTAATAATTATTTTCAGTCTCAATGGAGGTATGAAGTAACACTGCTCAAGTCCTGAACATCCACTGCGCGCACCCCTAGCGCGGCAAGCACGGCGTCAATAATTCACGCGTGCTGTAAACTCGGCGCTCAATATTGAGTTACACAGTCTGCTAGTTGCTAGAATGTATAATAACGTTGTTCCATTGATTTCATGCTGCGGTGTAGGTGCGGCGCGTCTCACGCCAAGATTGCTACTTTTACTTGTGACATACTTTAGTTTTTTATGTTCATACCTACTCGTTATACCTGTAGAATCACAAATCTGCACCAGGCTGCAATTTAGTGAGTGCGTGTGCCAATGTGAGGTGTCAGTGTCTGGTACCTTCTACGTTCCAAACTCATTGCTACCACAATATGTACCTTAGCTCTTTGATAATTGTGAAATACCTACATTTCTCCGTATTCTTTATAATAAAATGTGTGTATTTTTATTATATATTTTCTATATTAAAAACGTATAAAATAACGTGTTACGTGTTGTTTACGGTGAGGAACCTCCTCAAAAAGCGTACCGCGTCTAAAACGATAATAATAATAAACCTTTATTTCAGGCAACTAAGGCCCATAAAACACAAATACATAAATATGTACAGTATCTAAGTGATAGTTCCTTTAGGTGTTGGTCAAAACTCTTTGCTATAAATTCATTTAAAGGCTCGTGTCTTTAAATGCGTTTATAGCGAAGAGTTTTGACTATCGATGACCATCGGGAATTTTTTGTTGTCATTGTGTAATTTATAGTAACCTATTGAAGTATCTATAATAGTTTTTATTTTAGTACATAAATTGTCTTCACATTCTGATAATTATTCAATGAATGTAGAAGGATTAACAATGGAGTTCCTTGTCCATAAAAAACTACTTTTTGTAGACTAATATTGTAGTAATAAGCTAATAGTAATAGTTGACATAGTGACACCCTTTATGATATTCTCTTTTCACCATTCACGTTCACGAGGTTCTTTTAATGGGGAACATGTAAAAAGCATAAAAAATATTATTTATCATGTTGATGCTCTTTAAGTTGCCTCTTCCTCCGACCACATGTTCCCTCTCCTCCCCGCGGAAGCGACGCGGCTGCAACTAGTCCTTCACATAAAACATTCAAGTTTTGTTTCAAACATAATGTAGTTTGATGGTTTAGGTTCGGTTCGGTTTGTGTTAGCGAGCGACTGGATCTCATTAGCATAAAGGATATTGAATAAATGATTGCCACTGACTTTATTATATTTCCAAAATGAACTAATCTGCAACAGTACCAAGCAGAATAATAATATTTGACTTTGATAAAAGTTTCCCTCCGTGTATTTTCTAGAGATACCACTATTTTCTTGTTTTTAATATTTACACTTTTATTATTGTGTTTAATTAACTGGTTACCGCTTCAATCAAAAGGGAATATCTTCTTAAAAATATTCGCTCCTCTAACTGAAACAACCCTCTAAAAAGTTCATTTTAATTGTATTAATTCCATCTCCAACACAAACATATTACAATATTCGGGTATAAACAGCCAAGTTGGCTGTAACAGTAAGAATTTCCACCGAAGCCCCGCTGCACCTGTTTAAGGTGCGACGTAGTAATAGAAGAGGCGAAAAGAGCCAAAGTTTGTCGAACAAACAGCGCTGTTATGAGGTGAACAGCTCGGCAAACAGTCGCGACTCTCACCCGATATCGAGTTAGCGTCCTTTGTAAGGGTGTGTCTTTACTGACAAGTGGGTTGAGTGCAAATTCAATGATTTGGGTGACGCTCGTACTATACCGTTGAAATAATATCATTGGAATACCCAAAAAGTTATTTTAAAATCCAGTTAAAAGTGCTGTATAAATATTTTGGAGTATTTTTATTTATTCATTGATGTGATGAGGCAGAGACGTGTCTGCAAGTAATAGACGCTTGTCTTTATTTTGTATAGACATATAATTACTTTGCCTGCTCTCTGTGCCGCTGGGACCCCACCTAAGATGATCTGCACAGAGTGTTGTGAGATTGAAGTTAGTACCTACGTTTCTTTAAAAAAAAAGAGATAATTAAGTTACTTCACTATATCGGAACACAATTTTTTTTATATCTGATCTGATCCTATCACAACCCTAAGTATAGTCAAGAATTCCAACCCTTAAAATTTATTTATTAAAGAGTAGCACATAAATAATTTGTATTATAGAGATAAAGGATTAGGCATTACATTTTGTAACCTCGTATATAATCCTAGTATCGTGGAGCACGGATTGCTTTGTCCGCCAGATACGCAATACCACCAGCTAATACAGATTGTAGGTGCCGCCGTTACAGTCGGTTCATGAAGTTTAGTAATCCTCTTAGGGCTTGTGAGATAATAAGCTGCTACTTATTAATCTGTCAACTATTGTCGGTTACATAAACATCAGAACTGACAAGTATTTAGTATCTACTTACACCAAGTTATTTAATAATTTTAATTTTATTTGCAAACATACATTACTTACTAATAAAAAAAATGTACAATTTAGAATAATGATAATCATTTGGGCGCGCGTAGGTACATGGACTGAAACGAAATTTAACACTGAAATGTTTGGAATTTCGGACGAGACGAGCGCATTACGCGTCAGTTGAATAATCTTCCAAAATGTCACCCTGCAAATTCATTTCGAAAATAGATGATAGAACTTACATCGTTCTTTGTATCCTAGTTTTCAGCATCCGTTATACAACTAGTGGACGCAGTAGCTCGCAGGCTGATCCGCTGTAATAAGGATTAGTGCGCTAAACAAACGAGGGCTTAATGAGGATAAGCGCGATGCAAACTGTTCACATAACATGTTGTAAAATTACTGAAGACTGTAATGTTAAAGTGACGTCACCTTATCTTTAGACCTCATATTTTGAATGACTATATGCAAAGAGATGGTTTGAAATACGCTGCTTACTTATACATAAGATTACAGACTATAAAATTGGGATTAGTGTTATACGGAAATATTGTGTTTATAAATATGCTTACGTAGATGCTTCACCTCGTTTTATAACTATGTTTGCAGTACTGATCCCTTTAGCGCGTTGGTGATCCTACAGGAGTAAAAAGGACCATGTCGATAACATAATGCACGCATGTTTCAATTGCAACATTTGCTTTGCTATGTACAACAGTGCTTATTATGTGATATTAATCTAAATAGTTGCCGTAGGACCTCTTCACAATGTCTGAGTGAGATTGTTGCTCAAAAATGGTCCGTTCCTGAAACAGCCACAGAGAATGTAAAGCATAGAATGCGTGATATTACTAGAGCCTCGACCGAAACATGCCAGAACCGACAGAATCTCAAACGCTTTGTAATACAGTCATTCCTTTCATATTCTTTCATCCGTAAAGACACAGTCGCCTGCCGTCACGACCTTTGCAAACTGACCTCTTTTCTGCACCATTTATACAATTGTCTTATTAGTGATAACAGTGAAACGTTTTGCGGGATTTCAATCTTACAAAATGTTTATCTGCGTTCCTTTGAAAATAGTTTTGGAATAAAATCACTTACAACCTATGTACTCAGTGAATATGAAAAAAACGACCATTAAAATCATGAACTCAAAACTGTAACTTGTAACGTCGAACTAAGATCGTGACTTCGCCTAATTTGACTCAGTTAAATCCGTCCACAAGTCGCAGCTCACTATAATCCACGGCGCGACACATCTCTTCAATCCAAGCCTCAAGCCTTGTCTTATTAACAAACTTGTTAATTCCAGCCAACTGCCACTCGATGAGTAAACAATGCCATCCGCCGTCTCCCTCCGACCCCTCTCCCTCCCACGTATGTTAATTTAACCTAGTTTCACAAATTAGACCACTTTGGTAGCTCCGAGTACGTTGGAGCGTTCTTGTGATAGTATTTTCTGTGAAAACAGACAGACAGACAGGCTGCAGCATTTGTGGAATGATACGAGCAAGCTTAGCGCAGCTGTGAAGAGACAAGTTTAATCGTTGTATGCTAATGACTTGATAGTGACGCTTGTTGGGCATCGCTGCACATTGAGCGATTAATTCATGTTAGAAGAAGAAAAGATTCGTATACTCATCTGCAGGTTCTGCGACAGCAGTAATTGACAAAGCAGTTATGCAATTTTCCCTATATAACTATAAAATTAAAATATTTTCCTACAACCACATAACGAAACACCCACACACGTGCACGCTACGAGCACGGCACTACGCTACCTCACGAACATACGCTAATAATAATTTGCAAAAAGATCCTTAACAAACAAGGCATCTTTTGATCTTCTGTTTACACTGCTCGAAGGCTGGCCGTTGCCTAATCTTACGTAAATTGGTTCGTGTGCGGCGAGCCTGACCGCGGATCTGAGACGAGGAGGTGCGTCTCGTGACTGAGAGGTCTCACTACTCCATCATTCTCGTAACGCTCACAACGGTGTCTGAGCGCCTTGCACATGTGCGCAGTGTTATCGTAATGTCAATTCGATCGATATTTAAACAAGAAATACACGTATTTTATTTATTCGTATCAATGGCTGATCCTGATATGCTTGTTGTATAAAATTAAACCAAAATTGTAATAGGATAGTCGTATATCCAAATTGAATACAATGTTCTTCTTCTCAGTATTTCAGGTAATAAATAGCTAGAGAGAAGAGTTTATGTTACACCCATTGCGTATTCGCGTTGGTATTGTGCTCAATAATAAGAATTTTAAAATGTGTCATGTAAAAACTTGTGTCACTGTCTGTTCTCTAGTACCACAAGTTCAAGGTCTAGTACCTTATATACCATGTTTTATGCAAATAAATAAATACAAATACAAATGCTCAGGCAATTTGTTTATTTTACATTTATTCAATAAAAGTGGAGGCGGACTCAATGTCTAACACAACTCAACCAAAGTTGGTGAAGAGATAACGTGGGAGGTGCAGAATATAGTCGGCGTAATGGAACAAAATGAGAGATTTAGAAAAAAAAAAACAAAATAATTTCCTATATAAATAAATCTACACAAGTACAAAATAATTTAATTAGTACATACTTACTCATTTCAGAATAATCAAATAAATTAATATGTTGGTATGTATGTGCAATACCCTATGTGTAATGAATTAACGTATAGGTACCTGGTACCTCTCCAATCGTTCTTTTACTTGTAATGTTTAGCTGTACTTACAGTTCTTCCAAAACATGAACCTAGTTTTAACAAGTAGTTTCCGTAGTGTCTCTGTAGTAGAAGCCGTGCGGCGGTGTAATGCGATCCGCGCCGATGTAATGACGTTAGTACTGCACACTCATGATACCGAGCAATCACTGTGATATTCCCCATGAGAGTATTCATGAATAACTTTTTCAAAATCACGGTAGTGCATCAAAAATTCAATCGCACAAGTTGACTTACTGCTTAGTTCAGTGTTCCCTAGTGAAACCTGGAAGTGGAAGTTGCGCCAAGTGTTTTCCCGATGTGTGCCGATGTAGGCAAGTCTGTGGTGAAAGTCAATTGACACAACGATACTTGCTAAGTTACTGACACCGCTTTACGTGGCACATGACAGGCGATTCAAATCAAAGTACAATAACACAGCAATGTGTTTACCGTGTGTGTCGTACGTCGTATGGTACATGTTATGGTGGTGTAATGGTAACAAGGTTAGTATCCGGTCTCAAGGTTAGTATCAGGGCGGAGGGCGTGCCATTCAAAACATCTTCAACACACACTTTTTGAATGGCAATCTCTCCACTCCCAGCAGCTGTCCGCTGCTGGGTTTGGCAAATGGTTCTAGGGGGTAGCGCAGGTCGCGATGATCCCCTAAAACAAGGCCAGTGGACTATCCTTCACGAGGTTGCTGCCCGTTTCTTGACCAAGTGCCCTATGCAATTGGTACAACCAAAACCTCTGGCCGTCTCCCCCCAAACTCCCACCCACAATCCTATCCTTTATTCTCCTCACCAATCCCGCATAGCCGAACCGTGGCGGCGCATAACCACACCCAGGCCCGCATAGCCTTGAGGCACTAAATCCCCCCAAAAAGATTGCACCACACCTCTCAAGGGCGAATAGTGTGTGGTATTCATCCTCAGCCCGAATAAAAAACATGTCAGCACAGGGTAAAAATTTACTACCCCAGGAGGGTACCACTACCACCAGTAGTGGAGAATCCCTCACCGAGCCTAGCTCGGTCTGCCCATCGTATTCTGGGGGGAGCAACTTGTGCCCTAGACCAGGCTCCAGCTTGGACCTGTCCGGCTTAGTGGAGGCCATACCCACTGTTAACTTCGAGGTAGTTAACATAAACAAAACCTCAAACTGGACCGTAGTCGCTCACAAGCGCCCTTGCAAAAGGGAATCCGCTGCGGAACCCACTTCGGGGCCGAAAGGCAAACCGGAACGCAGTCGCCTTAACCGGCGCGCGAGAAGGGAAGCTCTCCGGCCCTGTTCCAGCACGACAGGCACCGCAGCAGCGGAAACGCAGCGCGAGCCCGAGCCGTCCACCTCTACGGAGAAGGACGCGACGAAGGTACTGTCGGTAAAACCCATACCACCACCACCACCTCCTCCTAAACCCAACCGGCCAAGGCAGAGACGGAAGCCGCGGGGAAATCGTGGTCAGCGGACTGCTGCGGAGGTTCCCACTCCTCCTGAAAAGGAGCAGCCTGGCACTGGGATTGGCCCGAAAGGGCGCGCTTCCTCGAAGCGCTCTCGTATGAACGAGACCCAGTCTCCCAGGGGGGATACCAAACGCGCGAAAACTGACGCGAAGCCAAAGCGGGCGGTGAGCTACGCAGACGCGACCTTGTCGCATCTGAAAGTAGCGGTCATCACCGTCCCGCCGAGGGACCTAACATTGGCGCAGGCAGAGCAGCTGCGGGAGACTATCGACGATAGTATCCTGAAGGCTGTGCTGTCTCCACCGTCTCCAGGTGCGCAAGCTCCATCTTTCCGCGGACGTCCTTTCCTTTTGGATGGTGTCCTTGCGATGTGGTGTGAGAACGCGTACGCAGTTGGCTGGTTGGAGAGGGCGGTCAAAAACATGCCATCACCAATCCCAGACACCACCCTGGCTGTTGTAAAACAGTCAGAGCTAAAAAAGAGGATCAAGGCAGGGCTCCTCATACACACCCGGATCACCGAAGCCGCCACGCTGCAGAGAGTCCTGTGTGCCCAGAACCCGTGGTACAAGGTGGACTCTTGGCAGTGCTACGACATGTCGGTGAACGACAAACCACAGGAACCCGGTTGCAGTGAGAAGGTGGTTCACCTACTCCTGGGGATCCCTGAGGACCAAAAGCAGACCATACTGGACCGCGACCGCCGGGTAGCCCATATGTCCGGAAGCGGATACATCCGCTTCTTCACACCTGAGGAACCGACGGTAGCCGACCAACCATGTGTGGCGCACGGTACAGCAGCCTCCATCCCACAGCAGTCCAGCCCAGCTACTGGACTGGGTCTGTGTGCAAAGGAGGCAAGCATGCCGGCGAAGATTGAGGGAGTTACCAGCGACGAAGATGACGTCCTGCGTAGCCCGTAACTCCCACAACATCAGCGTCATACAAACAAACCTCCAGCACAAACAAACAGCGGCGGCCACTCTACGCAGAGTGCTGGAGGTAGACACCAAGACGGTCGCCCTGATCCAAGAACCCTGGATCAGAAACAACAGAATTTGCGGTCTGAATAACATCGGCGGTAAGTTACTTTTAAACACTACCGTTGATAAACCAAGGACATGTATCTTCATGCCAAATACCATCTCAACCACCACGCTTAACCAATTCTGTTCTAGAGACCTCACTGCAGTGAAAATACTCACGGAAAATAAAACTACCCTAGTTCTAGCCTCGGTGTACATGCCGAGTGAAGGTGAAGTTCCTCCCAAAGAACTAGCCGACCTGGTGCAACACTGCGAGACACTAAACTGGGAACTGATCATCTCCGCAGACTGCAATGCGCATCACCCGCTGTGGGGAAGTAAGGACACAAACAAAAGGGGTGAGTTACTTACCGAATATCTATTTCAAACAAACCTGAACATCATAAACAGAGGCACGGAACCGACCTTTGTAAGCTCCAGGTATCAAACTATAATTGACATCACTTTGGCAACCCACGCGGCGGCCAACCTCATAGAGGGATGGCATGTATCAAACGAGCCATCTTTTGCCGATCACCGTCGCGTGTGCTTCCAAATTAATTACAAGCCAACAGACCCTGTTCCATATCGTAATCCCCGCAAAACAGATATAACAAGGTACAAAAACTACTTAACCAAAACACTAGGTGACGTACAACCAACTGACGCGACACTTAGCACAGACAACATCGAATCAAACACACAATTCCTCACCTCAACGCTTGTAAAAAGCTATGAATTGGCGTGTCCTCTTGTAACTCCCAAACGTCTGGAGAAAAGTTCCTGGTGGGGACCAGAACTTGAACGACTGCGGAAGAGACTAAGGACACTTTTTAACCGAGCAAAAAATACCCGGAATGTTGAGGACTGGGATAAATACAAAACAGCACAAAAACACTACAAGAAAAGAATCAGATTCCGAAGAATGGAAGCCTGGCACAATTTCTGTAGCAGCATAAATTCTACTAACCAAGCCGCAAAAATAAAGAAAATTCTGGCAAAGGGAGACCTCAACCTAATGGGGTCACTCAAGAAGGAAGACGGCACTTACACAGTCTCAGACGAAGAAACCAGTGCAGTACTACTGGAAACCCACTTCCCTGGGTGTCGGGTAACGCCAGACCAGCGATGGCATGACGAGTACTACACCACACCAACAATCCAAGAATGGGAAACTGCCGAAAAGATAGTAACTGCGGAAAGGATCGAATGGGCCCTAAAAAGCTTCAATCCGTTCAAATCCCCAGGACTGGATGGAATATTTCCAGCACTACTACAATGGCACTCTCACCAAATAATCAAATTTTTACTACCAATCTACAGGGCCTGCTTAGCGTTTAAATACGTACCCAAAGCATGGAGGGAAGCGAAAGTAATATTTCTACCAAAACCAGGTAAAGATGATTACACCCACGCCAAATCCTTCAGGCCCATAAGTCTAACATCCTTCCTTCTGAAAACGTTGGAAAGACTTGTAGATAGACATCTCAGGGATGGAGCTTTAAAGGACAACCCGCTACACCCTCAACAGCATGCCTACAGAAAGGGCAGATCAACAGAGTCGGCTCTACACGCGGTAGTGTATAAAATAGAGTCGGCCATCTCAAATAAAATATCAACACTTGCGGCCTTCATAGACATAGAAGGAGCTTTTGACAAAACTATGCACAACAGCATCAACCACGCTCTTAAAAAATTCAGAGTGGAACCAGTTGTGAGAAACTGGATCACTGAACTAATAAGTAAAAGGGCGGTCCAGATAGAGGTGAACACTACCACAAGAGCGGAGGTAGTCAGAGGATGCCCACAAGGGGGAGTCCTATCACCTCTATTATGGAACATAGTAGCAGACAGCCTCTTAAAACGGCTAAATGAAAGAGGATACACTACTATTGGTTATGCAGATGACCTAACAATTCTGATAAACGGGAATGCAGAAAATGTGTTATGCAAAGTAATGCGTTCTGCCCTTCAGATTGTAGAAGAATGGTGTGACGAACAACAACTGTCAGTAAACCCGAAAAAGACAGAACTCATCCTTTTCACCAACAAAAGGAAGTTACCAGAACTACAGTTACCAAAATTATTCAACACCAAACTCTCCCTATCGACGCAAGTAAAGTATCTGGGTGTCATACTTGACAGTAAGTTGAACTGGGCGAGTCATATCGACGCAAAAACAAAGAGGGCCTGTATAGCTTTTGGTCAGTGCAGAAGACTTGTTGGTAAAAAATGGGGTCTTAACCCAAAGATTACTCTTTGGCTGTACACATCAGTTATCAGACCCTCTCTGACCTACGGATCAGTTGTGTGGTGGCCCAGAACACAACTGACCACAGTAAAAACAAAACTCCAAAGTCTGCAACGCTTAGCGAGCGTAGCAGCCACCGGATGTATGAAAACCACTCCATCAGCCGCCTTAGAGTACCTCCTAAACTTGAGACCTCTAGATCTCATCATACAGGAAGAGGCCAAGATAGCCGCCTTAAGACTAAGGTCGCACGGACTGTGGAAATTAAACGCAGACACAACACACTCCAAAGTTCTGCAAGGGGTCCAAAAGGAAATACCACTCCTTGAGGCACCCATGGACAGAACTTCATGTCACCACATCTTTGATCGAAGATATGATATCCAACTTAAGGCGGAAGCCGAAGACTACTCTGGCATCAATGAAGTTCGGATATACACAGACGGGTCCAAAACCAAATATGGTACTGGAGCTGGCGTCTTCTCAAACGACCTAAACATCAAAATGTCAACAACTTTAGGTAAACTTAACACGATCTTCCAAGCAGAATGCATTGGCATCACCAGAGCGGCTCAAGCAGTTGCAGCCAGAGACGTCAGAGATCTCAACATTAAAATTATCTCAGACAGTGCATCGGTGCTTCAAGCGCTACAAAACAACACTATAAACTCTGCCCTCGTTTTGGAATGTCATAATACACTCCAACACATTGCGAATACAAACAAGGTAACCCTGCAATGGATAAAAGGGCACAGTAACTCACTGGGTAACGATGCAGCCGATGAATTGGCTAAAAGAGGTATGAAGACAACAGTATACGGCCCGGAACCGCTGCTTCCCATACCTCAAGCCCAAATAAAATCATGGCTACGTAAGAAAACCGAGGAAACACACCATACGGAATGGAGAAACAGTGTAACCTGCAGGCAAACAAAGAATGCAGTTCCGGAAGCATCAAAAAGACTTGCCCGCAGCCTTATTAGATTGAAACGGGACGAAATTCGGAAGATCATAGGCATCATAACCGGCCACTGTCCCCTAAACAAACACCTATTCACCATAGGTGTGACAGACAGCCCTGTGTGCAGAGGATGCATGGAGGCGGAAGAAACACCACAGCACGTGCTCTTGGAGTGCAGAAGCGTGGCAGATCAACGGGCACGGACTCTCCAATCGCCGGCATCGCTCCCCGAAGCCTGCAATAGTCTGAAAAGACTGCTGGCATTCTGGGAGGATCTGGGATGGTTGGAGTAACTCCTCAAGGATATCCTTTTCATACGTACAATGGCCCAATAAAGAGGCTAAGTGCGGAAACAGCCCAGCTAACCTAACCTAACCTAACCATCCGGTCTCACACGGCCGCGTCGTCGTCGCTCGCTCTAAGCCAATTTGGCCGTTTTAATACGGTTTGCCGTAGGACAAGCCTTTGAACGAATACACCTTAGGTTATTGTGTTACGGAGCATCTTACAGTTTCCTTGGACGAGCCTTGCGAGGATATTGGGAAAATAATAGAGAATCAGAATATATCTATTGATTTGATCTAAGGGACGGCGTTAACAGCTGTTGCTTATACTGACCACGATCTGAAGAATGTCGGAAAGCGGTAAACTATGACACGTAGAACAATAATTGCAGCATAATGATGAATTAGAGTCCTCAATTATATTACTTTCATCTGTATTATCACACAAAATCACCTTTAGCAAGTATATCTTCAAATAACTCCAATTGAGTGTATTTCTTTGATTTTGTCGGTAAACGTACTCAGGTACATACATATATACACATGAATGTATTGTATGTGGTCTAAAAAACAAATAAATACACGTTCGTTTGGAAGCTGGTATCGGCACGAAACATTAATTCCGTATAACGTTATTTGCATTGGTCTGATAATAAGCGCCTGCGTTAATATTAATGTATCGAATTATACCGCGGCTCACGAAACGACGAGACGAGCTACCTGTGTAGTAACAAAACAACCTTAAAAATACTGAAGTGAGCAGAAAAAATATGACGAAGGTACTAGGAAAAATAATAAAGATTCTCCATGGCGCTCGACTCGTGTAATAGCACTATTTTTCTTATAAGAACCTGTGTAACACGACCAGGAAGTCGATACCTGGTTATGCTCTACCGAGTTTCACTAAATTGCGTATCAGTGTGACGCTATTGGCTATAATATCGCAACAGACTCATGTTAAAGGATAATAATAATAGTTTATTATTTACTAAAGTTGGCAATAGACGTACGCGCAAGTACTCTTACTTATAGTTCGACAATCTTTCTCGCATGTGTCACCCTAAGTACGCAATCCTTCGGAGTGAAACAAAGGCCAAAAAGGTCGTCGAGCTTTAAGTACACGTACTTGCTCATACGTCTATATAGTCCTCATATTTGTGCCGATTTTGGTTGCTCCACACGTGTACCGTGTGAGCTCATAGTGTAAATCCCACTGTGAACAAACACATCGATGCAGGATAAATAATTATAAATCGCCGCAAAGTAATAATAATTCCACATTTACATAATTACTATCATTGTTTCCCTGTGTTTTGGCATTATATGCTATAATGAAATAGGTTATCAGCTAAGCCTTTTCCCAGGTCAAGTATACGACCTTTAGCGAGAGACCATCACGAGATGTTCAAACAGGTATGAGTGACAGAGACGAGACTCTACACAGATGAACTTTGTCTAAATGTCGATGTTGTGTAATCACAGAATCCTGCTGGAGGAACTGCAATTTAAAATTAAAATATCCCTCCCATTATTATTATTCTGCAAGCCGTGCTATAATCTGTTCCAATCGCTGAGCCGTCAGTTGTGTATGGCATGTGTCGTCTACATCTCATTCATCATCATGGTGGTGGACATCATCTACATTACTAGTTTGTTTGTTTGTTCGGACGCGCCAATATCAGGAACAATTACTTGCCCAATTTAAAATATTTTTATTTTATAAAGCCCGTTTATCGAGTAAGGTTATATATAATATCACGCTACGACCCACAGGAGCGGAGCAGAAATTCGTTACAGTTGGACACGATGTGTGAAGCATGGTATGTCCTTAGTTCTTGGTCAGAGGCAAACGATCAATCATTTTAAAACCACAGCCGCGCCATACATACTTTGTTTAGTGATTAGTGCTAATACATAGAACATAGCTTATCTTACGGAACAAGGAGTAATTAACTAGTGAATTAGATTAATGCGCTGTTCGTATGCAAACACCTCGTTATGTAGCGCATGTCACACAGATATATAACACTAGCCGGAATAGATATGTATACCTAACGTAAATATTGTTTAGTTTACTAACACTGAATCTTTAATCTGGATGTGTGATATGGTCCCTGATGCGTCGAATATAATGTATGGAAATCCTTTAAGTACTTATTCGCCGTTTAGGCTTGATAATACCTAAACTAGTAATAATAGTATAATCTAATTTGCCCTTAATGGCTTTAACAAACGTACAAATGAGATCACTGTCATATCCGCTAGGTAGCGCCCGCACCTACCTACTACCTACACACGACGCGTGGCCCGTATCGACAGCCTTTGTTATTCTGAAAAACAATTATTTGAATGTTTCGCAGTTTATCGGTTTTCATGAAGGACTGCGCAGACTAGGGACTGTTCTGGGGGTATTTTTGTCCATCAAACAGATTACAACTTTACAACTGTATCGAATAATGCACACGAGGGGCTAAGGACGCTTGTACGCGCTTAGAAAAGACGCTCGGCCTATGCAAGATACAGACCGGGACCCTTTCCTAATCGTATCGTTTCTACACACGAACTGTGTATACTGCTTCGCCGCTGACCAACAATCTCATCTTGTCTGCGCTAGACCCGATGCGATCCGACAGAATTTCTTGTCATGTAGGTACATGAATTGGTCCTTCTGCAGCAGACACGGTGAAATTTCTTAGCGTGTAAAAGCAGCCTAAAAGTACCTCGTACAAAAAGTCCCACGGATAACCGAGTACATCGACAAACTGACCTGTTCATTCATAGGATCGGGGAAGTCCCCGAAAATAAAAATAACGTGTCACCAAGGCGCATCAACATGCGCAGTGGACATAAGCCACGTTGAAATAACGCATATTATTTGTTTACTTTATAGTTACCGACAGTTTTTTCTTCTGCAATTACATACTCATCACGGAATCAGAATGTGTTTTAGCAAGTTTTACAATTGACAACAATTAATTAAAAGTTCCAGCCTAAAATATTTGATGAAATTATTAATTTAAACTTAATGCAACAAAAAAGTACAAAGGTGGTCCGAATGCCTTAGGCATTCTCTCCACTCAACTAAAGGTGGACAGAATGCGCGGCCTTGCGGACGGCGAGTCCATTACTCGCCGTCCGATCAAGGACCAAGCCAGCGTTCAGTTCGCGCGCGCCTCAAAGAGCTATCAGCACAAAGACGGGGCCCCCAACGGGGCCAACGCCTGCCGGGGTTGCGGGACGTCTTAACAGGATACCGTGGCCCCGGAACGTAAAGGGCAACAGAAAGAACAGGTTGGTTTTTTTGTCAGTAAAAGTCTGACAGTCCCTTCCGTCCCACTCAGGGCGGAAGGAGTCATTTGGTGATTTTTCAAAATCGGAATCTCTTTAGATGTCGTTTTATCTGAACATGCTTTGCATGAAAATATCCAGTTGTTAATCCACCTAAAATAAAATCTAGTAGTCTCTAAAGTAAGGCCTTTTTCTTTCATAAGCTTCCGAGTAAAGTACATCACAGCGTAATCTCTGAATATTTGCCTCCATCGCGTGCGCTTGACTACACTTCCGGCGAACAAATGGTCGCGCACCGTGTAAGCGCTGATTCCGTGGCGGGGCGGGTACTTGGACGACATTTTTTCCACGCTTGGGGTATTTTGTTCTCCGCGGACGAATCCCTTGTCTGCCTCCCACTGAAATCATCTCTTTAAGGCCGGCCCTTTATAGAGATGATTTCAGTGGCAGGTTAGCTACCTACAACTAATATGTTGCAAAACTGTTTAGTAAAACAAGCTGAAAAACTATCTTATCATCTCTCAATGAGCCATAGAATAAGTAAAAAGCGCTCACACTTAATTTTTAACGAAACAAACTGAAGAAATGAAGATACATAAAATATAACTGTTTGTTCTTCACTATTATCATGGATGGTAAGTTGTTCAAAATGTCATGGTCATCTGCTCGAGTCCTCTGTGCATCTCTGTACAGTGCACATGTCGTGCATGTGTGCGTGCAGTACGTGTGGGTGCGTGTGCACGCTCACGTCACGTCGGCGTCATCGATCCACTCGCATCCAATTATTCATGTATGTACATAGTTATGTGCAACGCTGGTGCCATGCGATTGCTCTATATGAGACTGGATTCTGTTTCGAAGATTTTTGGCTTCACATGATTTTATGAATTATAGAAGGTTGTTACACACTAAAAAAATACTTTTGTGTAAAATTACTATTTGGAAATCAAGCCGGCGAAAATATTGCTGGTGGTCTGTTTTATCGACGTGCGCTGACCAAACGATTTGAAATAAATCAAAACAATGTACTGCAATCATATTGGACGATTTTAGTTCTGTAAAAAGTTCGCAGTAGTTTGTATCTAGCTTGTCAAGTATAGTATATCACATAACATATTGTCACAATAACGGTTTTTATGTTAAGAATAAAAAATAATTTAAATAATATGAAGGTGATGTGTTGCGTACATTTTAGATTTATAAGGTATCAATTCATATAAAAATAAATAGCTTTGACATCACGAGCATTTCATGTTGATACAATTAGCATAATTATTAAGAGCATTTAATTTGGTCGCACGGTTTAGGAGATAAAGTAAAATAGGAAAATGCGCAAGTTAAATGAATGCATTCACGGCCACGCCACGGCGCGGTGCGGGAACGACACCGTTTTCCTACAAAATATATGTACCTACCTACCTACCTACGTGAATTTCATGTGTCGAGGTACGTAATTAAATAGTATCCTCACTAAACACATCTACAATTTTTTGCCGATCTCCATGCAGGTGACGTCGCGGGTAGTAGCTAGTCAGAAGAAAAATCAATTCAACGTACTTGGTCACTTGGTGACAAAGGCTTTCAAACAACTTAAAATCAAGGCTACCGAAGATCTGTGGGGCATGTCTACTAATGTTTGTAAATCTATTATTGAGACAATAGCACCCTATTTAGCTTTCATATTTAATTTGTGCGTAGACCAAGGGATATTCCCGGATTTAATGAAGTACAGCAAAGTTATACCGCTCTTCAAATCCGGAGATAGCAAGGACACCAATAACTACAGACCTGTTTCGGTTTTGCCGGTTTTCAGCAAGGTGTTTGAAAAAGTGATGCTCAATCAAATGCTCAATCATTTTAACTGTAACAACATCCTACACGATCAACAGTATGGTTTCACCAGAGGGCGTTGTACTACTGACGCCGGTGTTACTTTAATTAAGCATATACACTCAGCGGCACGGAATGTGGCCCAAGCGCGTTATGTGGTTTATTATCAAAATTAAACATGAAACTGGGAGTTTTCGTCATTATAAAACTTAAATGTTTATTCAAATCTTAAATGCGAATGATTAATTAACAAAAAAGTGAGTAAACTTTATTAAAATCCTACAAAATTACAAAAAAGACATTAAGCTCTAAATTTTAAAAAATGTTTTTGAATGAAATTTACAGAATTAAGCTATGGCACTTAAAATTAATAGCGGGTATTTCCACCTATGGCCCTGATGACCACCTGCATGTGATCAGATATGCCATGGATTATGTTTTTAATGTCCATCTGGGGTTTTTCTTCTCAGAGCAATTTTTAGTTGACTGATGGTCTCTGGAGGGTTGGGACTGGATCGGATGCGTCTTTTAAGCATATCCCAGACATGTTCTATGGGATTCATGTCTGGGTTTTGTGCCAGCCACTCCAATTTTGTGATTTTCACTTCCGAAAGGTAATCATTCACGCAAAATGCTGTGTAAGGTCGGGCGTTATCTTGCATTAAGATGAAATCTTCGCTATCGATGCATCGCACGAATGGTTAAACATGTTCCTGGAGGACCTCTTCAATGTATCGCACTGCCGTTAGACAACCAGCAGCTACAGCCAACTCTGTACATGCGTCTGAACAAATCTCTTCCCAAAACAAAACTGATCCACTATGGATACTGACGGTTTGCCTGGTAGTGATTGGCAGAAACCTCTATCCATGTCTTTTTCACACGTTCGTGGCCATCTGCAGCTTTTATGGCCACCCTGCATTCGTCAGTCCACAGAACTTTACTTCGTTACTCGTGAGTCCAATTTGCGTGTTCGCGAGCGAACCAAAGTCGAGCTACGCGATGGTGCCGGAGCAGTTCTGGACCTCGAGCTAGCCTTTGAATGCACAGATCTCGTTCCTTAATGCTCCTTCTTATTGTCCGCTCACTTTCGTTGACCCCTCTGGCCGTTTTTAGCCGCTGCCGTATTTCAACCGCAGTAAGGAACCGATTTCTCAAAATTGCGAGAGCGATAAAGCGGTCATCTCCCGCTGATGTACACCTAATACCGCCATTTTCTGGTCTCCTTGTGTGTAGGCCGGTCTGGTCGTACCGTGTTAAGGCGTAACTGAGAGTTGTATGCGATACATTTAAAGTTACAGTAATCTCTCACTGCGTTTGCCCCTGATTCCTAAGCAACACAGTTTCAGCAACTTGAGCTGAAGTAAGAGGCATTATTTTCCAATCCTGGGAGCATAAATGACTACAGATTCATCACAAAGTAAAACAGTAAACACTAAAAGCACGACGATTTGAATATCGAGGTTCAACTCACCCGTGTTTTGTGCGTTCCGGTAACGAACTAACGTTAAGTGTCACAAAAATTAAACAAATTAAGTTTTTTCTGTGCTTACTCTTTTAAATTAACAAAGAACAATGTCCTGACAAACTGCCATACGAAATTTTCATACGTGATATCAAAATCGCCTGTTATCGGTTTGTTTATGTTTGGGCCACATTCCGTGCCGCTGAGTGTATTTAATGCATGGGAGGACTCGCAGGATGCTGTTGGCATCTTTTGCGACCTCTCTAAAGCGTTCGATTGCGTGAATCACGAAACACTGCTCCTAAAGCTGGAGTATTACGGTCTCGGTGATCTAGCACTTAGCTTGGTAAAATCCTATTTGAATGATAGAGTACAGCAAGTTCAAATAAACGGTGTAAATTCATCAGGCTTAAAAGTAAAGATGGGGGTTCCGCAGGGTTCAATACTAGGTCCGTTCCTCTTTTTAGTATATATAAATGATTTACCTCATTTACTACAAAACCAACCACAAATGGTGTTATTCGCTGATGATACTTCACTCATTTTTCGAGTAAATAGACAAGCACAGCACCTTGACGACGTAAATAACGCCATGCTTAAGGTTCACAATTGGTTTACTGTTAATAATTTAGTGTTAAATGAGAAAAAAACTAAATGCATAAGATTCGCTTTACCCAATGTTAGAAGTAGTAAATGTAGCGTTATATTGAATAAGGACATGTTAGAATTCGTCGAGAAGACAGTTTTCCTAGGGATTACGCTCGATTCAAAGATGCAGTGGGGTCCCCACTTAACATCTCTGGCAGGGCGGCTAAGTTCAGCCGCTTATGCTGTCAGAAAAATTCGACAATTAACAAACGTGGATACTGCGAGACTAGTCTATTTTAGTTATTTTCATAGCATCATGTCTTACGGTATTTTGCTTTGGGGTCGGGCTGCTGATATAAATTCTATCTTTATCCTGCAAAAGAGGGCTGTCAGAGCCATCTATAATCTTGGCAGACGCGAATCTCTAAGGGAATTGTTTAAAAAAATTAACATCATGACGGTACCTTGTCAATATATATATGAAAATATAATGCATGTTCGCAAAAATCCTCATCTTTTTAAGAAAATTAGTGATAGACATGATTTTAATACTAGAAATAAGAACAAATTAGATCAACCAAGTTTTAGATTGTCAAAAGTAAGCACTTCTTTTATGGGGTACTGTGTAAAATGCTATAATAAAATACCTCTTGAAATTCTCCAACTAAATGAGAGAAAATTTAAAACATGCATAAAACGCACACTATGTAGTCAAGCATATTATAAGTTAGATGATTATATCACGGACAAAAATGCTTGGCTAAATGCTAGTCCTGCTCCACAGCCACTCGGGCTCACTAACTAGGATTGTTATTTTTTATTTTTTAAGAGAATGATGTTTCTTACCCTCTTTGTTGACCTGAATAACTTGTACTGTTATCAGTACGAGTACTGTTTTTTTTTTTTTTATATACATACCACAATTATATAACAAATAAGTCCACTGAAAGTGCTAGTATTGTATAATTTAATATCATTTATTTCCATTTTGTAAATGTGAGTACCATGGAGCGTTTTTTTTTTTTTTTTTTTTTTTTTTTTTACTTACTCAGTACTACGTGTTTTGACTTAATGATCATGGCAGTTGGGAGCTTGTCATGCTCACTCAAATGTCTCGCTGATGGTGGCGCGTGTGTTGGATCACTTGGCTCCCTTCATGATGGTTGAGCTAGGTGGTGCTGATCCATGCGTCATGCTCGTGAACGAGTGCTGTCAGTTGGGATTGGTCATCTCTTAACTGCTATGGTTTACATCTTTATTTTTAGTATTTTTTACAACTGTTTTATATTTATCTTCATTGCTTTCACATATAGACTCAACAAGAATATTGTAACCAGCATTTTGTAAAAACCTAATTTAAAAAGAGTGCCGTGGAGTTTCTTGCTCGTTCTTCTCCATAGAGGCCTACCTCCGTTTTGGAACGAGCAACTAGATTCATTTTTCGGACTAACTGACCGACTCCTTGACAATTCAAAAGTGCCTGTAAATGGTCTAATTGAAATAAATGTTTTGACTTTGACTTTGACTTTCACCGAGCATGCAGTTTGGGCTCACCATGCCATTAGCGTGCCACACACGTGACATGAACAATATGCAGTGTACACACTGCCTCCACGTCGGTGCGAAGGAGCCAGGCGTGTTGGCCCAGAGACGGCTCTGTTTGTGTGTGGCTCAGTTATGTGGGTCAGCCACGACGCTAACCAAATTTGATGGTAAGAGATATACTAGCTAGACAGTAAATTTTGAGTATTTTTGACAAAGACATTTGAATCTTTGACCAAAAACTGTGATATTATTAATTACCTCCAAAACTTACTTCTAATATTATACCTAGTTCTAAGGTTTCTTCATTCATTGTTCATGATGACAGTAACGTGGCCTGCCTACATACTTAGTTATATTTTACTTCCCCTTAAGCAATGAACGTGAAGGTGTATCCAGAAGATAAGATGATGCATCACGCCGTTTCCTCTAGATTCGTCGTTCTCAATAGCAGCGTTCATCTCATAGCTAACAAATCTAATTCCGTATCGATCGCGTCAGGAGCCGTTTGTTAGGAACATTGCAAATTACTTAAGACCATCCATCTATCCTTTGTCCGAGCGGCACAGCTATGCTGCGGGCAGGCCTAACTAATACCTACGAATTGTCTACAAATGTATTATTTTGTCTATGGTCTGGTGTTTCATTTTCATTCTTTGCGTCGTTTCTTCATCCAAGGTATTATAGTTTTTCGCAACTGCTTCTATTCCCTGCCGCCTGTTTCGCCATATTATAAATAATATAGATTTACCTAAATGCTTGTATTTCTCACCTTGTGCCTCTCCTGCCCTGTGCAGTCTCTTTAGCTTTACTAATGCCAAGAAGTAACCCTTTTCAAATCTATTCACTATGTTCTCCAGCTGCGCCTTTTTAGCTAAGCTTGATGCTTGTTATAAACGCGGATAATTCATAGCGCTACAGGCGGAGTTTGAACCCACAATCTCTTGCTCACTGTCGAGCTTTCACTCCCGCATTCAGCGCATGGAGTAGTCACGCTCTGCATCATATACCTACGTCAACTGGGTGTATGTTCTACATAATATAATGTGAGCAGTTATATTTATTAGTGCGTAATTACATCGGCGGCTTTGACAAGCGAGCCGCGTAATTGTCTGCCGCTCAGTGCGAATCATTCCGGATCATGTCCCCACAAATATTGCTCAGCACCCGTGTGTGGTCGATATCTATGAAACTACTCGACCGATGCCGATGCCATTTCCTGTACGGGAGAGAAAGAAATATGTATAATTTTTCTTATTTGTATGAACTTAGATTTTCTGCAGGTTCTCGTACCTGTGACTAATATATCAGTATTATTTGCGCCCCAGTTCGGGCGACCTTTGGCTTAGTAAAGCGAAAAATTGAAGTGATGACGCAGCCTCTTTGGTCGAACATGTAGGTTCTCTCGCACGTGATGTACTACTGCTTCCGCCACATGTGGCCGCACCTTCGGAAGCTCCGTTACTTCAGGAGTTATGACGGTCAGGGCGCCTCACAATGCAGAAACCCATTTGTGATCATTTAGGGCTTCCTGTGAAATATAAAATGATGCTGCGAAATTAGTACTTATCATTACTTTTTACTTGCTTATTGATATTGTAATTGTTTGGAAAACGATAACCGATACAGCGTATTGGTTTACGGCACTAGTAGACCAAATGCATCAAAATAATTAATATTAATATAAAATTCAACTAAATTAACCTACTAAACCGTACAGGTGCTTCTTATAATTATGTACATATTTTATTATTTTCAACAATTTAAGTTTGATAATCAAGCATTTATTGCTGAAACTAAACATACAATGTGGTGCATAATGACTAACTCATAACTAAAACAACATTATTTTATTATTTCCTAATAACTGTCTCTTGTGTTTAATGTAGGAGTCGTGTCTTGTGTTCAGCTATAAAAAAAGATATCAATAACCAAGGTAAACAAGATCTGCTCACAAGTTAAATAACAAAGCCACACCGCTAAACCAAGTCACAACAACACACATAGCAACTCGTTACCGGTTTACGTAACCCCAAAAGAAAATCAAATCCAATTTTCTTGTTCACAAATTCCGTTGGCATTCGTATTGAAATTACGTATTACGTTATTTAATACAATTCAATAAGCGCGAACTCAATACCGTTCCACTATTAAAATGGTTAAAGAAGGACTACTACAAACAGTACATTATTGTATGCACATACAACACAACGCACAACGCGCCTAAAGCTGATCTGCAGTGCAATGATTTCTGCGTGCGCTCGGAAATAATTGATTAATTACTCTAATTGTTATATTACAGTTTTTACATGACATTTTGATGAACTTATTATGAAGCTAACGACTTTCAGCCTATTGATATAATGAACCATACATCATTCAAAATAATAAGTAGCTGTTTTACTGGGGCAAATAGATCACCTTTTTGCTTATAAATGACGTTCAAATGTACCTTTTTAATGGTCTAATTGAAATAAATGATTTGACTTTGACTGTTCGGAGTAGAACTTCTGTATTTTCTGTTCAACTGTATTGTTCGTGTTGGTAATCTTCAAACGCACATAATGTAGCAAAATATTTCTTTTTGATTATGTGACACGCTCGCGCGCTGAATACTAATCCCGTGCGCCTCCGCTGATAGCTTCCTCTGTACGCGCGCTGTACTTCCACCGACGGAGGCTTAGTAGCGTTTTGTACTTTGTGTACTAAATTAATAGTTATAGTTTTTAATTAAACACGCTTGTTAGCGTTGTGTCAAAGGCGACACAATGTACCGCTTTATTGTGACGAATAAATTATAGTCTAACGTAGGATGTATCCATCATTACTATGAAAAAGAAAAGTTTCAAGTTTTCACGACAAAGAATCATGAAAGTCTCTATTTAATATTCATATACTAGCTTATACCCTCGACTTCGTCCGTGTGAATATCGGTTATCTGCGGGTTTTAATTTCTTTTTGCTACCCTTATTCCTTTAAAAACAATTCAGACATTCAGACGGACATAAGTTTTAACAAGCTACTATAATTTAAAAAATTCGAAAACACGACTGCAAAAAATTGCACATTTTTGTACTTTGTTTACTCGACAGTTTTTTTACGACGTTTTTTATTTACAGTGTTATATATTTTTGAAATCTACTTGTCAAATTATAGACGATAAACATAGACACGATCAGATTCATGAAAAAAAATAATTGAAGCTGGTATTAATTTACGTTTTAAAGTGACCACACAGGATTCTTTTTATTTTTAACTAGCCTATGTTACTCGGAACGATGCAAGGATTGTAACGATACCCCATACATCTAAATCGGTTCAGGCGTTTAAAAGTTATGGTGGAATAAAGAATCTCACATACATACATACATACATACATTAACCCTGAACACATAACACTCCTTTTTTTTGGGGCAGTCGTGTAATTAACCCTGAACACATAACACTCCTTTTTTTTGGGGCAGTCGTGTAAAAAAAATTATTTGTTGTATAAGCACCGTTTAGACACCCATAAATATGCACTAAGTAAATAAAATACTGTTATTTTGACATTACAAACAGACATTCCAACTTTAGTTATTTATATAGATATTCCAATGTTGAGCCGGTACGTAAAACATAAATAGCGCAAGATAAACAGTTCTAAATAATACTCAGTTCATTCGTATTTACATATCGTACGTCCTGAACAAGTACTTACCGCGGAGAGGGGACCACCCAGTGAAGTACTAGTGAACTACGAGGAGCCTTGAACTCGACGCGTTGTTGTACTGCATCTCCTTGGCAAGTAGCTCACCTGCTATGCATCATGTTATGTGCAAGTGCAGTCGAGAGCCGGGCTGAGCTGCAGCTGGATAATAAAAAATGTGAATGGTTTATAACGATATTATAACAACGAGATGATACAGGCCGTACTGTTTCACTCCGAATGAAACGTACTCATAGCATCCTTATTATGATTGTAAACAAATCACTGTAATCTCTTTCGTGTGTGCTGCTGGTATGAACGTTTGTCCTAATCCGATAGAATCCAAGTAGAAGCCGCCTACTACCCCACACACATGCTGAGTTAGCTTTAGCGGCACGCACGAATTATTCCGACGTGGCATACTTGTAATCCAGCGCCGAACCGTAATAATATTCAAATTGAAGTAAAAACATGTATTCCTAATGAATGTATTCCATTTGCAAATTGGATATGAGTGTCGGAGTGTCGGTATCAAATCGTAATGATATTATACTGGCGGTGGGTCGCCGCCGCCGCACATTCATGATTAGCTCCCCGATCTATTCGAAACTCGTTGATGGAACTTATTATACACCTATCATGATGTGGCGTGTGGCTTTAAATTACCACAGAAAATTCTGTAACAATGACAAGTTACTTATAACAATGGTTATTTAACTTTAATAAAAAATAGAAAGCATCGGATACAGTCGGTGGCATTATTGCTTCATTGCTATCTTATGGTCACTATTAATCCATAGCATAAACAGACATCTAGATATTTACATTCAGGTTGCGCGACAGCAAGCGACCTGGCAGGATCGGCCATGGAGTAGAGTCAGTGAGCAGCGACCGCTGTAAATAAATAAAAATATAATACCATTTTTTTTTAATAATGCTAAGAGTATTAGCAATATTTCAAAATATTTTCGCTACGTTACCCAGAAATACAAGTCTATTTTATTCAAAAAGACACGCTTGACCAACTCTGACCTAGCTCAGGTCTCCATTAATACTATTTTATGTCCGTGTCTAACATCTAGGTTGTAGTGGTCACTCGGGGCGCTCGGACGCGGCCTGACCGCGGCCCACTGTCACTGCCAAGGGCTGTACCCCGCCGGCTGTACCCCGGGGGTACAGCCGGCGCGAGCCAGTGCACCCAACCGTGCGGTGTAATGTGACACTGATGTGGGACCCACGAAAATTGTCATGGATTTGGTTTACGAAACCCGTCGAACGACTAGACGTAGGGTGTGTATGTATGGTATTTTTTTATCCGAATATGTACCTACTAATTGAAATTTAGTTTTCTATCTGTGTATTCCTTGACAGTTACTTAAAACTATATTATCTGGTAGGGTGGCCTGCCGGGGTTGCGGGACGTCTTAACAGGATACCGTGGCCCCGGAACGTAAAGGGCAACAAGGAACAGGGTGCTTTTTTAGTCAGTAAAAGTCTGACAGTCCCTTGGAAGGAGTCATTTGATGATTTTTACCACCTAAAAAAAACAAAAGGGTGGCGTGTATACTTTTTCTATGTAGATAGGGGGAGGAACCCTTGCTATAGATATATCACCAAATTACGATCCCGCACTAAACCTAGCCTAAACTAAATAAATACACAGTTCAAACAGCATATGCAGGTGGTAAGGTGGATTACAGAAATAAAATAATTTCGGTGTGCATTTTTCACCAAATTTTTACCTAGAGGAAATCAGACGATCATAGTTTGATCAGGGACCTTTCCCTCTATTATTTAGTATTTGGAAAGAAAAGGAAAAGGTTTGAAGGTTTATTAGCGTATAATATTGTCTTAATCCTATTATAATCAAAAACTAGAAACCTATTCATTATTATTTATCTATCACTACACCGTGGTACTACTGTACATTACGAAACAGAAAAAACCTTGATATTTGGTCTTCAAAGCATTAAGTGGAGGATTCAATTGAATCGCGCGGCGGCGGGCGGCGGGAGCGCGCTCGCCTCGTTTGTCACCGTCGCTGTCAAACCGGACGCGCTCTAATTAAAATTTATTCATTTCACACCAGCATTTAACTTGACTTTTTCATATGACGCCCCGGACGGCTTTATGTGACGTCACGGCGATAAAACTAGTGAAGTTGTAGGAGTCTGCGCCACACGTTCCAGTTATCTGAATTATAGAACTGGAGGTGAAATGGTTCGTTCCTGCTTGCCTATAAAATTAAACTCCTTATGTTTACTACGAGTATGTTTCCATTTCAATCTGCTACCTTGTGTAAAATGAGCTTGCCAACTGGCTGGCTTGCAACAAGCTGGCTACTTATGCTTTTCGTACTTCACCCTTTTAGGAGATCTGTCTATTCATGCGTTCGAACACATCACACTGATGGAATGTATCTGCATCTTCATTATATATTTAGTTTATAACAGTTTTTTATGTATATTATAGAATTCAGGAAGGTGTGCGTGGCTCGACCGCCTCCTGCACGGGAGTGTGCCGGACACACGGAGCCAGCTGACACCGGGGGCCGCCGGCCGCCCCGGGCCACGGCGCGCTTTCAATTATTCTACCTGAACACACATCGCACAGGTATTAACATAAGTAGGTTCACAATTTGAATTAAGGAACAAGATAAATTGATATTCAATTTGCTTATCAATGAGGTTCCCTGATTTTACGTCAGACTTTATTTGCACATAGTGCGTCACGCGTAGAAACTCAAGTGAGTTTGTTATGTGCAAATTATAAAGCAATTGATTCTTTTCACACAAAGTTCTCATTACCAATAATAATCAGCATTTAATTCCGTCAAGTCGGGTTAGTACAGTTTCCGGACGACCATTTGTTTCTTTTGGAAATACCTTTCAATTTCCATAACCACTATACCTTTATTGTTTTAAATTTAATTGCAAAAAGTAAATATCTACCTACTTACTTCAGAAATGTGCTTTGCTTTACGTATTAAGGACTATATGCCTGAAATAAGGTTATTTTAAATCTTTATTACATATATAAATGTCTCACATTACTTATTCCAGAATACAAGAGGTGTTTGGTGAAGCGTTTAATCCAACGTCTACCACCAACACATTTTTAAGAGCATGTAACAACATATAAAAAACTACTACCTACCACATAAAACACTCCGGCTCTATGATAACAAACAGGTGGGTAATTTTTCCTCCGGCCCAGTATCGTCATCATTCTCAGACTTGATGCTGATACTTAGCATCTTATTTGTTGC
This sequence comes from Hoplodrina ambigua, assembly GCA_949774945.1. Classification (NCBI taxonomy): domain Eukaryota; kingdom Metazoa; phylum Arthropoda; class Insecta; order Lepidoptera; family Noctuidae; genus Hoplodrina; species Hoplodrina ambigua. Next base: position 16,904,952 of record OX458966.1, read on the forward strand.
ATCTTCGTCTTGACATTGTCGTCTATGGCAATGCTGGTATGAGGATTATTGCAGTCCTTCCAAAGCTTTTTTCATGATAGTGCAAGACAGTTAATATCGTGTGAAATCTCTTAAATAATCAAATATCTGCCCATCTTCCACAAAACTGTCTCACGCTCTATTTTAATATAGCGCCATCTGACAATTGTTCATAAAGTTACCGTAGTGGTGAACCCTCCAAATCAAAGTCGTCTCTCTTCGGGGTGTGTCACTACACTAATAGCGCCCTCTGCCGAGGGGTGGTCACAGCGCACCCCTCGCCGAGGACCTTCTCATATTAAGCTTCAAATAACTGTACATAGAGAGCGCTGTATGCTTCAGAAGGGTTTGCGAAGGCTTTGGCCAAGTATGAAAAGTGAAATGACTCGTCGCTCGAGTAACAGCAACCTAAGACTTGCCTACAATTACCAGTAGATGGAATTGGTGTCGTATATTAGAGCTAACTCAAAATGAGCTTGTTCACGCCAAACATTAGTCTGATCGAGATATTTAAAACTATGAAGACCAACATGTTTATGTGATGCCTCAATTTGTTTAAACATAATTATAAACTTAACAGCATATTATCCATCTTTGCATACATGCACACATTTTAATGATTTCTGAAATAATGTAGAGATTTTGTAGAAACCTTTGAAAAATAGCGCAGTTGACTTTCATGACTTAGAACTAATAAGGAAAATCGTTTATTGGATATGAACGATTTTCCTTTTACTTTTAAAAAGACAATACTCTCGGGCTAGGCCCGTACTACGAATTGTAATCGTTGCGGATATTAAAAATCGCCAATCTGTGAACAATTCAAATATACTATAGACCGCGCTTTGCGACAACAGATCGATATTTCATTTATGACTGAATTTCATTTCGGAGGAGCTCGTGGCTAAGTAATAACAGCCGCACGGGTCGATCCGTCAGGTTAAGCAACGCTCGCCGGGGTTGGTCCGTGGATGGGTGACCATCTTTACACACCGAGACTGCTCCGTGCCTCGGAAAGCACGTTAAGCCGTTGGTCCCGGCTGTCATACGTGGATCTTTGACATCTCTGATATCCAGTGAAGCGGAAAAGCCATTGAAGTCTCTGTGTGACTTCAAACAGATGGCATGTATTCGGTACAGGTCGTGTGGAGCCTTGGGAATGCTTTGTTTGTATCTGTAAGTCTATCTGGCTAAACATTTCATCCAGATTTCCTAGAAAAATATTATTTTATTTTTCTAGGAAATGTAGTTGAAATGTTTCTACATTATACAAGGTAAATAAAATTAATAAGCTACGAGTCGTGTCCCGTAATAGGTACTAACATAATTATATATCACAGTTACAAAGATAGTAGTCACCAGTGTACTTTTTGAAAATTATTTTGAGATTGAAGCGGACCATTAGTTGTAATATGAACCACAAACAGACAACAAAGAAAATGAAAGGAAAACCCGACGCTTCCAACGATACACATCATTTGTTAAAATACTACGAGCAGTGTAGCAGACAAGTGTATAGGATCTCTACGTCACATAGTGTTACATAACATAACGTGCATTATGCAGGCTGTGTGTAGGTACACATAGCTTGCTAAAATCATAACCCTCCTCTTGAGTACGCCGTCATCGGGTAATGATTTTATGATTTATGTCGTTACCTTCATCATTTCTCGTGGATCATCTCGGGTGATCCATGAGAACGCGTCGCGCCTGCTACAGATACCCATACGATACGAGATCATAGTAGTTAAGACTCTCAGGTAGGTAGGTACATATTCTATTCTGTTTACTGGCGTTAGGGAATGCGGGTACGGTCGCGACACAAACCTAGTTAGATAATGAGAAACGACACCGCGTCGCTGCCACGCCGCCGCGCGCCGCGCCGCGCCGGGCGGTGGCGTTCTCAGTAATTAACTAGTGCACTTTGCAGCGATGTAGTCCTTAAACTTAGTTATTGTCAGCTTCCTTTATTTCAACATTATGCTACAACTAAACACAAGTTCTGGTTTCCAGATTAGGTAAATGCGTATTTTGTGGAGCGACCCGTCTGGAGTGGTAGTAAGAATATCAATAAAAGTAAAGTTTACATGACGACGCATTTTTCTCAGTCCTTTTATCTTGGTATCCTTTTAATGTGTCAAGTTTGTCTAACACGGGTCAGATTAAAAAGATAACATGATAAAGCCAATCCTGAAAAAGATATCTTTTTCATTTATTGAGTGAAAGAAACCGCGTCCTTTACAAAGTAATGTCTCAGTAACTGATACGCTATCGATAAGTAATATAGACTGGACATCTCCCAGTACGGTATCGATACCTTGTAATATTAAGCGCCGTCATGGGACAGAGTGATTCGAGCTCAAATATTATTTAACATTTATTATCTTCCTATTTATTAATAAAGGTACTTTTTGGCTTCAGCTGCTTGTAGAGGGGCTTAAAATGTTATAGCGAGGCTTTACAGCGTAGCATTATAAGTTTTACTTTAAAGAAATTATTACTCACAATAACAAATTGATGACTGTTATTACATAGATTCTATTAATATTATAGTAAGTACATACATATTATGCAAATTGTATTCTTAATAAGCAAGTCAGCGATTATAATGTACCTGCAGTATAGTGATTCTCAGACGAGACGAGAGTACCTATTTCGGTGTATGAAATAATAATAATATTGTAGTGAACTTGTGACGATATCGAGCGTCCCTCCGGTACATAATGGCTGGAGGCACAATACAGACGATATCGAACGTGTCCTCAAAGCGGGCGCCGCCATCGCCCGCGGCTGTTCTACCTGACCGACCACACTCCAAGCGTATTTGGGACACCGAGACCTACTCTAAACTTTCTCAGCCATCGACTTAACATAGCTTTGTATAAAATAAGTACGTACGGGACTTCTGAAAACTGTGAGCACTAGTATGGTTTCAAAACTTTGAACAGTTACCATTCGGTGAGCGTTACTTTTCGTGAACTAATTTTGTTACGATACTCGTAGACTGAAATGTATTCTGCATGAATGAGTCTAACATCCGGTTTCTGAAACGCCAAACAAGACAATCGTTATTTGCTTACTAATTGCCAAACTTATGAGAACTGCTGCGATTGGCTGGCTGAAATAACAACAGACAAGTAGGTCACTTGATATCCGTTAGACAACCTTCAGCTAATTTGTTGATGTTGATGAGCCAGAAACCGGGTACTACAGACGAAAACGTACATAGTAGTACTTACTGGTAATTATGTTTTGAAATCAACTCAAATTCTACCTTTCTATTGGTAATACAAAATGTACTTAAATGCAAAGTAAAAATAAATAGATGAAAGGTATTTAATTTGTATATTTTTCCGCTCAGCGACATGTCACCGCCGCACGGTGGGCTGGAATTGTCAAGTGTGGACTTAAGGATTCAAATGCGTATTTTTAAATTTTATGTACTAATACAAATGTTTTTTGTTATTTGTAATTTTTTTATACCCAGTATTTTTCGAGTTATAAACCCCTAAAGTTTGTATGAAATATTAATCGGTTTTTGGTTTATTCTGACATGTTTTAATATTGTATTACAGAAATATAGCAAAAAAACAAATTATTGGTAAACATTCTACACCACCCTTATGACGTCATTTATTTTTCACGATACTCACACCACCCTTATGACGTCATTTGTTTTTAACAATACTCATTAGCGCAGCAAAATGATGACGTGTCATTATGTGATTGGATGATGAATAGCAGGTAAAAAAATGACACGGTTACATTTGAAAAACAACCATCTTTAGTACGTTGTTACACATCGTAATAAACGCACTATCCTATCCCACATTTTCGGAATACTAATACTATTTATTACGTAAAAATGTTCGATTTGGTATCAAATATTGATATTGTTGTGCTATTAAAGGAAAGTGGAAGTTTTAAAAATAATAGTGTTTCATATAGTGCTATTAAATCTAGATTAGTCCCCACTGTGTTAAGTGATGAAAACGATAAAGCGCTAAAAGCGTTTTGTGCAAAATATTGCTATAATCTGCAAAGGAGATGGCAAAATGCTCATAGCAAAGAGGAATTGTTTAGCAACAATAATTGCGAATGGTTATCATCGGAAATAAAGTGGCCTGATTTCATTGTAAGTGCATTTGAAAGAAACCAAGACTCTGTTCCTAGTACATCAAGTGAACATGAATCTCCAGCAAAAGTGTCTACTGCCACGTCAACGAATGTAAGTCCAAGAAAACCATTTTGTGAATTAGGACCTAAGCAAAAAAAGAGACGTACAGAACATATTCATACAATTATGACTACAGAGGAAATGTCTCATGCACATATTATGAAATTACGAGAGGATGGTAATCAAGGAATAGCTGAAATCCTCGAATACCTACTTAAAAATCCACAGGATGTGCAAAAAGCCAAAGATAGTCTTTTACGTAAAAATGAAAAACCTAAATTTACTCCAGATGAAGCTTTGGGACTTGTTTTGTCCCTTAAATTAACAAAGTGGCAATACAATATTTTAAGAAAAAGTATCAAAGAGAAAAATGTCGACATGTTCCCTTCCTACAACAAGGTGCAAAATGCAAAACAAGAATGCTACCCGCCAAAGGATGATATCACCTTAACAGATACAACTGCTAGAATAAAATTGCAGGCTCTATTAGATGTAACCGCCAAAAGGATATTCAAAGCAATCAATATTGATAGCACAGACTGTAAGGAGTTGACAATCATAAGTAAATGGGGAATGGATGACGCCTCGAATCAAGCAAACTATAAGCAAAAAATGACAACGGATGACAAAGAGGACAGTGCTTCGACAGATGATTCAAGTATTGTTATGGGTAGTTTAGTATCAATAAAAATTGTTTCCGAAGAACAAATTATCTGGGAAAACGACTCACCAAATTCAGCATATTGGTGTCGTCCAATATTTTTAAAATTTGAAAAAGAGAATAAATCAACGATTTTAAGAGAGAAAACCGACATTGAAACGGAGATAAATGAATTGAAGGAAACAGAAATTGGAGACATAAAAGTCTCACATTCATTATTGCTTACCATGATAGATGGCAAAGCAACATCAATCCTCTGTGAAACTTCAGCTCAACGATGTGACATGTAAAGCTGTTCCTACAGAATTGAATAACTTGTCTTTGTTATTGACTAAAAACATTGATACCGACTTGTACAAATATGGTTTATCATTGCTACATATATGGATACGTTTTATGGAATGCATTCTTCACATAGCCTATAGACTGAATTTCAAAACATGGGTTGCAAAAGGTGAAAACAAAGTTTTGATGGAAAATAGAAAAATAAAGCATTCAGGAAGCTTTTAAAAATCAAACAGGCCTTTTAATAGATGTTGTAAAGCACGGACATGGAACTACTCATGACGGGAATACCGCTCGAAGATTTTTCTCAAATACTTGCTGATTGCTGCGGCAATTACTGGTGTCGATGAAAACTTAATAAAACGGTTTTCAATCATTTTAGAAACAATATCTTCAGGTCATAAAATTGACACAGTGAAGTTTAAAGAATATACGGAAGCCACCATAAAATTATACGTAGATTTATATGAGTGGTATCCCATGCCCTCCAGTGTGCATAAAGTTCTTGTTCATGGAGCAGCTATCATTAAAAACTTGGGATTAATTCCGATTGGAAAGTTATCGGAAGAAGCGGCTGAATCGAGAAATAAAGACTTTAGGCGATATCGCCAACACCATTCAAGAAAATTCTGCAGAAGAGCTAATGAGGATATTTTGAATAATTTAATAATTAGTTCAGACCCTTATATATCATCAAAACGTCATAAAATGATACGGAAACACAAACCATTTTCAGAAGAAGCGAAAGCCATGCTTCTGTATCTCCAACATTTGAAGATGATGAGCGCGAAAATATAGAATATGTATATTTGGAATGTTTAGAGAACGAATCTGAATCAGAATCTGATGAAATTGTATAAGTGATAATTTTGTGAGTGCGTGTGTGAGTAACAGTGTGCGTATGAGTGGATTAGGCCTCCTGGGGACACCACTCAAGGGTGGTGTGGAAAAGGGAATGAAAATCAATTTTCTCCAAAATCGAAGAAAATAGAAGCAAGTGATATATCGGATAATTTGCCTAAAAAATAGCATAATCGAATACCGAAAGCCGTTTTTTGAGAACTCTTGAGAATTAAAAGTTATTCATATAAAATCAAATTTCTCCATACAAAAAAAAAATCAAATCGTTATAACTTTAAAAATATTAGGTATATACAAAAATCGTAGAAGAAAAGTGTCTTGTATTTAGTGGTAGATCGCAAAGCCGTTATTATTTTTTTTTAAATTGCTCATCAATTTTCGTGAATCCCTAAGTCCATGAAAGCTTGATTTCGGCCCAACGTGCGCCGGCGGCCATGCGCCCCAACTGCAAACATAGCCGATCACACAGGGCGGCTCTGTCCGGGACGTGCGCCACGCGCCGACCGGGCCCAGCCTGAACTGGTCCAGCTACCTACGGTTGTTACACAAAGAACGCAAGTTCCTAACGTCGTTGGAACTTTAAAAACATTGTGTGTATAAGTAAACGTATGTGTGCTATGTCAGCAGATATATGTAAGTACGTACCGGTTACAAGTATTTGAACGGCAGATTAATGTAGCTGCGTGATTGTAATGCATATTATAATACAGGATGTGCTCGTGATGTTGAGGTATACTCTAAGATGCAACTAGTACCACATTGATGTATTTATTCGTTCATAGCTCGTCACAGCACAGTAATGGCTTTCATGTCATATTAGTTTAGTTTTGCTTTTACTAAAAGCTAACGCTTGAAAAAGCAGACATTGTTTTAAAGAGTCATGGCCTATAATATCGTATAAAATTTTGTTATTTACAATATTATTTTGTCGAAGTAGTTTTTTGCCAGAATAAAGAAGCAAAATAAAATATGATGGTACTGTAAATAAGTACTTCATGGCCATCTCGTCAGGCCCGTGCCGCGGCGCGTCTCCCGGACATCAAACGGAAATCATTCACAGCCATCGAGCCACTCGCCCGTCATCCGGCATCCTGAACAACTCTCCTCCCCAACCTCTCCCCGCCACCCCAGACGTCCCGCGTCTGTACGTGTAATCAACAGACAGGACAACTCGCCAAGCGGTGCTGATGATTATTGCACTTGGGTGCCGTGCTTATTGCTAGTGTGGGGTCCAGCCTCTTTCATCACTTTACGAGAATGTATCGATGATAATTATTATCATTTATTTCTTAAAATAAAAATAACTTTAACAACTACAATTAATTAAATACAATTGAAATCTGTAACCAAAATTTACTTACTCTGTTTTTAATTAAGTTCAGAGTTCAAAAGTAAGAGGAAAAGGGACACGTGACGTTGTCAGACAGACGAACATAACGAAATTATAAGGGTCTCCTTGACTACGGAACCCTTGAAACATTAGAGTATTAAGAGCTCACAATCTGTCGAGAACAGACTTGTATCTGCGGAGGGGTGTATCGATAACAACTGGATGTAATGTAACGTACCCGCAACGATATTAGTTTAGCAAACAGCCGTGAAATCAGGATTCCCTGTGAGTAATATTTATGCAAACACCAGAGAGTCGCGAGGAGGTCTCACTAAATTAATTTGTACGCTCTAAAGCAATATTCGCGAAATGTATTCATGAAACAGGTATTATCCATGGTCGGTTTAACTATTCGCTGCGAGTGGTTTCCGCGTCTAAAATATTACTCAATCATTTTATTTGATGAAACTATTAGTGATCTGCTACAGCGGCACACATGGGAAATTTGTATTCTGTGGGTGTAAACGGTTAATTTTCGTTTGCTTTAGTCATTACGTGGTCGGCTCGAATTAGCCCTTTTATCTGAGCTATCTGACACGTCATCATTAGGAGCATGAGAAGAGCGTCGACTAGCTGTTTTGTGGAGTGTTCATCTACTTAATACTCAATACTTAATGTTTTATTGCACCATTGCCTTGTTTTCATCTATTCACTATTTGTATATTATGTTCCAGAACATCAACATCGATCGCTCAAATTAATTTTTATGCTTTTCAACACAATTGCTCGTAAAGCGGCTCTTATTGCACCGCTCTGTTTTATTTATCTATACGAAGAGTTTTGATCGTTTTTATGCAAACATATTTAGCAAATAAATTTTATAAATTACAAGTTCATTCATACATAAATTTATTACTTAATTAATTTATCATAGATATTCTTTTTTCATGTTTCATGTTAATTTGTATTCTATACACGAAAATATCAGGCTGTTTAGCTGATATCTATCATAATGCGACTCCTAATACTAAAATATAAGAAGTTGCATTATTTAGTCGCGTTGAATCAACTGTTATCAAAAGGTTAATCTGAGAAACTACACATCTAGGCATAAGATTGCTAAAGGCCATCTAATTGACTTGATCAAGGTGTTAGCTTCTTCTACCACAAAAAATCCTTTTTCCAAACACTTTTTGTTGTGCTCAAGAATAATTGCCTCTAACTTGTTGGTATACGATCCTAAAAGCTGACAGTGTTCAGTAAAATGCATTTGCAGGAAGTAGGCTAAGCGCATTTGGTGAAGACATTACGTGCATGTCACTTGAAGGCGCGCGGCGCGGAGCAGCGCCGGCGCTAAGGTCTCACACATGTGCACTTCTTTTTTTCATATTAAGTATTATTATACTTACATTATACACGAAATATAATCATAAAATTGCTAAAATGAAAAATGAAATGAATAATATTTATTTCCAGAATAACACCCAATTTCAAATATACGAGTACCTATATATTAAAACACAAAGACAACAATAAAAAATAATTATTAATAACAAGGAGAACAACAATTATGGCGAATCAGCTTACCGGCGTGTGGTAAGACTGCCACCAGGACTATTGTCCCAGTCACGCACCGCGGTCACCAAGGAGTTAGCGGAGCGACGATGTATGGCGGAGCGTGCCTCGGCCGAGCGGAGGAAGATATATTATTTGTATCCCGCAAGCGAAGCCAGCCGACGTCTTCAGGAGCAGGACACTGGGCATTCTATCCCTATCCAACTTAGCAGCTTCCATCAGCAAGTAAATTCAATTATGTTTGTGAAGCTGTAATGTTTAACAATACAGTCGTCATAAATACAATCGCAAAATCGTCGATAATGCTAAAAGTATCACGTGTGCGATAGCCCTAATAGCACCCAAGCGGGATACCGGCGACGGAATCCAATTATATTGTTCTCGAGCGCGATATTAAGGTCCGTGCCGCGCCGGTGCCGCGCCGCGCCGATGCCGCACCGATGTTCCGATCCCGAGCCGCTGTTTATTGCGGAACTCGTTGAATGATTCGCGGCGACAATGAGCCGAGATTGGAAATGAAATGTTTTGTGCTTCTTGCTGCCTCCGGAGCGACGAGCGCCCTGACGAGAGGGCCGCTATTACGATTGTATCACTTATTGTTGTACTTTGTCTAGTAGATAATGTTACGGCATTGTGCAGGTGTTCCCATCTACTTACTCGTTTGCTATTTGCAGTGACATTGGTAGCAGAGACAAGGACACTCACATGTTTTAGGTTAGTTAAAAAAAAAGATCACCGCCTTCAAAAACCACAAAATAAAAAATAACTTTAGCTTGAAAGTCGGCGGCTTTGGTTTTATTTCTTGTTATGTAGGTATTGCCACCGACTTCCAAGCTAAAGTTATTTTTTATTTTGTGGTTTTTGAAGGCGGTGATCTTTTTTTGTAAAAAAGCCTTTTATTTTTCAGTTTTTAGTGCTTGTGTGTTAATGTTTTAAATCCTTACATAAAGCCCTTTCAAACAATACCTCACACGATATATTTAATTTTGGAAAGTGGTAAGAGGGGGGTTGACGTACCCCCACCCCACTTCCTTCAGTCAGTCATCGATTACACGTTTATACAAAGCAATTTTTCTTGTTACGGCGGTTCTGCTGTGATTTTATAAGGAGTTCCGTTCCATATCTCCAAAGTTCATCATCAGATCATGACAATATTCCTATGGGACCTATTCGGGACCAAACTCTTTCAAACATAAAAAGAATCATCCAAATCGATTCATAATTGGCGGAGTAATCGTTGAACAAACACACAAAAAAAAAAAAAAAAAAAACATACGCGTCGAATTGAGAACCTCCTCCTTTTTGAAGTCGGTTGAAAACACTGACAATCAGATGAAAATAACATTACATCAACAATATTATGACCGAACAGTGTGATTGGGTATGGTAATATTTCCTTATTGCGCTACTCCGGTGTAAAATACCTTCATGTTAAGGTGGAAAAGGGTAAACGGCACGGAGGCAGTCAGGAATAATGTTCTTTAATTAAAAGAAATAAATCCAGAACTCAAGAAATAAACATGAGTAATTGTTTTAATTTAGTTTTTCTTCTCAAAATATATTTCGAGAATTATAACATCTTCGAAGGTGTTGCTGCGTTTTTCTTGATGGACAATGTTGTCACACTGTCGGAGAGACGCTTTTCTTGTGTTCATCACAATTGACACACACACACACAAGCGCGTCAGTACAGTGGCGGCCACATGTGTCGTGTGTGCGCGGTACAACACAGAGGTTCGACAGTGGGGTGGTTGTAAAGTTCACTTTACTGCGCTCAATGTTATTTACTGCAGATGCTCTGTCTCGTAAAATAACACGGGTTTACGTTTTTCCTAACATTATTGTTTGTAACTAAAATCTTGAATCGTAAAATTCATGAGATACCCTGGCTGGTTCGCTCACCGAAAACGAAATATTCTCTTTTTATAGTCCAGTACGTTCAAATGCAAAATGTTTTATTTCAACTTAACTTCTATTATTTTTTTAATATTTTCAGTAAAACATTTGGGTTCTACAGACTAACGGCAGCAGCATTCCTGGCCAGATTACAACTAATGCAATTATAACCTTAACTAATCATCTTTTTTAACAAATTAAAGTGAAGTCTGCTTTAGGACAAGTGAAATACACTGAGAACGTTTCAGACTCGAGAAGAACATAGCACTAATATACTACAAGAATGTCCCGAAGCTCTGCACTCCGTAAGCTAGCGCACATAACGCTACAATAGCGCAATCAGAAGACGCTGGCGTTACATCGCAGTATCATCCGCTATTATCGTGAGCCAGAGCAAGCACATTCACCACATGCACACACTGTCAGAAGTTTAATTTGTATTTTTGTATAATGTCTATTGTACAGCAGCTGCTTATAGGAGCTCTGATACTCATACAATGTCTGCAACTTATTTTGTTATAAACGTTAATGCTAGTCAGGAGATATCAAGACAGATGTGTCTGCGCCGGGTTATATTCTGTTTCCTGTCAAAGTTTGGAGTTACCAAGAGTGGCGCTTTTGTATCTCTTCCATTGTTGCAAGACGTCAGATAGCATACACGCTCCAAGAGCAACCGGGGGTGCGGGGGCGCGGGGGGCGCAGCAGACTGTGCCCCGCGTCGCATCCCGTTTTAATTGAATTCGTTGCAACTCTAAAACGGCACCTGCTATAAACAATGGGAGGCAGCGATATTTTCCCAATCTCGTTGATTCACTAATTGATGAGAACCATAAAGCCGCACACACATGCCACAAACACTATCAACGTATTACTCGAGATCATCAATACAATTCTATCCCAAAGGACCTGATTGCTCAAATAACCAACCATATCAACTTTCCATAAGAATTTTATTATATTTTTAAAACTATGTTATTAGGGCAGAGTGTAAGCAAGCGACGAGTGACAAGCGGTGAGCGGCTAGCTCCCCGCCCGTCGCTTGTCCACGCTTCGCCCGGATCCGGAGTGCTAGCGCTACTAATACCTTTGTACAGTTTGTGTGCAGTTATGTAGCGCGCGGCGGAGCCACGACCGACCCGGCCCAACCTCGTTATACTAGGAATTTAGCTGAGACATCTACAGGCCCATTAACTGGTGTTCGCATGTCCGGCGAAGCGACAGACGTTGCCACATTACAAGGCGGGTAAAGTTGGTAACAAACGATTTCGAAAAAGATTAGTTCGGAAATCTGGAGAACAGAATTGACCTAAATACCGAGGACAAGATTTCAGAGGCTCAAAAAATACCGATGACCCACCACGTCGAAAAGTGTTTTCTCTTTTGTATGGCAATAGCAGACTGTGATGTCACTTATTTCCCAACTAATTTAGTAACTACAGTGTAAACAATTGTTGGTTGGCCAATAAAGGAAAATAAAATAAACTAATGATTGACGACACGTAAAAGTTGAATTTTACAGTTAAAAAAGTGTTTTAGAGAAGTTGTGTCTTGGATTTATTACCTCTCGTATTAAGCAAGTGCTCACGTTACGCATTTCACGCTAAGCGTTTTCATGCTTTTTATCGTGGTTAGCAACTCGGGCAGCTTAGGATACCCACACAAGTAAGTAACCTAACTTTGAACTACACCACCACTTCTCAAATCGATCAGAGCACACTACAGAAATTGAAACTGTTTCCCGATTCAACAATAGATGATACCAATATGAATTCCGCCGCAGTCTAATAATTCCGTTTAATACCCCGGTGTGTCGGCAGCCGCTGTTGACAGAGGGACATCCGAGTGCCGATTATAATCCGATCATTTTTATCTGCGTCGGTCGATATTTCGCGAATGAATATTATAAAGCTTATTGCCGCGGCGTGATGATTTAAACCCGGGATTATTGACAACAATATTTAACTGCAGAAGCTATGAAACATCGCGTCTGTCTTTGTTCGTTGTTTGTGTTTTAATCTTTATTAATGCAGAAAGTACTACAAAACTGTGTAAGGGACACCTCAGTTTGTCGAGAGATAGTGATAACTTAGATTTGGTGAAACGATTTCAACATCAATAAGCCTGCAAGTTATGATTTCAAGCAAGAATGCGCCGCAATATGCCGAACCGATCACCACGAAGCATTAATGAAGGTATGAATATTAATGTACAAGGGTAATTACCCAGCTAAAGCTACAATATCAAAGCGAGTTCGAAACTTCTTCAACAAGCCGTGAGTAATTCTCTCGAAACTCGTTAACAACTAAAATTAAAAACTCACGATTAAATCTCACAAGGTCGGGATCTGTGACGTCACAAGTGCCGACTCCAGTGCGACACTGACACTTAGAAAACAAACAGAGAATGCAGAAGATCCAATTTACGTAAATGTACAACACCTTATTACGAGTAACACCATACACGCACTTCTTAAAAAAAGTTTGTTTATAATTGACCACTCAAATAATTTCTCTCGTTATTGTATTTTCGTTACATTTTTACTAACTGCTCTGGCAACAAGCTTATACTTAATTAAAATATATAAGATTAACGACTAGTTCTGACAGTCGCTTAATTCACCGATAACTTGAAAATACTGAAAGGCCCAAGCGGGCCTTCTAATATTATTGAGGGCACAATACCAGCCGTCAGCGATGCGGAAGAAATTTGGCCATATTTTTAGTTATTTGATTGACTGTTATAATCATTATAATGATGTCTACATTTACATCACGCCCGTAATCCCCGAAGGGTTAGGCAGAGTAGTACCCATAGTAACCCATGTAAAAGAGGGCGAGCCTATTGCCATCAACCGGGCACAAAATTAGACTCCGAGGCTGCTACTGAGAAATTCCTAATAACACTGCCCGTCCTGGGAATCGGACCCCGAGACCTTATACTCAGAAGTCGCGCTTTGCGACCACTAGATAGGCAGGCAGATAAATATATTTTGTAAATTAATATTGAATAATAATTATGAAATAAAAAAAATATCAAAAAGTAAAAAATATTGAAATACTTTAATGCTTTCATTTTGTCAACCGATTTACTTACTGTGATAACTTACAAAGTGCTCAAGTTTTGCATCATGTGTGAAAATATACGAGTCAAGTACACTGATCCGTCTACGAAGTTGTTTAACATAAACCTTCTGTATGTGACCTGCACTTTGTGGCTCAAAGCTGTAACTTTGTGGCGCTGAAAGTCCCAAGTTAATAAACAAATTAAACAAGTTAGCAAAGGTCTTTGATAGGGGCTTTTGTGTCATTAACGGTTTATAGATATGCTTTAAACAATGGAGCTATGTTTCGAAATAACATTTTATTAATATTGTAAAGATAAATTATTATTTTCGTGTGTGGGAGTTTATTGCGAAGACATGTTATATCGTTTCACATTGTGAAATGCCTTTGATGTGAAATAAATTAAATGTTTTCATGATATGAAAACGCTGTTGTTTCATTTACATTTTTATTGTATTGTTTCGTGCAAAAAACACTGTTTTGGAGTAGTACGAAAGGATTTGTTCTTAAATGTCGCTGCTTTTTAAGTTCGATCAACAGTCACATCAGTGTTGTAAGCCTGCTGACAACCAATTAAAAATAATGCTACATAAACTTATTTTTACCCATTTTTAATATTCTGCGACACTTTATTGCTATTACAACATTATGATATAATCTCATAAGTATAGTAAATGCAATCAGCGCATTAAGAGCGCGCAGATTATCGTGCTCCGACGACGGCAACCTAATCGGATTGCGTCCGCGCTGGTGATCACGCGACCAACTCGCTCGGTTTATGTGAAACTCACTTATTTCTAGCAAGGTTTTATACATGCTGATGGAAAGAGTACCGTGTATTAGTGCGGATATGTTGTGCAGCTTTACAAGCACGGCAGGCTGCTGAATAATATCATGTTAAGCTCTGAAAGCTCACGCGAGCTCTTCTTTTGAGTTTCGCAGGAAACATTAAATAAGTACCTGCGCTTTACACTGAACACGATTTGAAAACTTGCTTATTTATTTATCTGTGTGCAACAAAAGGCACAAAGGAAGTTTTAATACCTTAAGCATTATCTACCACTCAACCAAAGCTGGTGAAGAGATAACAAGGCGGGTGCAGATCATTGTACGATCCTAAAACAACAAACTATACACACACATAGGTACACTCGTGTACTGTTTCTGTATCTGAAAGAGTCACCCTGCGCTTCATTTTGCAACTAAGTTACACTTACTTTTCTTCCATTTCAGATCATCAAAGAGAACATCGTTAAAACTTGGAGTAAACTTTTAATGATAATGTAACAACAGTCAACAACAATATCATAAATCTGTCGCGGGCTCATGTAACATAAAGTTACATTTTTATTCAGGAGCACAAATATTCCTTTCTAATTCCCACATCGAGACGTACAAGTGTACTCGTTTGATATTATAATAAGGAGTTCCCAAGAACTTGGGCTCGTTCCACACGAGAGGTTTATTTCCCTCCAATTCCCATGTATGGAATACCAGGTACCTATTCATAGAGACGCAGCGGCTAACATCGCAAAGTGGTATATAAATGTTGTTTCTTACGCGTACTTTATTACAGCATGTTACGTGGGGCTCTTGCGGAACACAACAGTCTCAGGTCTCGGATAAAAGATTTTTTTTACTCTTTCGTCCTCAAAACTCATTACATTACTTATACAACAGTAATCCGTGTTCTCATTCAATTAACTCCTGAGCCAACATATTCCGTTTCCCTATTCTGAGGGAATTTAAGACGAGAGTCGTGTCGTGTTCTGTCGCATGGCGCCGCGTCTCAGCGCAAGGACACAATAAACATTAGCTCTCATTATTCGTCGCGAACAATGCGCCTCAGAGCTCATCATTTTTGCTTTGTGATTTAACAACAGGTGCGTCATTTATCCCGTCCTGTTACCCGTGGGACGTACTTTATTAAACATGTCGTAAATGTAAGTCGGAGATGATATTGTATTTATAAAATCTATTAAACCTCCAACAGTGGATATTCCCGCCATTATAATGGGGAGATTAGCACAGTAATGCCCACATTAGACCTTCAGGAGTGATAAGGAATAGTATAACGTTAAGTAGAGAACATCTATTATGGACCGGAAGATTTGAATCTGTTTAAAAGCTGTGCTTAGATTCAGATGATGAAACGATAGTGATCGAAGATGCAAGATCTAAGATTGGTTTATTTTTGTTAAACATAGGAACATTATAAGTATTCATTTGGCGTTATGCTTTGCCTCTAGAGCAAATTTGTGTTGGAATAAGATTTGGAAAATCGTTGTTCATTGAAAACATTAAATTAAATCGCTTTATCTTAATCTTTCTCTTTAATTGATTCTGGGCAACCCAATTTCTCATAATAAATAGTAATAATTGTATCGGAACTTGGTATCTACTCTCTACGGGATGTCGTAACGTACAGACTGATCGCGTCGCAGATAGCCGCACGAGTTTGGATGTAACTGCATTTGATGAAAACGATGCAAGTCATTTTGCGCCAAGTAACAATACTTCTATACATAATCAGAGCTACGGGCAGTGCAAGCATTGCTTGAAAATACGTTACCTTCACCGTGTATATCACCGGTAGGCACCTACATAATGTCCATAATTTCCTCTCAAAATGTTTTAAATATCGCGGCACGCACCGCCGCCGCGCCGCCGGCCTCTCCCGAGACATTTGCTAGGAATGCGGAGCGCTCGGCAAGTGGGGTCGCTCAGACGCTCAGTGTAGCCGAGACGTTTCCTGCGACGTATAATACCGCGCCTGAGCGCTGCGCCATTATCTTATGCGGTACGACGCATACCATTAACTTGATTATATTTCACTCGTACTGTGCTGCTGCGGCGGACGGAAGCCAAACTCTTTATAATGATGTTATACCTATGTACGGCTGTGTTTAGGTAGGTATGGTTTAGACACTACTTCTGCCATTGATTATAATCATAATAGCCGTAGACAATAAGTAAGTGCGCGAACACATGGGCACCTTTTTACGGGAACGTCAACGAATCTAAGCAAACAAATAGGGTAAACAAGTTAATGTACAGTTGCATAAAGACGTTTTCCT
Organism: Hoplodrina ambigua; assembly: GCA_949774945.1. Lineage (NCBI taxonomy): Eukaryota > Metazoa > Arthropoda > Insecta > Lepidoptera > Noctuidae > Hoplodrina > Hoplodrina ambigua. The sequence goes on from OX458966.1 coordinate 16,921,894, forward strand.
GCGCTGTAAAGACACTCTGTTAGATTCCTTATTTATCCTTATTATAACTTCATAACTTCCTCACGGCTCACTTCAACTAAAACTTGCAAAAGAAGATGACGCCACACAGTGAGACATTAGCGGAGAAAACTGTGCTTTGAATACAAATTGCTTTCATAGTTTTACCTACTTGAAAACTGAACAAACAAACTGAGAAAATTGTCCGCATAATTCTGCTACACACACTTGCAAGACAAGCAAACTTCGCAAGAGATGACCGCCGCCCCCGCCCCCCGCCGCTCCGCCGCCCCGCCGCCCCGCCGCGCGCCTCACACGCTGCAAGTCTCTTTTGAATTATATCGCGATCATTTTGTTCTCCCATGAGTTGAAACGAACGTTAACATTCGAGGTTTTGCCCATTCCAAACACAATTATTGGAATTCAATTTTCAAACCAATTCTCGGTGTCGTGGAGATCGCTGAGTGCTTTGTGGTAAGTTGAATGTAAAGGGGACAACACAAATTGTATGTGATGTTTATTATTTTTCTCACGCAAGAAGAATTTTCCGGGGAAAGTTTAATAGCACTTTGCAATCGTGTACCTACATTATTACTCCTAGCTCCGAGCGGGGAAACACACCTTTTTATTGATAATCTAGTCTTTTTTAATAGGATACGCGAAGTTTGGTAGTTGTTTTTATTTGTTTTATTATTTTATTAATTTCCAACTTTGCTTAGCCACAATAGTACATTACTATGTGTCGGTTGACAACGTTCGCTGTTTGACAGCTCGTGTCAGCCCACTTGTGATCACGACGAGCTCGGGAGGCTGTGAATAAGCTTTAGCTCGATGCGGGTCACTAATCTGGCAAAGAGAGCTCCTTGTTGCGGTCAGCAGGCTTAACGACACCGCGTGGTTCTATGATTCGAAGAGCGTGTTGCTGTTTAGTTGGTTCGACCTCTCTTGGTGAGTAATAGTTATTTGTTATACAAGAGTGCAAAGTTGCTTTTTAACCGCGTGTTCAATTTTGATGACCGAGCAAGCGAAGGATTCTAAAATTGAATCACGAGCGCAGCGAGTGATTCAAAATTAGAATCCTGAGCGTTAGCGAGGGAATCAAAAGAGCACGAGGTGAAAAATCTTTGCACTCGAGTGCAACACGTAACTTTTCATTCCACCTTAGCGAGGAAATGACTAAATGCAAAAAAAAAACGTTTACAATCACAACATAGGTACACTTTTATTTCAGTTTAGGTATTAATTACTACATTATGACAGGTAAGTATTACAGAATAATCTTTAAATTATGACAAAATAATACTAAGGTATAATTAAGAAAATTTTAAAGTAACGTTGCTACAGTTATTTAAATTGAGTGTAATATTTTTGTTTGGTACTGTAATATTGGTGATAGTCACTTGTGTACTGTTTTTCGGTAAACTATCTGTCATACTTAATAGTTGTACCGATTCATCGGATTCCCTTGGCGTGAATGTTGGAGAGAGAGGGTTTTCAAGTTTCTTGTTTTTAATATAAGGTTTAACAATGACGTGAAAAAATGCCGCGTAAAGAACCGCGTACAAAGGAAATTGAAAAAAGAACACCAAGAAGGTTCCGAGTCTGAGTTTTTAACAAATTAAAAAATAGTTGTATGATATATTCGGCACCATAGAGGTAGCAGTAAATAGGTTTAATGTTTTTTTTAATTCACAAACTTAGTGCACACGATGTTCTAAATTCAATTTACTTTATCCTCTAGAGAATAAAAACGGCTTTTCCACTCAGATATTGAAGATTAAAAATACTCTTTCCGAGATGGTGGGATGAAAAAGATATTTACACATAATTTACTCAGGTGATTGTAATCTTGTCATCATCAACTTATGTTATACGGCAGGTTAAGACATCGCACCCTTTTGTATATTAAACCAGCTCTATTACAATGTTGGTGTGCATTGTTGTATCTATAGATCCTATGCGTTTTCCCAGTTTAACACTTAGCTGTGATACCTACCGACGGTCTCCAGACTCCTTTAATAATGAGTATCGTTTAAAATTAACAAACCAATTCACTACTCGCTTAGAATATTTATAGCTTTGTGATACAATGGGAGCAAGTGAGTGATATGCCAGTGTCACATTATGACGGAATTTGTGTTGCTGACAGAGATGTTGCTCCCGAGCCCACACGCAGCGCACTGTGCACGCAGCGCACGGGGTGCACGCCTCGCTACCGGGCGGGCAGCACGACCCAGCATGTTCATTGTTATAAAACATAATACCTATGAGAACACAAATTTTATACAATGTTTAAGTTCAACCACTGTGCACTGCTATGAGTATATGAATTTCCTGTAAAAAGAGATAATACTATTATGGAACATGCGTGGAGAACTATTTCCTTCAAACATCCCTGAAAATTGTTAACACACAAATTATTCGAAGGTTGTCTTTATCATACATACATAACATAACACCACGCCTGTAATCCCCGAAGGGTTTGGCAGAGGTACCCATTAGTACACCCACATTTCGCCAGTTATATTTTTTAGTCCCATGTAATAAGGGGCGAGCCTATTGCCATCAACCGGGCTCAAATTCAGACTCCCAGGCTGCTACTGAGAAATCGCTGATGGAAAAACCCAATAACACTTTGCCCGACCTGAGACCGAACCCAAGACCTCATGCACAGCAGTCGCGCTTACGACCACTAGACCAACGAGGCAGTCATCATCAGTCTTTATCATCTAGGTACATTTAACTAAATTGTCATAAAATTCTGTTTCTTTTTCGGCATTAATAAAGAACAGCGCAGATACTAGAGAAAGAGCTCTGTCATGGTTACGTGCCGTGTCACAGGTGCGCGTACTTACGGACAACAATACCTTACGACCCGCACCGTGTCACCGATCGCGGACGTGACGCGACCTCAAAGTGTCTGAGTGAACTTGACTTCTGTTGGAAATATGAGCCAGATATGTTAGTCTGTGGGTATCTTAATATCCACCTCGAGCAAGAGCTTTATCCGTGAATGTATGAGACGAAAGGAAGCGGGAGAAAAACGGAACATCTTATTATTTTTGTATGTCACGTCGAGTTCATTCTTTAATAACTAGATCGTCTGGGCTAATTAAGTAAGCATGTGATGTTTCATGTACCTACAAACATCTGTTAAGATGGTCAACCTAAGAGGTAAACAACTCATTTGACTCATAGCACTTGATTTAACCTCCGTATCTCATCTCTCCATAACACAATCAAGTATTGCAAGCGGCTTGCGCAGAGACACAACATGTGTAACCTCTATGGTGCGTCTGCGTCGCGCTAACTCGGTTTTAGTATTTTCCCGTATTTTGAACAACTGTACTCTGTTGAAGGCGCTTTGTAAAATATTTTGCTTTTGTAAGTCGCCGCGCTACCCGCACCAGCGGTGGTCCTGCGACAGTTGACAAGGGGGCTGCCCCCCCGCCCCTCCGCAACGCCACCCCAGCCTTAATTAAACTGAACAAAATTTGTTCACAAAACATTTACCTTTTATGAAAATTTTCTATTTAACTAATCAACACTGCGAGCGATACCTCGCTTCTAATATTATTACGGTAACAGGGTGTTTGTCTTAACGAATAACGATTTTTCATTAAAATGAGTTTGTTACATGCTTTTGTTTCTTCTATTTGAACGAACGTTAGTGAAGAGAGCTTGATGGGAGATAAACATAGGATAATAATATATGTAATTAGGTAGGTGGAAAGATATAGCCGTGTACGAGCCGCAATCAGTTAGTGACCTGTCACAACACCTCAACAGTTAAGAGAATGGATATTACTTCGTTGCGTCGATTGTTACCTACTTTCATTTTATTGCTTGCCTATTTTGAATTCAATCCAGCACCCAGTAGGTTACTAAATTGCTGTAAGGTGACACATTGCCATGGCGGCGGCGCTCGGAAAATTCTTGGAAAAATTGTCTATCACAAGTCTATTCTTAATTACTGTCACCGATCTTATAGAAAGAGTTACCCTGCGGCCTTAAGACGACGGGAGGCCGCGGCGGAGGGGGGGTTCGCTATTGTTTCATCCAAACGTGCGGAAGGTAATTTTGGTGAGAATTGCCTTCAGGTGTTTACCGGTCGCCTAATGGGTTTCTTTTGTGCCTTCTCCGCAGACGGAATGAGGATAAATTACTTATTTTGATACACACACCAGCTAATGGCACTTGCGGAGACGCCACCGCGTGTGTCCTGTATTGTGCTCGGAAGCACACAAGAGTTAGTCTATATAATATGGAGTTCCGACACTTTGGTACCTATCGTTACTTTTTTGTCAGAATGCGATCACAAGCGTCAGACGACTTCGATGTAAGAAGTGAATTAAATGTTTTCTGTTTATTTTTATAATAATATTATAAAATAAAATAAATAAAGCATAGACAATAATGCATTGAACATACATTTATAAAGAAATATCAATGCCCGTAGAATGATGTTACCATTTTAAAAGAGAATTCAACGAGCAAACAACAAATATTATTTCGCAGCCGTCCTAGTAATAAACGATGCGCTGAAACTGCTGTACGATGTTTATTATTGCTTTTTGGAAACGAAGCGAACTCCGCGCGAGGTCATTATGAAGCATATTCTTGGAGGGTATACAAGTGTGCTATACACGTATGTGGAGCAGAGATTAGCATAATTTGCAAGATGTATTGCGTTGCTTCGCTCTGCCAACAGCGCCGTCATCACTGGTCTCAGTGCACAGACATGCGCATTATGGTGCATCTTTTTAATCCGAAAATGAATAATTCTCAAGAAACAGATCAGCTATAAACCGCTCGAAATTACTCGTGGTACTTGTCGTTTTAAAAATCAAAGCACACGTCAAGTGTAGGTAATTATGATCCGGTTCGTATATAAATTCCTTTTTAAGCACGTCTCGTCACACGGATGTAGTGAAAAAGGCTCGTTACGGCGAGTAAATGTACACTCACTCGCCAGATAAGCCGGTTGTCGCACACAGCTCGCACCGTTCCCGCACCGCTCCCGCATCGCTCTCGCATCGCATTGACACCTGCCGCCGCAGCGGCTTCAGCGCATCTAAATAAGTAGCCTTTTGTAGTTGTGAACGAAAACGTGCCTGGAGCGGCACACTCAATGGGCTGAAACTTGCATAAACCTTAATTTTTTCACATTAGTATCATGATCCACAGCCCCAATATGGATACAGGCCTCCCTTTGCTTGTGTCAAACCCCGTGGTCCTGTACCAGCTCTATTCAGGTCCTGCCCAGAACGGCAACAATATCGTCTGCTCATCTTGCCGCCGGCGCCGGACGACCAACACTTTTTCTCCGTGTCTTTAGAGGCCGCTCTGCCACAGCATCACCGCGACTTGCTACGTGTCCTGCTTGACCCCATTTCAGTTCCATTACTCGTTTTCCAGTAACAAAGATGTTTTTAAGCCTTCCGATTTCGACATTTGAAACTCGATCTTTTAACTTATAGCCAATAATCACGCCATGACTCTCTTTAAGTAAGGTAATGCTGTGCAACTCTCAGTTTGCACAGCATTACCTTACTTTTACGTTTACTATGATGAGCAAAGCACGCTAGTTATAGAAACGGGGACTGAATGTATCGTCAACAAAATGAAATGAATTTTACAATGAAATCAATATGGCCAGTAAATCATTTGAGTACCTTTAATAAATAGATAATGCTGTTGGACTTGAATAAATATTAAATTAATATTTACTTTAAATAATCCAACCCAGCTGGCCGTACTTGGGGAATGATCTGGAGAATAGTTATCGAGATTACAGTCCTAAGTAAATACATATGGTATCCATTAGCGATAACACATAACATCACGCCTGTAATCCCGGAAGGGTTAGGCAGAGGTGTACTCATTAGTACACCCACATTTCGCCAGTTATGTTTTTAGTCCCATGTAATAGGGGGCGAGCCTATTGCCATCAACCGGGCACAAATCAAGACTCCGAGGCTGCTACTGAGAAATTCCTGAAGGAAAAACCCAATAACACTTTGCCCGACCTGGGAATCGAACCCAAGACCTCATGCTGAGCAGTCGCGCTTGCGACCACTAGACCAACGAGGCAGTCCGATAGTCGATAAAAGGACACCATTTCCAATTCCATTTATTCGTGTAAAATATTAAACACTACAAACACATAGCACCAGCAGGCGCGCTCGGAGCCTGTCCCACACGCTACTACGATTTAAGGGCTATTGCACATCATACTTCGTATGCGCGGATGATGACTTTTTATCGCATCTGGTTTTTCCAGATTATGGTACGATACTAATGCTGCATTAAATCTTGTTTAGTAACCGACTTCAGAAATAGGAGGAGATTATGTACTCGGGGTGTATCAGTTGGATTTGTACCGATGTACACCGACTTCTCTGTGACTGCGCGACTTGTGCGATTTGCGTTATTCTTTTTTGTTTGAAACATTACACTCCTGAGATAAGTCCATATTAATTTCGTTAAGATCTTATGTTGACCTACGGACAAATAATGGAACTTCTCAATACAGCACGTGCATTATGATTTGGTTATTGTACAGAATATCAAAGATCAAGTAATCATAGACTTAACAAATGTTAATTAATCAAAATAAGAGACTTCGTTAACTACAACTAACGTAATCTAGAAGTTCGCACAAATTATAAGAATTGATTGAATTTTTAATCTTTTATTTTTCAAATAATTTTATTTTAATACAAACAATGATGCTGCGCCCCCACAGGGTCCATAAAGCGAAATCGGTTCTGCTGTTCTTGAGTTATAAATAGTGTAACTAACACGACTTTCTTTTATATAATTATATAAATATAGATTTGAATTACAAGAAGTGGACACTAAAGAGTGAAAAAGTAAAAATGAACACCAATACTGAACCTATTTTTTAAAAAAAGTTTTTTTATTATGTTATTCTGGTTCTGGATTCGAGGTTGACATTTTAATCGTTCGGAATAGCTATTCTTTAGCAAGTATATGCTATCATAGCTCGCGTGGCGTGTGCCTCGAGCTTAATCCCTAGCCGGCTACTGCCTGCGCTTCTACTAAGCCAATAAATTCCAGATTCCGGCTTAAAGAGCTCTCCGTAGGTAATTGCAAGTAAAGTATTTATTAGATGCAATTAAATAGTGAATTGAAAACTGAAGCGAGCACGGAGATAAGGAACGTTGTTTGTGCCAAGGCTTACTGGGAACCGCAGGAGAGCAGGACGCGCAGACGTAGAAGGGACGATTATGTTGTGTAGCACATCTGCGTCTATAGCACGGGCACATGCGTGAGCACTGGGTTAATATTGTCATTCCATTTATTTATTTTGTATACATATATAATTACATTTTTAAATATTATTATAAAAAAAGATATAAAAACATTTAAAAATATAAAAAATAGTATCCCACCGGGCGTCGGGAACAGGGTCCAAGCCACCGGCGGTCAGGGCTCCTGAGAAAGGAATCTCCTAACAATACGCGCCGTGTCCAGGAGTACCGCTTTCTGAATCAAGCCCTTGATCCAACCGCCCAACGAGAGCCTCCTAAGGTGTTGGTCGAGGCTCTTGGCTATTATGCCATTGGCCGTCACGACTATCGGCACAGTGATTGCTGTACTCACATCCCACATGTCGACAACCTCGCGAGCCAAATCAAGATACTTCATTTGTTTATCTTTCTCAGCCTTCACGAGGTTCTCGTCATGCGGGACTGTTATATCCACAATCACTGCGCGACGCTCTAATCGATCTATCACCACTATGTCAGGCTTATTGGCAACAATAGTCCTGTCAGTGATGATAGATCGATCCCAATATACATATTTATTAATGAATTCATAGCTTATGACTTATTTTTGCAGTTATTGTTTTCTGGTTTACTTGACAGTGATACCGTAGTACTACACACCAAACTAATTTTCGGCTCTATTTTAATTAGAAACACACCAGAGTGGAAGGCTCCAGTCTTTCAATTAGTAATTGTTCCGGATGTAATAAAACCGATAATTATATTATTTTTCTTCCAAACGCACTGCGCTGTCGAGACGCGAGCATATCTGTATCGTAGTGGCAGCCGTTAGCCTCGATCGGGTCCGACGCTCAAACGACACCGAAAAATTGGATCTCTTGATCGACCTTACTCGAAATGGGTACTTATACATGAATGGATATTGTTTTCACTGAAATGTAATTTAACCGATTACGATACAACAGTTAGTAGGTGATTGATAAACATTACTGACGTACCTACTTACCAAATACTTGTACCTGCAACACGATCAATGTTGATATTATGATGTTAATTATGCCTCGACTATGTCATTTATCTCCAATGGTCATGTTTAAGAAGTCGTCTCGCCGTTACCGCACAGGAAGGTCATAACTGTGCTGACATCACCGATGTTTCCACCTGATTGTGCTGTAGTAACGTAAGATAAGCTTTACTCGAACCCATCCCAAAGGTTTTGTTCAAAAATCTAGTTGTGAAGTAAAATGCTAGGTTAAATCGGAGCGCTATCTGTTTGCCGGTCGAGTGAGCCGGATCGAGCGCGAGCCGGTCGCCGCCCGCCGCGAGATTGGACCCCCCCGACCCGGCGACTGTCTGTGTGTGTTGCGTTACTTACCGAATCATGCGCTACGCGAGATGTGGATATTGTACTAACACGGGCTCCTTGATTCTTTACAACATTAAATAAAAATTTATGAATATGAACTATGTATGTAAGTAAAAGTACAGTTACGTATATTATGTCTTTTTACTAGACAGCAGGTCATGAGCAAAATGCTCTTGATATAGATATTTAGGCAATTTGCTACGCTGTCGTAACCGTCTTTGGACTGACTGCTATACATCTACGCTAATTGTAGCAGTCACCACTACGTAACTAAGCCGTCGCGTTGTAGAACTGATCGCTACAAAGATATACCGTCATAAAAGTGACCGCCACGCTGCTACGCCGTAGAAGCTGTGACCAGCTACAACACAGCTGTGAAGCAGCAGCTACGTTTTCGTATCAGTAATCGCTACGCAACTACACTCACTTTGGAAAGATTGCTATGCAACTACATCGTCTCATCAATGACCGCTAAGCAGCTACGCCGTCGTAGACATGATAGCTACGCCATCGTATGCACGCTACACAGCTGAGTTGTCGTAGTCATGGCTGCTACGTAGCTACGAGACCGAAGACGTGACTGCTACGGCAACGTATGGTTACCGCCACGCAGCATACTGTATATTTCGAGATAATGTTCCTAACAGGTAAATCCATATTTTAAGCTATTCGTATTGTAATGGTTACAATATGTTACTTCTGACTTTTTTATTTATAAATGCCCCGTAGTCTCGCTCCCGTGAGATTGCGTCGCGGTCACTCGAGACCCCTCCCCCTTAACGGTCTTTATACTTATTTATTATGATGCGTCATAAACAACCCTACGGTTCAACAAACTCTACTAAAATCTCTTGTAGCACACTAGAGCTCTACTGAACGGAGAGCAGCAGACACACGCGTGGCTGCGCGTCCCAGTCACGCTCACTTCATTCCGACGCTAACACATGCGTGATAGCAGTCGGCTATTGTGCGACAATTAGCGCCGCTGATAACAGCTCATACTGCTAAATGACTTCATTAGGTGTCGAAGGGCCATGAGTGTACTGTCGGAACTAAGTCCCCTTATGGGGAGTAACTGAAGAGACGCTATAGCGCCCTAACTGCTTGCGAAATGTGTCGTTATTAGTCCGAAATTAGTCAAAAGACACTTAAAAAAGTGACTAGTCCGATACATGATTGCGCCTGTCCTGGTTGCAGAACAACGGCCGTAGGGTGACAGGTTCCTCCCGAGGATCAGAGCAATGAGAGGAAACGTCCCCACCAGACGGAGTGGAACCACACCGTGTGTGTCTGACAGAGGTTCGTTTCGTTTCGATCGTTTCTCCGGGATTCAGCTTCATTTCCACGGTACTTTACTGGCGCTCATCACGGTTGATTCTGGCTTTCAGGAGTTGCAGTGGTTGGAACAAGAGTGGCGAGCTTGTCACAAAAAAAAATGTCTGAAGTAGTTGCTGTAGGTAAGTTATTGGAAATTATTTAAAGAATATTATTGTCGATTAGGTAAAAAGTAAAAGCACGAGCGAACCGCACCGCATTCAATATTTAAAGAGCTTTACACAAAGCTATGAAAATGTTTCATTCCTGTTAAATAAACTCAACATAACAAACAAGCAATCGAAACAAAATAATACAATGCATTTTATTAACATGTTGTTTAATCAAGCGTTCAATATTGACAAGCTTGCTAACTAATGAAAAACTCTCGCCGCTCTGTTATATTAGACACAAAATACTCGCAATAACAATTATGAACGTATACAACGGCATTAGTTCCGTGTCACTGAGCCAGCCAATCCGGATTATTACTCGAGCGCTCACGCCAATATGTTAGTTAACAAATAATGTTTACTTTGAAAAAATACCAACAATCCTATATGTAAGTCTGTTTATTACTTTTATATTTGGATGGTACGAACAGCTCCCCGCGGTGTGCTTAGGCGTGTTCTGTATCAATATGTGTCTTTTGGAAATGGTCAACATATTACAGTCGTCGCACATACAATAGGTGAAGAAAATAATAGAAGACCAACATCTACACGGAACTATGAGAATTGGTGAGAGATCTGCTACAACGAGACTCACCACTAGCTGCCGTGACGCCGCGCGCCGACTCGCCGCCTCTCGCCACACATTAGAGCTAAGTGCCACCCGGCCAGGTTCTGATCAGTATAGAAGCGACATCACTAATCGTACATATGATATGAAATATTTGATTGAATCTTTTTCGGTATTGTCCTAAGCGATCCTTCTGTCCGGGTCCTCTGTGTGGCACGAGCTCACGATACCTCCAGCCGCCTCATGAATACAGAAGCAGACTACAATGTGAAACAACAAGCATTTTATTTTTACTACATTTATTTACAAACAGCCTTAGAGACGTTGTAATTGAACGGCTCCTGTAAAATAACTGCCTTCATAAAACAAAGAGGATTTCTGTTCGTAACGGAAAATGTAAGAAAAATATTCGATCCACTGTTTATTTTTGTACGAAAATGGAGAAAGAAAAGAACTGTTTAATATTAATAACTCATCAATGTTTGCTTTGGAAGAAATTGTTTCTGTTTACCAAAAACCTTATTCCTAAACCAATGTTATCGTATTGCAATCATTCATTCCGTTCGAAAGCCAATGGCTGAGATACTTTAAAAGCACTTGGCATGTCTATTAAATAACATGTGCTATGCTTTCATCTCGGTATATCTGAAACCAGAATACTAGAGCTGCAGTATTACGATATCTATCTCGTGCGACGGTGTTCGTGGTCGCACTTCTCCAAAACAGCCCGACCGATTTTAATGTTTTTTTTTTTATATCGGGTGTCCGGTAAAGAATGGATTATCTTGAAATGGGTAATAGTAGAACTAATGGCGATTCAACAAGTAGTTCCAAAGATAACATTTGTTTAATAATATTCGTTGTTTTGTTACCTTATTTTACGTTCTTGTACACCACGACCACGAATTAATAATTCCGTCGGTTTTTTATTGTAAACGTAATTTACGTTAACTAAGCTGTTAGTTAAGTAATCAAAAGTAGGACTGCTATTACACGGTTTTGAAAAAAATCTACTTGAACTATGTTATTTTGAAAAAAATCGTGAAAAAATTTCTTTTTCTGAAAGTTTAAGCATCCGTAGTTTAAAAAAAATGTATCGAAACACAAGCAGCCAATAATTAATTTTAAAAAATTATGTACATACAGCCGATTTCAAAATTTTTAAATGAATCTTATCTTTGGTACTACTTGTTTTTTTTTTTATTTGTATTGTTTTTTTCAGAATAGTCATTAGTTCTACCATGACCCATTTCAAGATAATCCATTGATTACCGGGCACCCTGTATATACATATTTGGTAGGTATGAAAAAAATAGGTCGTAAAGAAAAATCCATAGTGCTACGAAGTCGCGGGCAGTTGCTAGTACTATTACCATACCCGACATATTCCGAACTCGTCAGAAGATCGTCGCTCAATTGTAGAGTATTTGATTTCCACACAAATTGTCTATTGATAACGAAAACAGCATTTCTTAGATATCTTCCAATGCCCTAATTACGTCAGGACTCAGGAGGCGAGGGTGAACAAAGCGTCACAATAAAGGAGGGTCCTAATGATAAAAGTTGCTTTCATAAAGTACAGTCACAGAATAGAAGGACCACTAGCTAAGAGCGTTTGTAACAATGGCTGCAAAAGCTCTTTCGACGAATAGTTTAGGTCTGTAATTATTTTTTATTGTTTATTACGTCAGCCGGTCACTGATGTCCTGTGAGCTAAGCGCAGAATGTAGATGATGATGTAGTGTACGTGGTAACCAGCTGTTGGTCCTTCTGTACTTGAAGCTGTAATGCGAGTGTTATCGTCGGGAGGAGTCTATTAGCTGGAATTAACTCAACTATCCGGCAACAAATTCAATTTGCTTGACGTTGAAGAATTATTACACAGTCAAACTTTACAACAGCCTCTACAGCCTCGCTCACGACTGAACCTCAATTAGCCATCGTACTCAGTACTTACAGGGGTATATTTTAGTATCACTACTTCACTTGTGTACCTATTAGTATTTTCAACTTACTATTTTGCAGTTCAGAGACCTCGTCTTATCTATCAAAATAGTTTTATTTAATGCCGTACCGTCCAGTTTTATCGTACTCGAATAAAATTATTTTCCCTTTGAACATGAACACAGAAGTTGCAGTATTGTACAACTTTTATCTACTGCACACATTACAATGTTTTAGAGTTTTAGGTTGAATTATATTATTTTGTAAAATATAGTTAACCAGTGCTTAAAATACAGTACAGTAGTGTTAGTGTTAACCTACATTAGTTAGCTATTTATTGTTCATTCACAAATAATATTAATTCTTAATTTTAACCTTTACAATTACTTCTTACTTTGTAAACCTTTTAAACATAGATTAGTAAATCATTTGTTTGTTACATTATTCTGTCAAACCTTACCTACCTACTTAACTACGGTAGTTCTTATAATTTGCAGGGTCCAAAGGTCAAAATTGTATAATCAATCAATAACTCAAACCAGTTGTTGCTTAGTTTCATAATTTATTACGCTAGGTATTTTTGTAACATATAGTTTCGTTATATTTAACGTTGTAACTGTATAATTTCAGGTCTACGACACCCTTCTTTCAAAATGACTGATATCAAAGATCTTAAAAAGAAGCGAAGCAGTTATAAGGGAAGATTGACCGTATTTGAAACATATTTAAATAAAATTCAAGATTCTTCGGTAAACCCGTCTCAGGTAATGGAGTTGCAGTTGCGGGTCAACAAGTTGGATGATTTGTATGATGAATTTAACGAGGTTCAATCAAAGTTAGAATGTATGTGTGACGGTGACTCTGAGTTACTCGAACGAACTACAGTTGAATCGCAATACTATGGGTTGATGGCTCAAGCTAAAGTACTATTAAATAAGTTTACGAAATCTGAGCAAGAGGAAATAAAGTCTACCACTAGTAGTAAGCGTCAGTTCGTCAAGTTACCTACCATACAATTACCTAAATTTACGGGCTCATACGATAACTGGCTCGAATTTCGAGATACTTTCACTAGTCTCATTCACGGCAATGACGATATAGACGAGGTAAATAAGTTCCATTATTTGAGGTCATCATTAACAGAATCTGCTGCTATTGTCATTCAGTCTATCGAGTTTTCAGCTCGAAACTACAACATGGCATGGGAACTTCTTTGTGAGCGATTCGACAACGAAAGAATATTAATTGACAATCACGTCACAACGTTGTTCAATATCGACTCAATCACAAAGGAGTCCTCAAGTGCATTGAAAGGGATCGTAGATAATATTAACAAAAATATCAGAGCATTAAAGACATTGGGTGAACCTGTACACAATTGGGACACACTACTAATTTACATTATTAGACAAAAATTAGACACAAACACATTCAGAGCATGGGAGGAACACAAAGGGCGTATTGATAAATCGAAAAGGATCACTTTCGATCAGTTCATCGACTTTATACGGAATCGTGCCGAGTTGATAGAAACTCTGGAAAAGTCACGTCATTCCACAACTAACATAAAACACAACACAAAACTAAAATCCCTTTTTACGACAGACAAGTCCAGTAGTTCCTCATCACAAAACTGTCCTAAGTGTAAAGGCGATCACAACCTCACTTCATGCCCACAGTTTCTAGCACTAACTGTCGACGAGAGAATGTCATTGCTACCTAGCTATAAGGTATGTTACAATTGTTTGCGTCACGGTCACTATCCTAGTAATTGTAAGAAATCGGGGTGCAAAATATGCAAGCGCAAACACCACACGCTTATTCACAACGCAGAGTACAAACCAAAACCGGTTTCGAGCAAATCAGCTGTTACGACTGATAAGGCTAACTGTGAGTCGTCATCCACTACGGACACAAATAATCACGTTGCGCTCTCAGCCAATGTTTCCGCACATTCGCATATGACTAGCCCGGGTGACATCTTGTTGTCAACTGCATTAATTAAGTGCTACGACGTAAACAATAAAGAACACATCGCTCGAGCGCTTCTCGACTCAGGTAGCTCGGCTTGTCTAATGACGGAGACTTTATACAATAAGTTAAGGTTGCCTTATTTACACACAGAAAAAACTATACAAGGCGTAAATAATTCTCTGTCGCTTGTTAATAAAATGTGTCGTGTGAACATTAAATCGTTACACGAATCGTACTCAAATAATATAACTTGTTTTGTCTTACCTACAATAACTGATTATATTCCCGCTAGACAGGTACATGTAAATATACCCTCAAATATTCATTTAGCTGATCCATATTTCCACACACCGGCTTCTATTGACATTATTATAGGGGCTGACGTATTTTGGACTTTATTAGGATCTGATAAGATTTTATTAGGTGATGGGAAACCAACACTTCATCAAACTAGACTAGGTTGGCTAGTTTGTGGCCCAATTAACGGCGGCTATAATTATTTTAATATTCAGTCATCTCACCTTTCTTCAATCAAATGTAATTTCGTAAATGATTATTACGAAACTTGTTCCAGTTTGAATGAGTTAGATGACATCCGAAACCAATTGACGCGTTTCTGGCAGCTCGAAGAAGTTAGCCATGATGCATCTACTTATTCAGCCGAGGAGAATATGTGTGAAGAACACTTTACAAAAAACACGACGCGTTTATCCGATGGCCGTTTTAGCGTTAAGATACCTTTGAAGGAATCTCCGGAGAGTTTAGGTGAGTCATATCATCGTGCACAACGATGTTTTCTGTCAATCGAGCGCAGAAATCTCAACCAACCTCCACTTGACAAAATGTACAAGGACTTCATGACCGAGTATATTTCTTTAGGCCATATGTCGGAGTGTCATATTAATGAAGATTTGCGGTCATATTTTATTCCTCATCACGGAATCCTGCGTGAAAGTAGTAGCACAACGAAATTACGTGTTGTATTTAATGCTAGTGCGCCCACTACCTCTGGAGTTTCTTTAAATGCAATCCAAATGGTGGGGCCTACTGTCCAGGACGACTTGACTGCAATCCTTCTTAGGTTTAGAACTCATAAGTACGTCCTCTCTGCTGACGTAGAGAAAATGTACAGGCAGGTGTCTGTAAATCCTTCAGATAGGCACCTGCAGCAAATAATTTGGCGTGATGATGTTACTAGCACACTTAAAACGTATCAATTAAATACAGTCACATACGGTACGGCTAGTGCACCTTTTCTCGCGACTAGGTGCATCAAACAGATAGGTCTGGAATGCCAGGATCAGAGGGTCGCTGAAGTCATTCTTCATGATTTCTACGTAGATGACCTGTTGACTGGTGAAGACGTGTATGAGGACGCTCTCATGTTGCGTCATAGGGTGACTGATGCTCTTGCTTCTGCTTGCATGCCGTTAAGGAAGTGGAAATCGAACGAGGTCACTTTAATTTCTGAACCATCTGACGAGTCTTGTTTCGAGTTCCACAGGGAAGGAGACGTCTGTAGTAAAACACTGGGTCTTAGTTGGCAAACAGACACAGATGATCTCATTTTCCCCATACAAGTTCCTGACTGCATAGAAAATACTAAGCGTGGCATGCTCGCAGTAATTGCACGAATATACGATCCCTTAGGGTTGTTAGCACCGTGTGTCGTGAGCATGAAGATGTTGCTTCAAAAACTCTGGCTAGACAAATTAAAATGGGATGATCAGTTATCACCTGACATTGCAGCTATATGGGCGAACATTATCAAAACATTACCTTGCATTCACAATTTACGGGTATCACGTCGCGTGCTCTGTGACGCATACAAACATTTCGAATTTCACATTTTCACCGACGCTTCGGAGCAAGCATACGGCGCTTGTTTGTACATTCGCAGTATTAATGAGCAGGGTCACGTCGAGGTTCGATTGTTTACAGCCAAAAGTCGCGTCGCTCCTATTAAACCAGTAACTATACCGCGACTGGAGCTCTGTGCTGCTGTGCTTGGCGTACGTCTATATCAAAAGGTTGCTAATTCTCTTAACGTTAAACCGTCTAGTATTGTTTTCTGGACCGACTCCATGATAGTGTTGGGTTGGTTGAAAATGTTGCCAATAAAATTAAATACTTTTGTTCGGAACCGTGTTGCCGAAGTGTTAGAAACATCCGGAACATGTACCTGGAGACATGTGTCGACCCACGACAATCCAGCCGATTTAATAACTCGCGGAGTGGAACCCACCGCTATGCAATCACTGGATTTGTGGTGGTTCGGTCCATGCTTCTTAAAACAAGACAGCACTACTTGGCCCCCCACGGCTATCAATACACAAACCTTACCAGACATTAAATCAAATATTTTAGTTCATTTAGCCCAAGATCATCACGCTAACGAAAATTTATTTAAAGGAATAATCGAGTTTAATCGATTCTCCAATTTTAATCGACTACAGCGTTCCATTTGTTATGTCTTTCGTTTTATTAATACTTGCAAAGGACGTTCAACAAAAAATACATCTTGTTTTAGTACTGAGGAATTACAAGATGCACTAAACTTTATTATTATCCAATCACAAAAGGAATCTTTCCCTGAACATAATTTATTAATAACTAATAAAAGTTTACCCCACAAAAATAGATTATTAAGTTTAAATGTGTTTCTCGATGATAACAAAATTATTCGTATAGGGGGTAGGTTACACAACTCTGACTACTCATACACAAAGAAACACCCAATTTTATTACAGTCCACTCATCGTTTTGTCAAACTTTTATTTCAATCTGAGCATATTAGGTTAATGCATGCAGGTCCTCAATTATTATTGAGTACAATAAGAGAGACCTACTGGCCACTCGGCGGTCGCAACTTAGCCAGAGCCTGTTATCGTCAATGCGTACGGTGTCAGCGACTAAAACCACAGACAATTTCTCCTCAAATGGGTAATCTCCCACTGAATAGGCTCTCACCAGCTGACTTCCCCTTTCAAAGCGTAGGAGTTGACTACGCAGGCCCTATAACCGCGGCTAGTCGTCAAGGTCGTGGATGTAGATTGGTGAAGGTATACATAGTTATTTTCGTGTGCTTCACCACCAAGGCCATTCATTTAGAGTTGGTTGGTGACTTGACGAGCAGCAATTATTTACAGGCTTTACGCAGGTTCATGTCTCGGAGGGGGAAACCTCTCAACATTTACTCCGACAACGGAACTTCATTTGTAGGAGCCTACAATGAAATATCTGATTTTTTGAAACGCAACTGTGACTCTTTAACTGATAGTATAGCTCAAGACGGTATGAACTTCCACTTTGTACCTGCTTACGCTCCACATTTTGGTGGTCTTTGGGAGGCGGGTGTCAAGTCGACCAAATTTCATTTGCGTCGAGTGTTGGGCAATTGTAATTTAACATATGAGGAGCTCAACTCCGTTTTGGTACAAATTGAGGGCATTTTAAATTCTCGACCGCTCACACCACTATCGTCGAACCCAGAAGACCTGTTGCCTCTTACTCCTGGTCATTTTTTGATCGGCCGACCTATCACGTCTCTGCCTGCAAAGGACATCCGGGACCACTCCACTCCTCACTTAACGCGCCATCAACGTATTGAGCAGCTGCGGCAGCATTTTTGGACGAGATGGAGTAAGGAGTATGTAACCGAGCTTCAGCAGCGTGTCAAATGGCGGACCGGCAACGACACCCTGAAACTGGATTCCCTTGTTGTCATCAAGGAGGACAACCAGCCACCCTTGAAGTGGAAGTTAGGTCGCGTTGTTGCTCTTCATCCTGGTACAGACGGCATAAGCCGAGTTGCTGATATCAGGACTTCAACCGGAACAGTCAGAAGAGCATTCTCCAAGATCTGTCCGTTGTTGGAAGATAGCTGTTGAAAGGCAAGCTTTCAACGGCCGGCGGCATGTTGGAGCAATTAATAGATTTTAATTAAGTTGTAGCTATAAGATTTTTACCAGGCGTTCAACTTTTTGACCTCCATCATTTTTTGAATGTCAGTACTGGCAAATAAACCTGGTACACTGATAACTACGATCCTGATTTTTTAATTATAATAATTCCTGAGCACGTCCTACAATTTTATACAGACATAGCAAAGTTGAACAATAAATGTAACAGTTGTACTGCAGCCAACAGGAACGCAGAGCGCGCGCTCGCAGGCTGCCGGCGACGTGCTGTAGCTACCAGCACGATATACTCTCCACGAACAGAACTTCTTTTTTAATATTCCGATTCTTTGTTGGAATGTGTTCTGATAACCTCTGTTATAGACAAGGGCAAACACAAATACGCAGCGATATAAAGTGTAATAAATTATACAAAGTGTATCCGTAAAGTGTGCCAACATATTGTTTATTGTTGATATTCGCTGGTCGCAGTGACCGTGTAGCATTCGGGGATCCTAACTGTATAAATTAAGTTTATATTCTTAAAAACTTTTATCCCGTTCGAACTTTCATTATTGTCCTCCACGGACTTGCCAAATACCAGCCTATTTCCAGCATAAAATAAGAATATAAATAAAAACATCCCCCACTCGTAGGTATACAAAGTTGGGTAATAAAATAAAATAGTAGCTAGTAAAGCAGCGCAGTTTGTCTCGGGGGGTTAGCGACTGCAGTGATATTAAGTTGGGAAGTTATTGCGACTCAGAACTTGCAGCAATAACTGTGTTCCAGGAATCATACACATTTAGTTTTTACGGTAATTGGATCGTCGATATAGAAGAACTACTATAAGAATAGAAGGTACACTTTCTCAAGTGTAGCTATAATAGGTAGGTACGAAGAAAACTTACTAATGTGAAAAATTTATTGGAATATGAGTCCCTAAACATGGTGTAAGAATAACCTCTTATGTTATTTTTCGTGAAGCAACGATAATTTTGGACTGCTTTGTAAACATTTTTGTAGTTTGTAATATTCGAAGTTAAATAAAAATTCTATTTGATTCAAGTTGAAAGTCGGTAAGAAACATTTTTTATTAAAATTCTGAAGGTTTATCCTATCTCCGTACCAAGCGGCTCTACCGGCCGAAAGTTTCAGAGTCAAGTAACGAACGAGGCTGGTCATCCGAGCAATTGGGCTAATTGTGCGAGGAGTCAGCTGACCGCCTTCAGACCCTCGCAATCGAGTTTGAGTTCACAATTGAGTTACATCTCGGTGTAAATTGAGTTTGTTGACGTTCACCAATTAGAACCGAAAACTTGCTGATCCTTCACATTGAACTCTGACATTAATCTTCTTAGTTGAACTCAGTGGTGGCTACTGTGTACTTGTTTTAGAACTACCAGATTATAGGAATGTCTCGTTTTGTAGGGTTTACATTCCACGAACAGTTTGACGTACAATTTACCAAAGTTTATCTCATAACATCAAAAAACTTAATTAATTAAATAATTGCCTGCGACTTCGTTCACGTGTATGTTAGTTATTGCGGACGCAAACAAAAATTACCCATGTCCTTATCCAGATCTGAAGCTATCGTTTTGTCGAATTTCATCACAATCGGTTCAGTGATTTTATTTTGATAAAGTAACAGAGAGAGGGACTGAGCGTACGGCATTAATAATAATAATATTAGTGTGGATAAGGCTCACGTTAAAAGAGGTTGATCGATTATCCAAAAATGGAGCTCCTCGCTTTGCCGTAGCTGTGTGATGCCAAGACACGACATAATACTAGAAAATATTGTATTTCTTCTTCGTGTTAATGGCACTTTATATTTTGGGCCAAGAAATATATTAGTATTCAAAAGTAGTTTGTAGTACTTAAAGAGCTTTTAAAAGCACGAGAAATATAAACGATGTATCCTTTGAACACATCAACTCATCCGCATCGGAAGCTTTAAGTTCTATCGTTCCAGAATTTCCAATTAGTTGTTCTGTGCCAGAAGTCGAGCGAAAGCGACCGGAGCGCTGTGAGCGGAGTGCCGTGCGGGAGCGAGCGATGTCCGCTCCACTGGCGGCTGGACTGACTCGAGCATTGCAATATCCTAGCTATCGCCTGGCGCCTCGCCTTTTACATACTGATAGGAATTTACAAACGAATTGAACGACTCTACTGAGCTTTATTAACTTTTCACAACGGCCTTCATTAATCTGAAAAGAACTTATGAAAGTGATTTAGGTATAAAACTGAATTCAAGATACTTATTGTAGATATCACATAACATAAGAGTATTTTCGTTGTTAAATTGCTGATTGTGATAGAATCCTGTTACCGATTTTTTACTAATTTTAGCATCAAAATCCATTGTGTTTTTATGGTCCCTTTTAAATCTATTTAAAAAAATAGCCTAACCCACATCACTGTGAGCCGTGTTCCCCGCCGTCAGCCGGCGACAGCGCAGCGGAGCGGCCGCGCCCCGCGATACTCCACGTAATTCAATTAACCGTTTTGGCCGTGGATTGTAAAATTAAGGAGCGTGAAAAACCTTTCGCTGTCGAGTAAAAATGAGACACTTGACAAAACGGGACCTTCATTAAGGATATAAATTTAATCAAGCGCTGTGACCTTTCCAGGGGCATAGCGGCGACAGGGCGCGGCGACTGTTTGCGCTCGCTGGCCGCAGCACAAACACAGCGGCCGCGTGTCGCATTCCGCGCACGTATCGGTCGCTCTAATTACTCACGTGATTGCTGCCCGACAGAGAGTGTGGTGTAAGCTGAGAACACGCAGCGTTTGCTTTTTGTACATATTACTATTACTATACGTTATAGCGGACTGGGCACTACATAATATTGTTGGAGGAGTACCTACTTAACTAAAACTAAAAGCTTCATTGCCTTTCACTTGCAGAGAGTATCCATACTAGACTGACAAGACAGAGCCTCCTAAACATTTTCGTAATGTTTTTATAATGAGCAACAATAATAACATTATCATACATACGTATTACATTTTATTTTTATTTACATTATTTACAATACAGCTAATAAACTTAACATGTTCCATGATTAACGTGTATTAATCATAATTTTAGACCAAACATTAAAGAATTTGTGGCCCATATAATTTCAGTCTCTAATAGTCCAACAGTTAGGTGTAAATTCCCTTGTGGTTAACAAAATAGTTTTAAAGGCAACCAGTGCCAAGCCTTTGTCGTGGACTGGCTTCCTGATGGATGAACCTAATCTATTATTCTGTCTGACTCATAAGTCCAGATCCGTCTGCCATTAATATAGTTGTCTCGACAACGTTGAATGTCGGACAACATTGAGCGACATCGGGCAACATCGTAAGGCATCGTGCGGCATCGTGCGGCATCTTGCGGTGTCGTGCGACTCGCCTGATTGATTATGCAATTGTGTGGATATTTTAAAATTAATTGCCTGCATGTCTAGTTGGATTAGGAAGATGTATGTTGCATCTGTGCAGTTCAGTGAAGTGCTCCATTTATTACTTGTTTTGGGAACGCCTCTGGAGCAGCAGAATTAATTTACGTTGGAACGTTTCGTATTGCTTAGCAAATGAGTTCCCTGTTCGTAAGCAAGACATCTACTTGTGGGGTACGAAGGTAACTATGCAATGTACATTTTTAATTAATAAGTGTCTAGTTTACGCGGGTCCAGCTGTTTGATACAATTTGCGAATAATGAAAACAAGCAAAATCATGAAATAACAATCAACCAAAGCACTCCCGGCTAATTTAATTGTCTAAATGAATGCGTCACTCGAACGGAACGCCGCGGTCACCTGTGACCAGCATAATCAGTGTGACCGCGAGCGGCGCTGCCGATCCCGCCCGTTGGCTAGTATGAAATGTTTAGCGCTTTGATTGGCTGATTGCGCGAGCCGCAGCGCCCGACCGCACCAAATGAACACGCGGGTCACACACCCAGATAACTTTCACCGCATGAATCTGTTCATTACCAACTGCATCTGTCATTTACCGAAAACAATTTTGCCTGTAGAGTAAATAAGCAAATAAACAAAAGAAATTATTATTATTAATTTGGCTGAGCTCATCCCGATTAAGTACGGATACCTACAGTTTACCTATCTATAGCTGGCTTCTTCTCTGACTAAACAATATCGATTATAATCGTCTGTTTAGTGTTGGTTCCTAAATAAGCAGCGATCTGTCCTATATAAACAACATTGTAACCCATCTCAGAACTTGAAATGGAATTTTATTTAATACTAGCACTCTCCCAGCGACTTCGTTCGCGATTAACAATTAATTTTCATTTTATTAAGGATCCCTATTTTTTTTGAAAATATAATATAGCCTATATTACTCAGGGTGAATGTAGCATTCTAATGGTGAAAAAAATGTTTAAATCGGCACAGCAGTTTTTGAGTTTATTCATTACAAACATACACACACACCCTCACACACAAAAATACAAGTTTTTCCTCTTTATAATATAAGTGTAGATAACATTAAATTATTTAATTAATATATTAAAATATATTTAATTTATTTTATGTTAAATTGTTCATAGCTCCTGCAAATATTGACAATAGTATAAAATTAATTCATAATAACATTGTAGGTATACTAATACCAATATTGACCTATATTGACTAACTTAATTCTCAACTTCATTATATCGTTTATTTTTTTACAAGCTTTTATTTAGTTTTTTTTATTATTACAAGCTTTTATTTAGTTTCACTTGTGTGTTTGTCATCACAACTTGAAAGCTAAATTCAGTTCTCGCAAAAGCTACAAGGTTCCCAGAATCTGGAAAAAAAATAGATTACGTTAGAACGAGACTGTCAGTCTAAACTGAACTGTTATTAAATTTCAGGCGCTTTTATTACAAGTATAGTGTGTACATTTACTCCAATAAAGGCTAATGTCAGGCGTGTCTGAAAGCGCTTCGTCGTTGCTCGTAACCACAAACCGCACCAGTGGAACAATAACCCGTCTCAACTCATAGCCACAACACACACGTTACGACGTACCGCGCCGCACTCCACCGCACGGCGCGGCGCGCTGTACTGCGGTCGCGCGTAATTGCCGCTTAATACACCCCGCCTCGATACAAATATGAGCTCCGTTTGGACGCGGATTACGGTTTTAATTAACGTTTTGTCTCTATTGAAACTTTAATATCGAAGCGGAGCCGGAGTGCTTGCAGCTTTGAATTGAACGTTCACGACGAACGACCCACCCGCTTGATACTTAATGTTAATGAATAGATTTTATGACGGGCGTTTCGTATAATTTGATTGCATGAATTAAATTAACTTCCCCCTCTTTCGTACAAAAGGTCTACATTCAAAAACCAATTTTGTTCATACACTTACTTTAAATTAAACCTTCACCAAAGCGATGTAATCCGACTTACAAATGAAAAATCGCCTGACTTCGGTTAATCTCTCAAAGCCGTTCGTTTTCAAATGTTATTTTCGGCATGACTGGTCCTGTGGATCGTTCCAAAAATGCGGCGGCTAGTGGTGCGGCTTCGGAATCCGGCCGCGTGACCGCTGGCCCCGCGCCAGGTACTTTCATACCATTATTTTATCGGCGGCCGTGAGTCCGATGGTTATCGCACTACGTAAACGACTCGCTCAGACGGCCGACATCCATCTACAGATAACGCTTGAGCTCTGCACGTTTCAACAGTTGCTGCATACTTTACGTCAATTGTAAATATTTAAGGAACCGCCTCACCGTACGCGTAGTTGTGCTTTCAACTAGATGGTCATAAGGACTTCTCAAATGGTCAACCTTGAACACTTTTCACACGAGTGTGAAACAAAATGTGACATGAGTCCATAGGGATGGTACACAAAGCAGCACGTCATCATCATCTGCCTAGCCTTTTCCCAACTATGTTGGGGTCGGCTTCCAGTCTAACCGGATGCAGCTGAATACCAGTATTTTACATGGAGCGACTGCCTATCTGACCTCCACAACCCAGGAACTGGGTAATATGATACCCCTAGGTAAGACTGGTTGTCAGACTTTCGGGCTTCTGACGACCCGTAACGACTGTCAAAGATCTACGTATGACAGCCGGGACCAACGGCTTAACGTGCTTTCCGAGGCACGGAGGAGTCACACAAAAGCAGCACGTGCGCGACATATATCATTTTCTGTTCGTGTAATACCTTAAGTAGCTTGCCGGGAATCGTTTGTGTTGCGTCTCGCTGGCAAGTGACGACACAGACAATTATTCGGGCCAGTATCCGACCGGTCTGTGGTGTGCCAGTAGTGGCCGGTACTGGGTGCGGCCTACTCCAGGAGGACGCCTAACAGAAACATCATCACTCCTTATACATTCCTCAACATGCACTTGCCAAGTCGTGATTTTAGTTGATGTATGTTCCATAATGTCGAGCGGTTGTGCTTCCCAGGAGTTTGAGCGCCGTATAATAATAAATGAAAATGATATACTTAAACAAGATAATAAGATATATGACAGCCCTGTAGACGTAGCCAACATTTTATCTGACCAATTTGACAACAAAATTACATTAAAGTCTTCTGATCATAGCTTAGCTAACAAATACTTAACCGACAATATGGCTAGAGTAGACGATAACATGTTGTTTGATCAAGTAGCCCCGGTAGAAATCTTCAAAATGGTTAATAATATGTGCAATAAAAATTCTCACGGTCAAGACGAAATACCCATAAGTATCATCAAGGATAACATTGACATATTAGCTGAGCCAATAGCTGACTTTTTAAACAAATGTATTAAGCAATGTGTTTTCCCTGAGCAATATAAAATTGCTCGTGTTTTGCCCATATTCAAAAAAGGCTCCACATTAGATGCGAAAAACTATAGACCCATTTCCCTATTACCGGTATTCTCTAAAATATTTGAAAAGGTAATGAAAGATAGGCTTGTCAAACATTTGATTAAACACAATATCATTAGCTATCAACAGTTCGGGTATCAAAGAAGCATAGGAACCATTGATGCAATAGACTCACTAGTGGATGATGTGGTTAGCAAACTGAATAATAGAGAAAAAGTGGCAGGACTATTCTTAGATCTTAGCTCTGCCTTCGATACTGTTGAACATAAAATCCTTTTAGACAAACTAGAACACTATGGGATAAGAGATAACGTCTTAAAGCTTTTCAGTTCTTATTTACAGAATAGATCACAGTATGTCGAAATTAAGTCAGTTGAAAGCGGACATGAAAAAATTAACAAATCTAAGCTTGTTAGAGTACAAAGGGAGTTCCACAGGGCTCAGTCTTGGGTCCAATATTTTTTATAATATTTCTTAACGACTTAGCTAAATATATGTATAAGATAGTACCAGACATCAAAATGGTTATTTTTGCTGATGACACAAGTGCTGTTATGAACGATATCTCTATAAGGGACTTAGAAAACAAAGTGAATCATGCACTGTCTGCTTTTGAACATTGGTTTTCCACTAACAATTTAAAACTCAATGTGGAGAAAACTAAATGTATGCTATTCAAATCAACTGTGAGGAATAATGATAGTATTGAAATAGCTTCATTAGGGAATAAAGTGGAAATTGTGCAAAATTTAAAATTTTTAGGAATACAAATTGATGAGCTCTTGTGCTGGAAACAAGAACTGGAAGCAATCACAAATACTCTGAGCAGTGCATGCTATGCCTTAAGAAGTTTAAGGGACGAACTAACCATTGCTCAGTTACGAAATGTTTATTTTGCCTTAGTTGAGTCCAAGCTGAGGTACAGTATTAAACTATGGGGGAACAGTTATAAATACAAAAGGGCCCTCAGAACTATTCTTCGCATGGAGCAAACTGAATCTTGTAGAGAGCATTTTGTGAAATTAAAGATTTTACCTGTACCTTGTCTTTATATTTTGGTCCTACTAAGTAGTTTTCTAAAAAACCTAGAGAAATACGAGACAAAGGAAGAAAGGGTAACTAGGGTGGAAACGCGCAGGAAAGATTGGCCTAATTATTTGCAGCCAAAATTAAATGTTGTCAAACATAGCTCTAAAGTACAGTCTGTACAAATTTTCAATAAATTGCCATTAGAATTAAAAATGATTAATAATCCAAGAATATTTAAATTCAAATTAAACTCATTCCTATTGACGAAGTGCTACTATAGTATAGAAGAGTTTTTTAGGGACAAAAATAATGCCACAGTGTAACTTGTTTATCGTTTAAGTCTTATTCTTGACATGTTATTATTATTTTTCTTGATTTTTTTTTTTTTATTGAGTTGAATTCTTGTTTTATTTTTTGACTTTTTATCCATATTATTTGTAAATTTTTATTGATTATTATTATTATTCCGTGTATTAATAATTTGTAATTAATTGTAACTTTTATTGATTATTATTATTGTATTAATCCTGTATTCGACACAAATGTATTTTTGTTCAGAATAAATAAATTGAATTGAAATTGATTCTTCTAAAACCTATCCGGAAAATATAACGATTCATCCGTGTATGAATGTGCTGTTATTAAATACTAGCTTCCGCCCGCGGTTTCGTCTGCGCGGTTTGTTGATAAAAAAAAGCAGTTTATGTCCTTCCCCAGGCGTCAGACTATCCATATGAAATTTTATCTTTATTAATTATAGCCTATTGTATTATTTTGATGTAACATAACATCACATAATTTCAGAGAGTGTAGTATTTTCATCAGAGGTGTAAGTAAGTACCCATTAGTAGTGTCACATTTCGCCAGAGGTATGTTCCATGTGTTATGGGGCAGGCCTATTTACCTTTTCTGATTTCGACTTTTTAATCACTTTAGGTATTGATTACAAAGCTTATACTACGTCGCCGTACCCGACAGTTCTTGTATCGCTCTTGGTCTCGGGAGTGCTCTCAAATTATATCAAACTATAATTTGAGAGACTTTCGTCTGCGTAGACTTCAAAATTAAGCCAACGCAACGTTCAAATTTTTTTTAATGGATAAGGTATTGAAAATAATTTACTTTATTAAGTTACAATTTAATTATTTTTTACGTAAATTACCTTAAAAGTAACTGAAGAAGTCAGTCGATAAGTGAGCAATCCTCGGGTTGGCTGTGTTTTCGATTGTTTACTTCGTGCAGTATCGGCTACTTTCGGTTTCAACATGGCCGGTCTTAATCACAAGATCAGAATGTAAAATTGTAATTGTTTACTTTTGGCCATATTTGAAAAGCCAATATTCACATCCGCATTTGCGAATGCGGGAAATGTATCATCCATTACATCGCGAGTAGGAAGGATAGCTTAGCTTAGCAATATCGAACAAATTATAACGAACAAAAGGCAGTGCCGACAGTTTGAACTAAACACAATTATAAATATAATATGAACCGAGTAGTTACGGTAGGTACGTGAAGCTGCCTGGCAACACCTCCGTCTAGCTGGCTTGCAGGCCCACACCGTTGAGCCTCCACTGAATCAATGATGTTAAGATATGCCCCTCGGATGTGCCTCCGCGTGAACATTCATGTATGTATCGACTCGCATTACATATGTATAGGTTTCGTTTCACTGCTGGAATTGCGTGTTCGTCTTAGTTAAGCTCATTTTCTGTATTGCTGAATGATGTATGGTTTCACACGTTACGCTAATTTTATTTTAAAAATTAAATATTTTAGATTAGTTGTTAGGGAATGTATTGCCAGTTATATTAATTAGATGTTCGCGTTTTCTTTCAATGTATCTACGATTATTTATGCTATCATTTCTTAGTGTGAAGTGCTGGTGTATCAAAAAGTATATCATTGAAATGGCCCGTAGTGCCGGGGCCTGTGTGGCGCCGAAATTGATGCGGTCCGCCCGGATATTAATATTCGCACC
Source organism: Hoplodrina ambigua (assembly GCA_949774945.1). Classification (NCBI taxonomy): domain Eukaryota; kingdom Metazoa; phylum Arthropoda; class Insecta; order Lepidoptera; family Noctuidae; genus Hoplodrina; species Hoplodrina ambigua. Next base: position 16,950,232 of record OX458966.1, read on the forward strand.
GACGGATGTGCGCGGATATTACGTCTGCCACTGACCATGTTACTATAGAAGGTCGACTCGACAAAAACGTTCTTAATAACATTGAATGAACATTTAGCTTGACGTTTACTGGTAGCCAAATATAAAGCTTGGTCTTCCCTCGATGTAGATCACGTCAAAAGTAACTATTTATTTCAGGGAATTAAAAGTCGGAAAAAAGTGAATTTCTATTATTTGAATATTTAACCTTAGCATGTAAGTACGTACCTTATCGTGAAGATAAAATCGCGACACGCGTACACATAATATTATATTGGAAAACGGTATCCTTCCCGCGGCGCTCCTACCTACAAACGTACTTGCACATAGCGCAACGCCGAGTGCCGCGCGCCGGCCCCGAATTAATTTACTTGCTTAGTAATGTCAAGCATCTATCGAGTTTATATACATATGTTTGTCAACAATGACATGACGTTGATATTCATGACATCATTAAACTATACTTAAGTCAAGTCCTAAACCTATCTCTCGTGTGTCGTGATGGCCCAGTGGTTAAGGCGCCCGCCTCTCATGCATTTGAAGTTGTGGGTGCAAATCCGGACAAGTACCCATGTGAATTTTTTAATTCATATGTAATTTCTAAAGTTTATCTTGGACATCACAGGCATCGGTGATGGAAAACATCATGAGGAAACCTGGATTTACTGTTCCACTCAAGCCATGTCAGAGGCCCCTGAGGCGGTTCAAAAACTCTGACACTAGGGTGTGACCTTAGGGTTAGACCTTACTGCCACACGATAAATAAAGAAGACCATCTCTTGGAGCAAAGTGCTGCTCTGTAAAAGTCTCCCTCAGTGAAACCCAACAAAAACTTAAATTGGCCATTTATAGTTGTTCTAAACAAATGTAAAAAATAGAAAAAGTTTATATAAACAAGCTTTTATTACCTGTAAAAAAATACTAAAAATTATTAATAATTTAATTCTAAGTCAAAAATATACACATAAAAGCGCCTCCTTTGTTTTTCCCAATCTAATTCCAATGTATTGTTTTTAGTTCTGTTTTTAAAAACTTTTGTTTCTTTTTCACATTTGTGCACACAACCTATTTTTATCAATTAATACTTTGTATTTGCAAAATATCCCTAAATATCACTTAAAAAATATTTTGTAAACATTTACTTAAAAATCCATACTGTGTCTTATATTTTTCAACGTTAGACATCGTTGAATTAAATAACTGAAAAAGTCACAAATTTTAATAAAATCAGTTCATTGTGTTTATGTACCTGCACCAAACCGCGCGTTTCCAATAGTAGCTTTCTATCTGTGAATGTTTGCAATCGGACCAGTCTCAAGATTGTCTCTTATTTAATAAACAAAAAACTAAATAAAAACAAGTTAAATGTGCTTAAGTAACCTGCTTATGTTATAGAACTTATTGGTTTTCCACGCTTGTAATTGATAGCTTTGCCGTATGTATAAATCAATAATAACTAATTATAATAATCATTCTAAAACGATAAAAAGTAATGCATGTCTTACTTTTTAGTTTTAATAACTGGCAAGTGATTTGTTCTTACGGGTCATTATTCTTAATGATATTCATAATATCTACTATTTAAACCTTCAAATATAATATCATTATATTTGAACCTCCTGAACAGGGACAGTATGCAAACGCAGCCGGTAGCCACCACATATTTTCAACCCTGAAGTAACATACTCGCGCATCGTTTGTGTTCACCGTACTCTTGTGAATTTATAGCCCAGTGAATGTCGAAGGCCATCGCCCGCACTGGTGCAAGGTACGCCTTGTACACAGTTAATAAGTAAATCGTTATAGTAAGTTCGTTAGTAAGTGTTAATAAGTATATCGTGGTAGATCAAATTCTAATTTACATTCAAGCCGTTTCCAAATGGTGAGCTGTGGCGAGGTCAAGCTTCCCTGACGCCTGCGGTTGTACTTGAGCGATATTACACTCTTTAAAGCCGATTCTTTGTTTGTACACGCGGCCGCAGGCGATGTGTACTTGGTTCAAGTTAAAACGGCTTGCGGTTCCTTTGTATAGCTTGCTTGTAGTGCTCGCATTTATGCCGAGTGTTTTTGCAAAAATATTGTAACTCACTAGAGTAATTCTAGTGAGTTACTATTCTCGATAAAGAAAGAGGCATATAATCACATAATCGAAAAGAAAAGTCTTTACGATTATGTGAATATATGCCTCTTTCTTTGACAATGTAGTTAGGGCGCTGATCAAAAGTAAAAATCAATGCTTCATTTGAAAGGCACTTTTAAACGTTATTTACGAGAAAATATAATGATTTATTGTAGCTAGTCAACGTGAATGTTAACGAACTATTCAACAGAAGTGTTATTGAAATGATAAACCTGGATGATGTTGTTTTACGTGTGTTACATCAAAATACATTTGCAATAAACCATCTGTGCCAACTATAGCATTGCTACTGGTACGTGAGCTTAGTATCGGCGCGGCGGTGCGGCGGGCGGCGGTGCGGCGGCGTACAAACGGAGTCTGATTGCGCTGACCGCACCGCACACAACAACCCCTCGGCCGCTCACTGTCTGCACTGTGATTGCTGGTGTGACCTATCGCGTGCCAACCACTCCATAGCAGGCACCAGTGTCATGCACAATGTATGCACAGTCACCCGCCATGTCAGATAAAGATATGCGTCTTACTCGTAGACTTGGGCAGCCATACATTATAATTATGTAGAATGATTATTGCAATGCTGTTTTTTTATTCATTTTTCTATATTATCAAAAATCTTGGAGAGTTGGCGATATACCTATAGTCCCAAAACAGACTGAATATAAACAAATCATCCACAGAGCTGGTTTCATTTCAATCTGTTCACGTACGAACATTATGTTCAATTGCGTTACAATATTGTGTCACATCGGCGAGACGAGCCCCAATATAAAACGTTGCTGTTTTGTTATCTGTAGATGTTCTGTAACTTTTATTTCATTCAGATAGTAGTAGTAATATATGACTGCCTCGTTGGTCTAGTGGTCGCAAGCGCGGCTGCTGTGCATGAGGTCTTGGGTTCGATTCCCAGGTCGGGCAAAGTGTTATTGGGTATTTCCATCAGGAATTTCTCAGTAGCAGCCTCGGAGTCTGGATTTGTGCCCGGTTGATGGCAATAGGCTCGCCCCCTATTACATGGGACTAAAAACATAACTGGCGAAATGTGGGTGTACTAATGGGTACACCTCTGCCTAACCTTTCGGGGATTACAGGCGTGATGTTATGTATGTATGTAGTAATATATTAATTTGCTCTAAAACATGGTATACAGAGATCTTAAATTTAAATATTTAATTAATTAATTTGTTATTGATTTAATTATTGTCTTTTCATATTTTATATTTTTATCACTTAATTGAAATTGTTGTCTCTGGATAGGTCGGACGGGTCTCATTGTTGCCTGCGTAATAATGGTCACATCGTAACTATAGAGTTTCCCATCCTTCTTTACTTGTGAGCTCCATTGAGTTCTCATGGTAGACATATCGGTACTTCGCTCCGTAGAGCCATTCAATTGATGATGAACGAAGAGCTTTATAAGCTTGCACAATTTTGTCACCAGTGTCACAACATTGTCACCAGTGAACTGCGGGCGTATCAAAGCAAATCTCTCTATTCAGAAGATTACGGGCGATTAAGTACGTAATCGATGAGTTAGGTACTATCATACCTACGCTATTGGAAACAGACGACAATCTGTGGCCGCTTTACACGAATGTTAACTGCATGCCTTGCGTAGTTACTGACAAAGAGGCAGCACTAACATGATCATACAAAACACTTGAAATAACTCAAAAGCACTGCAGAGCGATTGTACTCGACAAGCAAGGAATGTGGACTCATTTCACAACTGAATTCAATTTGCTTCAGAACAAAAGGTACTATTCAGATAATATTCATAAAGTCTTTTGAAATCGCATTCCCTTCAGTATAGCCTGAATGATATTACGACCGTTTTGTTTTAAAAAGGACGCTCCTTATACCTATTGTGAAGGATACTTAATTGAGTTCTCGTCTGAGGACGAACTGTTCACTGAAGGCCAGAAGATTGGGGTGATGCCTATCTGAGTTAAGTAATCAATTACCATTTAAAGAGCGTCTTCCTTTGTGCCTACACCGCTCTCGGGAACTGAATGCTAGCGATGTTATGGAGATGAGATGTGCTTTACCTTAGTATAATGTATACGTGATAATGAATATGACAAGTCTTCCAGGAGCATTCAGTACTTTCACGTGGTACATGTGTGCTTGCCTGGTGCATTCACATGATAGTAAAAATTGATACTGTAGAACCAAATACATATTGCGTGACTTTCAAATTGATAAGAGAGGTTGAGACTACTCATGCTTATGAACCATTAAAAATACTGCTGTTACCTACGTACAACAATTCAAAACAACAACATTGAAATGTATAGAACAGCTGATTTATGTTTCGCATTCGGTGTTGGCTCTATGTTAAAAGTTATTCACTCATCAATACTTTCACCACGTGCATGATTGTGTTGCTGCATGCATGACGCTATGTATTAGTATTTGGGTTCATTCGGTTTTGTTTGATAGCATAATTGTTGCTTTGGCCCCCTTTGGTTTGCGGTCGCTGATCGGCACGCCTGGCCGAGTGACACGCGTTCGCGTCCGGTGCTGGCGTCCGGTCCGGCCATAGAGTATGCTATAGTAATATAAAGATATATAAGGATAGTTCTGAGCAGCACACGCTGAACCAACTAACACAATGCTAGGAACAGTTTCCCGTAGGGTAATAGGTATAATTAGACATTATATAGCTCAATCACGCACTCAAACAAGTCGAATATCTAAAGAGGAAATGTCACATGAATAATATGGAAGACATATTCTATATGACTTAAACTGACACAAAACATTGCAGCCGATGTGAGCACAAAGGGAGAATTTTATATTGAATATAAGTATCAGACATGTTAGCCGCCACGAGAGCTCTGAGACTGCGTTATTAAATGTCGGCCGCAGCAGTTGTTACTTTACATTTTAAAATGGCTTGGGAATAATGGATTCTGCATTATGAAATTCACTCTCAGTCGACAAAACAGTGAGTCTCTCCATTCATAATACTCATGTTTTCAAGATCATGAATTTAAAACGCGCACGTCATGCGAGCCGTAGTACTTCGCGAGCAAGCGCCAGTAACACGAGTGTGTTCTGCAGTTATTCACTCGCCTCTGAGAGCGACTGCTGATGTTACATGCATAGAGTACCAACACTTTCACTGCCATCCGTAAAAACGAAACATATTGTTTGCATATGTATAATGTATGTATAAACATATCTTTACACACATTATAATTATGTTACTACATCGCGGGTAAACAATTTGATTCTAACATGCTCATAGACTGTAATATCTAATAATATGGTGAGATGAACCCAAGATAAAGAACAGACCTACCGGCCGCACAATTCTCATTCCGAACTTCGACACTACCTTCGGTCCAAGACAAAAAGCTTATAACTTCATAATATAGTCGTGAATATTACGACGACGTCTCAACTAAATTCAGATTCCGTAGAAAGCCAAACCAATTCCCGCGCAGCGGAGCATGAAGTAACTAATCTAATGAGTTAATCGTGTGCGAGGGTGCCGCGACCGCCGCGCGCGCCTGCCGCCCTGGTACCCGGTCGCCAGTCCGCTGAGTTATGGCCCGGTTTATCATTCGCAGCGCTGCACAAACCAGTTATTGAACAAGGGAGTTACTACATCTCACGAGCTCGCTGCAAAGTGGGATTGCTGGATTCTGAATGGTTGAGCTTGGCCTTTTGAATAGTTAGAAAATATATCGCACACTGGTTGTAGCAAAGTTGTTTCATTTCACTAGCACGCGTCCAACATTATTTAATGAAGAAAGAAAATATACTTAATCGTTGTAGCCGTAATTTACGAGCGCACTTCAAGTGACTTTTATATTAATGATCTATATCAATAATATAAAAGTACTACTTACTAGGACTACCCACCCATATGGTACTAGACTCTATAGTCTAGTACGACATGGGTTAGTCCAGCCACATGATTAACCGGTCTCTTTCTGTAACCAAAATGGTTGGGGTTAAAAAAAATATCATTCAAAAGAAATTTACTATTATTACATAACAAGATACAGGAGATATTATACGCGCATAACAAGATATAGGTAATGGACTCGTCCCCTATTACATGAGACTTAAACATAACTGGCTAAATGTACCATTAGTACACCCACATTTCGCCAGTTATGTTTAAGGGTTAGGCAGAGGTGATTACAGGCGTGATGTTATGTACTATGTTATGTGTTATCAAGTATGCTTATTCTTTAAAGGTAAAAGATTCATGCGAAACAAAAAAAAAAACAACGTTTGCTGATGTATTAAAAAATATACTTTCCGATAGATTCGATTCCCGAAGTTTATTAATTAGTATTGAAATAAAGATATTCAATACGAACTTATGTTGGTAGGTTCTATAAAATCAAATCATGGTACACTACTCAAGAATCCAAGCTGCACAATTCAAGAAACAACATTTTTGAGCCGCCGCCGCCGCTCGCTGCGAGGCTTGCAAGGACCTCAGCGCTCTCGATTGTTGGTACCAAGAGCGCAGAAATCGTAGAATATTCAATATCTACGTTATTGTGTCTTGAACAATGCAGCCACAGACAGAAAATAATAATTGAAATCGGCTCCTTGGAGCATCGGATGGCACTCGTGTCGATACATTGTTCTGCTGCAGCTGAATTGAATAAATTGTTCGAGAGTACTCCACTCTGTGCACCGCTTACAACCAATGCAATACAACTCTGTTGGTATGTTATGCGTTGTGTGAGGAATTCGAAATGAAATAAATCGTTTCTGATCTAATGTTAACTAGTGACGGTTTAAACAGTAAACATAGTTATTTCAAAAGTTTAAGAACACTTACTGTGTTGGATTAGGGATGGTCATGGTCCCTTACCAAATCACTAACTAAACATGCACGAACATGATTCACAGGGGGTCCATGTTCAGCTTGACATTGCGTGTGAGAGCTCTAGCGCCTCGCTTTGGGTAGCTTTTCATTTGCCCATTCATACCGTAATCACGTTATATGGACCTGTGCGCATATTCCGCGCCTAATTACGCTACGTAATTTTCGATAGGTATACCTCATTGTACTACTCTTAATTACTAACGGATACATATGTATAGCATTGAGAAGAATGAAGTTACCCGTGCCGGTGCACCGCAGTCACCTTTGCCGGGCGGAGCCGGCGGCCCGCCACGCTACAGCCACTTTATCACCCGCACGTGAAAAATTAAACGTGCGCCGCAAATGAGCTCAGTGTCCGCCTGCTGTGTCCGCCATCCCCGTTCCACTCACACGCGTATCTTCTGTAGAAGGCGTTCTCACTTATATGCGCAGAGCAATGCACAATACATAGTACCTATCCTCTGATCGAATTTCACTTTAAATTACGTATTTGTTTCAGATTTCTCCAAGTAAGTGGTTTGAACTAAGATGGAGTCACGACATGATAGCTGAAATATAAAATACTACAAGTAGTCATATTTTTGGGCAAAGTGGTGAACCATTTCTGGAACTTGAGAAACGTCCCGTACCAGCCTGTACGTGCACGTGCCTGTGGCTGTACTGAAGTTGGTTTCGACTCAAATAAGATTCGAGCTACATGGAGTATTAAAATCGGAGCCGAACGAGCGTAGTTTTTGATAGCGGGATGAACTAGAATAATCTGGATCCACTGCTAAGACAGCTGGTACAATTGTTCTGGATGTCTTCCATAACAAGTATAATTTAGGAGGTGGACGAGAGACCAACTTCATAAATTAATACCACAAACAGATTCGGCAGTGATTGCGACCTTATCTCCTGCACTGCGCTACATACCTGAAGCCTGTGTACGCAGGAGGTTGCGTACTATCCATCAGGTATAACCGTGGTGTTAGGAACGTCGTATACTTACGTTGTCGTCATGCCGTAACAGTAATAAACGATTTTTGTCTCAACAACAATTGCTGCGTCACACGAAATTTGATATGACCTGTGTCTTACGACGAGCATCGTTGATAGTTCAAAGAGTGGTCACGTGACACCCGCTCGTAGCTACTCTGTCTTTATTAATGGTTGCCTCTTGCGTTACAGAGGAACATGGCGATCGGTCATACAGCTCACTGTCCAACTCCGTTGTCCCCAGACGAAGGGGCGCCGGGCGGCACCGCAGGAAAAAGGGTCACTACATTGTAAGATTGTTGATTTACGTTAATGAATTAGGGTGACAGTATCGGTTAGCAAGTACCTACGTGAGTTATGTAAACAACGCCGCGCTGGTCTGCACTCACGTTCGAGCCATTAGCCACTGTGAACTAATTACTTTGCATTATTACTGTGCATGAGGGAGGTTTTCTTTATTTTTTTGTAAACAGAAGCAAAATAATGTTAGTGCATTGATGTGTAGCATAATAAGTATAGTCGGTGCTCTGGTGATGCCAAGGCTAGGCATGATTCTCGACCTACACGTAGCCTGAATTAGTATTTTGATATTTTACTTAGTCTACTTAATTCCATCGCTGAATTGTTTCTGCACAACTAACTGATCGTACACATAAACATGACGTGTAAAATAAGAAAGTCACACATTTCTTGTCTTTTCCCCTCTCACGATAAGAAAGCTACAACAAGACTATAAAAACATTCGTTACAAACGTTTTCATCGTCGTCAAGCGCGCAAACACCGTAGTACAGAATATAGAAAGTGCAATAAAATTAAACTTTAAAAAATTTGCATCCGATCGCCTTATCTCGCCGCCTCTCCGACATAATGAAACAGTTTAATTATCCTCCTTCAGCGACCGTTCTCCCCCCGGGGTGGGGGCAGCCGGGAAGGGACGGGAGGGGGGGAGGCAGGCGCGCTGACCCGGAAACGATGCGGCTCCCGGTCGGATATTAATTTCTCCACTCGAACGCACTTCGCACAGGTGACGAACACCGAAACGCTTATTCAGCTAATTTTCATGAATACTCGCTTTGTTTCAAGGTGTAATGAGTAACGTTTGTCATCGCTACGGGCCGCCATGACGCTCCTAATACGTCTTAAATACACGACTGTTTCATGTACCAGCAAAGTTTCGTGTCTAGTTAGAGTTACCTTACCAACAGCGAGCGCTCATGAGTTGGTTTCATTTATTTCCTGGTATATTGTACGTGCAATGCAGCGAACACTACGCACACTCGGCTATTATACTAATGCCGGGCAAACACATAGTGGAATTACAACAGATGATTGTTAAGCTAAATGCATACGGTACGTCATTAGCGCTCGGCTCCGGAGCGGTCCGAGCGGTCCGAGCGGTACGAGTGCTCGTTATTAAACTAGACGACGCTCGCGTGATGCATCACTTAAGTAATTGTCCACTTGCGCTGTTTCATACTCGTTTCATAGGCCCCGGTTGTCATAATAAACAATTTTCTTGAAACGTTAAAATAAACAGCGTCTGTTACATTATCACAGCACACATAGGTACTTGTCACTAGTCATTTTAGTAATATTTTTCATGAATGAACTCAAAGATCCAAGTAACTAGACTTCAAGTCGAAAGCTAATAATGATAATCTGTTGACATAGCGATCTAATCCCGGGAGGCTGAAGTGAGCTCAGCGTTAATCTCTAATTCAATTGACGCGCCCCAGAAAATAATCAATGACTGCCACTTGATAACTCGATTTGCAAGTTTGAAACATGTATTTATACAGTTTTGTAGGAATTTTATGTAGCTTGAACTGTTCTGAGAATATACTGGGGATACGTATTGGTTCAAAGAATCATAAATCGCAGAGTAACGAAGTCAAAAGTTTTCCTGCGGAATGGAAAATATTCATTATTGGATATTATAGGTTTCTTTAATTACTCAAGTCCTACGTAATGAGACACAAGTGATTGATTTTCTATGGTTCTGACTTACCGGTAAGTCAGCAGGGGCTTGACAGGTTAAATTGAAATGGAATCTTTAGATAACTGTATGTAAAATACATCTACACCTTAATGAGGGATCTAAGTTAAGTAGATTTTTAAGTTATGCTAATTTTCGGGATTCTGACTTATTCTTTAATCGTTAACTTAAGAGGTTTTGGTTCTCCTGAGTCGTGTAATACCCGCGGAACATGATCAACAAGGAAAATAATAAATAATTACGGATGATCAAGTCTGTTCTGTGAGCGCTCTAACCTTAACATAAATATTTCCGCTCGTAAAGCGAACAATCCTTCATGTTCGTCCAGTAGCACTCGGAGAAACAATCAGAGCCAGGGAGCACTTCCTCCATCAAGATAAACCGTCACGTAATAAATAAAGCGAGTCAACGTCTATATGTACAAGATATACGAGGTGGCGGCTGCGGTCAGCAGTCCTGCGGCAAATACAACTTAGATGGTTTGTGGTCCGAGCGTGCCACCCCGCGCCCCACCCGCCGCGTGTCGCCCGCGGGTGCCTTACTTATCTGTGTGCACTCGCCTTTACTGCCTCAGGATTTTCATTGCTCTGTAGAATACTAAATGGAGAAAGCAGTATTAGACGCACGGGAAGCTCTTGCTCATGAATGTATTAAATATTATTTATTTTATTCTTGACAAAGCATTTCATGTTATTTTAGTAGGTTTACAGTCGGTAATATATGTATGTAATGCTGAAAATAAATTAGTAATGAAAAGCCGCAACCATAGTCGTAGCTGGGCCCAGTAGTCGTTACTAAGTCTTATATTATGTCACATTTCTAGTAAAAATAGGTACGTGGCAGGGTACCCACAGTGATTAATGTTTCAGGTACTGATTACTATTTTATCCGCTGGTAATGTTGTTGCGTGACACAGTGTAGGTGTCCACTCTGAAGGGTCCGGCGCGCGACGCGGCCGGCCCTTCTGTGATGATGAGGGCCCGCGTCCGTCACTCGACCGACGTTAATATTTTAAATGAAAAACGTTGTGACGTTAACGTTTTTATTATTAGACCATCAAATTATAGTAAACGATAACATTACAAATTGTTATAAATACTGACATCTTAGGATATAATCTTGATAACTAACTTCCACGCAAAGGATACAATTATTACTGTGCAAAACAGTCGGGACTCTAAAAAATCTAGAGAGACTCAAATCTTCCCAATGATGGGTCCCGACTGTTACTTAACAGATTTTAGACTGCTGGACCTTTTTTTCAGTTTTTTCACGTTATTTTCTATTCAGTTTTTATAACACCATATTTAATACAACTTTTTTTATGATATGGGTTTGCTTTTGACTCTGGTCTAGGTCAGTAGTGACATCTTAGTTAAATTTGGTAAGTCTTAGCCAAAGTGGACGACGTAGGTACTATTTTGTCTTACGAGGAAAAAACCCTTTTTGCACATGACTTCCGCTGAAATAAATTACCTCGTATAAGTATTGTTCCACTATTTCATACAAAATTTAAGTAACGAGCGCCCAATATAATATAGCGGAGCTGGTTTGTTTGTCGTTGGAATGAATGTTGCAATATTCATACTTTAAAATAATATTAATTCATCTACAAACTACCAGCTTTTGAGAACACTTATAATAAAAAGATTGTGTGCCAAGCGGCTTGCAACATTTTGCCATGATTTTGTAATAAAATAAAAACATATATATATGTTTGTAGGCCATTTTTTGAGGTAGGATTTATTTAACATTTATTTTTTTAGCCAATGAAGCCTAGTATTATTACAGTAAGCTAACGATTCAGTTGCACCGTGCAAGCGGAGTCCGTTCCATTATGTTGGTAATAGAATGTGTGCTGCGGCTGGCTGCGTGGCACACTGTACGTCGCTTTTGATATGTACTTCCTTCACTTCAGAAGCGTAATATCCAGTACGATTCTCATTTATTATCAGTGGAGTTGACATTTTCCGATTGTTTGCCGATTTACATTTTGTTTAAATTGGTTTAGTGCGTAGTAATAGTAAGCGGTGTTTTTGCAAGGATTTAGTGACCGACCGGCAGGTCACCACTCCAATATTATCTTCAAAGCAATTCATAAAATCATTGTAGAGCACACTGACAACCAAGTTTCTTTTAATATTAGCCCTCATCAAATTATGAAATGGTATTAACAACAATCGGTCCCAACGAGCTAGGCGGCAATATTCGCAATTATTACAAATGTTTTTGGATTAAAAAAAACATAATTTAACGCTTGTAATGCTCAAAGGGTTAGGTTAGGTGTACCCATTAGTACACCCACACTGCAAGATTTTGGAAAAAAAAAATACATCTACACTTCTATACCTGCTAATATTATAAAGAGGAAAGATTTGTATTTTTGTTGGAGGGTGTGTGTGTATGTTTGTAATGAATAAACTCGAAAACTCTAGTGCCGATTTAAAAAATTTGTTTCACCACTAAAAAGCTACATTCACCCTGAGTAACATAGGCTATATTATTATATTTTCAAAAAAGTTAGGGATCCGTAAGGAAAATCACGCGGATGAAGTCGCGGAGAGAGTGCTAGTAATATATAACAAAGTAACTATCGTAAGCGTTGAACCGTTCAGTTGTAGGAAAAATGTTGTATTCAAATGAATTTCTCTTATTACTGCTTAAATTCCCTAAAAAAGTTACATCGTTTCCCCAAAATATCTTGAAATTATTAGTCTCAAAAATAATTAGCGCCGTCAATGGTGCCTTCTGTTGGGCCAAGTTTCGTTGCGCCTTGTTATATTAGGCCACGCATAAGCACTTTTTTGTGTTGCAAACAGCGAAACTAAAAACTGCAAAACACTAAAAACTGTTTAACTGCAAAAATTAATCATTAAAAATATTTCAAAATGTGTTTATTATGTTAAATCATCAAAGGTTACATTTGGGTACAGTCAACCAAAGACACTCGTGATGATGATGATGATCCACGTCATCTTTACGTATCTACATTACATATTTAAGAGATTTAATTCAATATTATAACTTTCTATTCCATTTAACAATTGAATGTTAAAATTAGTAACGCAGTTTGAAATCCACTGACTGTGGTCTTCTTTGTCTGTAGTGTAGCTAACGAGGATCAGTATCAAAAACGAGCCGAGTATGAGCCAGGTGCGAGCTGGGTGCGAGCTGGGTACGAGCTGGGTGAGAGCTGGTGAGAGTTGGGTCGAGCTGGGTGCGAGCCGTTAGTTTTTATCTAGCCGGGTAGATTTTATTTAGTCTTTTAATAATTAAAAAAAAATCATGTTAAAAAAATATTTTAAAAAATAAGCTTAATTTAAAATTATTACAATATTGAGTATTGGTTAATGTATTGTCATCAGAACTAAAAGTGTATGCAAAATTTTAGCTTAATCGGATATCAAGAAATGGTAAAAAAATGGTTTCCTTTGAAAGGACAACGCATACATCAATGAAAGCTTGTAAAAACAACGAAATGTAAATTAAACATTTTCGAAGCATTCCGAGTTATTGAACGGATCGGTTCTACATATGGCCGACAATTAATTAATAAAAAATATTGGTAGCCATTGATAACCTGAAAGTAATAAATTGTTACTCATTCTTCAGTGAAATTAAGTTACATTACAATATGAAATAAAGCTAAACGTTAAATATAATGCTTCAGACCGTAATAGACATAATCCTCCGATTTAAAGGCTTCTTCTTGACAATCATTCTGCTTGGTTGACTCTAAAAGTGTGTCTCTATTAGAATTCCTTGCAGCTACGTGCTCATGTACCCGCACAAACACGAACAGAAGTTCCGCTCCACGCGTCGTGTTACACGTAAAGGTGCGGTGCCACCATTAATGCGTACTACATGCGGAAACAAGCTGGCTGACAAAAACTGGTGTGAACTCTAATGTGACCGACTCAAGACGAGATGCGATGTATACAAACATGCCTACTTAGGAAGGAATGCCTGCTCTTGCTGTGCTAGTACCAAGTCACCACCGGGTACTACAATACATGTAAAAGACTTTGTCATCATACACATAAAACAATACACATTAAACGTGCAAAATGTGTAATACATTTTTGCACAAAAATTATACCGTGTTTTCAAAATGGATGCTAATGAAAAACACCATATCTTCTGTGTTTACTCAAGTTGTGGTGCTGAGTTACGGAGAGTAATTAAGGTAAGGTTGATCCGAACAGTGGTGAATTAAAACCGCTTGTAATGTAATTGAATGAAAACTATTTACTTTAACTTGAGTCGTTCGTCGGTGAGACGGAGCGCACTCTGAGCTTATTTATGCTAGCTGTAATTAACGTTTTATAACTGCTAGCTGCGAGGTCGGCCGTGGGTGGCGACTAGAATCATGAGGTTGCCCGTCCAGCGTGGCCAGCGTGGCCACTGCAAGCTGGACATCGTGGCCCAGAGTTACAAAGCGTGCAACTTTTTCACAGTTTGGCGACATTCACATATTTTATAAACAGCTGTTTGTTCGGAAAGAATAAAGGATTAGTGTTTGCCGACAAACAACTCAAGTCACACAGATACGCGGCTGGCGATAGCGTCACTCGACTCGTGAGCACTCGATCGCTCGCAACACGCAGTGATGGTCGGCTTGCGTTGATCTTGAGCTTAGGACCGGGTTCACATTCATATATAAAGTAAAATAATAACTTATGTAAAATAAAGTTCCGGTTAAGTGAGTCGTGGCCCACAACAACTATTTAGAATATTTAATTATACGGGACACTAGAAGCTCAAATGTTTTGTACGTGAATTGGCATTAAGCTCTCCAATACTGGCTTTACTTCGATCTAAGTTAGTGTGGAAGTGGGACGTTCGAATGTCACCGCTACAGGCACGCTCCGTCGGTGTCGTGAGGGAGCTCAGTAGGTATCACCGCTATGTCCCGCTGTAGCGAGTTTCTCTAACTCATCTCAGAACGTCTGCTAAGCGCACAGCTGTAAGCAACAACAATTATTGTGGCTAGGCGAGTTGCACACGCGCGGACGTGCCACGCCTCCAGCGAGCCGCGGTAATCGCGTCACGTGCCGCACTCCTTATTTAATTTCTAATGCTCGGAACTTGGAGCAACTGAGGCAGGACGTGCCGCACAGTGAGCGAAGCAGCTGAACAAGTTACTCCAGCGCGACTACCGACCGACTCAGTGCTCTGAGGAAAGAGAACATCATATTAATGTGACAGAAGGCACACAAATAAAACACATTAATGTATAATTATTTATAAACCTACGTTGCATATATATTTCGACCTAATTAAAAAAAATACCAATAGCGACGTTCTTTCCATTGGCAGCAATAAACTTTTCCCCTCTACGCAAAGGTATGTACATACGACACTGATAGAGCTGCGTATAATAGGTGTGTTACAAATAAAGCTGTGTGCACATTGCCGTATTAGTACACCTACTTAGAAACGTTCCTCTACATTTCGATGACCGGGCGTTGGTTTTCAAAAGGAATATTGCCTGTAGTAAGGACGCGATAAAGAACAGATTTAGTTCAGGTTTACAGTACTTCAGTCCCAACTCCAGTCCCGCGGGCCTCGACTCTTATCGTATTTTATACAAGTCATTACAGACGGAGAAGTAACTCCGTTGTCTTCATTTATTTTATCTCTTTTAATATTTACTACCAAATAAAACGCAATCTTTAGAGAGTGAGCCCCGTTCTGCAGTAAGAACTCGTCTAGTTCGTATTACACCAGTAGACAAGTAGCAGCAGTTCACTGAACTAAATCAAAAATGAATTAATCTACTATTCATAACAATAATATTATCAATAATCAATCTCAAAGGCGTTCACTGAGCTGGTCGTGGGCTCATGGCGCTCCGTCGTGTTGCTGCATTTAGTCTACCCCAGCTTCCGCCTGATCCGTGATCCATCTATCGAGCCACATTTATTATTTTCAAGCTGCGCGATACTGTGAGCATTACGTTGTGGCCGTCCGCATGGCACTGACACACGTATGCTGTTTACGTAGTATACACATAAAAGGTTACATTCAATTTCATCGTAGGGACTTGCGAATGAATGCCGCCAGTACAGAGAGCAATTCGCTTTATATGAGCAATCAAAGCGTATTGTGTAGCATCTGTACCGTCTCGGTGTCTCCACGAACTACATAAACCCGCCGAGCCGCAGACAATGTTATACTTTACTCCACAGATTACGAACTACACAAACACTTTACTTTCAATGCCTACGTACGCACTTACACAAGCGCATACAGTCTTTACTCCTATTAAGAAGGGAAAAAGGGCGCACATGCTTGTGTCGGCGCGCCGTCAGGACACCGCGGAGGCCCGCGCCGTGACTGTGTGCGTGCGCGCCCGCAGTGATCACAATGGCACATTCGCGTACACTCGACACTATTATATTCTTTCTCGTTTCATCTGAAATGAGTCGCGCTCTCGACGTGTAATTAATTGCACTCCAACTTGACGCAGGCGAGAGGGGAAGGATCACTCCGTGTAATGAGAAGAATTCTTCCACAAGCGTATTTACATTTGGAGATTACGTTTGCGTGTCTGGTATTCTGTGAGCTATATACATTCAAATGTGACTCGGGAACTCGGGAATAAAGTATTGAAATGAAGAGGAATACAACATGAGTTTCTGAGCACACAATATCAATATCTTGATAATAAGTATAAAGTTCTGGCTATATTTCTCGATTTAGCCAAGGCATTTGACACAGTCTCTGTCCCTAGACTGTTGGATAAAATGGAGAGCATAGGGATCAGAGGTCTACCACATAAACTATTCACGGATTACCTCAGTAATCGTTTTCAATGTGTTAAGGTGGCCGACTGGGTAAGTGACAAACTTCCCGTAACTTACGGAGTGCCGCAAGGTAGTGTCCTTGGACCAACTTTATTTTTGATCTATATCAATGACCTCTGTGAACTTGAACTCCAAAATGGAAAAATTATAACCTTTGCGGATGACACTGCCCTTGTTTTTAGGGACACGTCGTGGATTAAAACTTTTCAACATGCTCAATGCGGCTTTGATGTTGTTAATGACTGGCTTATGTGTAACCTTCTATCGTTAAATGTCGAAAAAACCAAGTTTGTTAAGTTCTCGCTTCGTAATGAATCCGATCAGTCTCTAGATTCGCATAAAATAATTGCTCACTCTCGGATTTGTACTAAAACTATAAATTGCAATTGTCCTTCTTTTGAACAAACTAAACTTATAAAGTACCTTGGAGTAGTTATCGACGAGAGACTTAGTTTTGCTCCTCACATAGACCTTGTATCTTCTAGAGTTCGTAAATTAATATATATATTTAAAATCCTTAGACACACTGCTACCCCAAAGACCTTAAAGATGATTTATTCTGCTTTATGCCAGTCACTGTTGACGTATTGTATTACTAGTTGGGGTGGTGTATGCAAGACAGTCCTAATCAAACTCGAGCGTGCTCAAAGAGCCCTCCTTAAAGTTAGTCTGTTTTTACCATTTCTCCATCCCACAACCAGCATTTATCAAACCTGTAAGGTATTGACGGTGAGGCAACTTTTTATACTACAAACAGTCCTCAGATTGCATAGTTCCATAAAGTATAACCCCTTAGAATTCCTACAGAAGCGCAGGAAATATGCAGTTGGTGTGTCTAGAGCGTGCCGCACTAAGTTTGCTCAGAGGTTCTTCCCTTTTCTTGGCGCCCATCTTTACAACAAGATTAATCTAATCCTCAACACGTATCCCCTTACCAAACACAAATGTAAAACAACTGTTACAAATTGGCTCATTGACCTGGACTATGCTAATACCGAAGAACTACTACTTGTCCAGAAATAACTACTCGTAGTTGTTACATTACACTACACAATATACACTACACTACACTTCACTTCACAATACTCCTACATCTTACACAACACAACACTTATCATATCTCTCAAAATTGTCAAGCTGTAAAATAAACAATATCAACTTATTTACAAAAATGGTTATTGTATTTTTGTTCTCTCTGTTTTTTTTTTCTTTTCTCTTTCACATGACTTAATTGTGGTCTTACTTTTTCAGTACTGATGAATGTTAGTCACTCCCTATCCAAGTAAGAGTCCTTGATATGTTCATTGGAAGAGCACTGATTTCCAAGATACAGGTTTTTACCTAGTTTGGAAGTCAGGAGTTCATTTAGGTTTTAAGCCTCTTATATATAATGTTTTTAGTGTTGAAACTGTAATAGGCCTGATTTTGTCCAATAAACGTTATTATTATTATTATTATTAATATTGGCAAGACTAATCTTGTCAAGACTGCCTCGTTGGTCCAAAGTGCTGACGTTTTGGTCTGCTGAGCATGAGGCCCTGGGTAAGTATTGGTCATCTTACCCAGGGCCTCATGCTCAGCAGACCAACAAGTGGTCCAACTGACCGACCTAGTGGTCGGAAAGTGCAGTTACCGTGTAGCAACCCAAAATCTAGATTTATACTCGGTTGATGCCAAAATATAGGGGTCAGGTGGATAAATAAATAAATAAATAAATAAACGGTGGTTTGTCTTAAAAATATATATATATTATATTTACTAACAAAAAAAAGGCTCCTCAAGAGGAAAACAATGCGAAATATAAGAGAATCGTTTATGATTAGTAATCCAAATCAAAGTCGTTAATGAAAAGTATTATAAAGATTCCCTCGCGGATATCTTTTATATTCATTCAAAAACAGAAGCTGCTCTGTATTCCAAGTCTTCCCAGTTTTCCATTTGCTCTTATTACTCAAGAAATTGTTTTACTATAAAACAGTTATTTTATTGTTATGTTCAGAGCTCACACAGATTGTAGGCAAGCCTTAATGTCCTCTGCGTGCTTTAGCTCGCGGCCTCCTCCTCCTGCGCCAGGTGGGATGGATTGCCGCGGCAAATGTCACGACGTACTCTGTTAAAGCTGTCATCAGTGTGTGTCCGCAATAACTTCAGAATGATGATAACGCGGCGGATACGCGAAAACCGCGCGTAATGAAAGCGAAGCTGCACTTAAACTTTACAGCCTATTACCGGAACACCCCTCGGGAGGCACCCTAGCGTCGTGCGCCCGGGACATGGAGTCCACACTACGGATCAGACACATTGTAAACAACATACAGGAAGTTCAATATTCGCTACGAGAAATGTGGAGTATCGCAGTAGTGTAGTTAGCTCGCGAGATTATTATCTAATATTGACTAAAATTGGCGCATCTTTTGTGTTAGACTTTCTGTGCGTGGAAACTAGATACTTGCTGCTAGATCAAATATAAAGCTTATTAGGATGCCAGTTAATCCAGTCAGGTGTAGCGGAACTAGTTTATTTTCCAGTTAGGGACGTTGCTGAGTTTTGTTAGGGACGCTGTATACACGTACGGGTAGTGTGGCGAGCACACGCGCGTACTAGTGTTGTGGCGTTGTGCCACATTTCATGGAAAGCTGTACAGGATGTGTTTTTGTTCGGGTTTTTCTTTTTTTATTCATGAAATATTATGCATGATGTAATACCTAGTATGTAACATTGCATAAAGATAAATACTAATCCTCGCCATACATATTACCTACGAGTAACTAAGTACAGTAAATAGTCGGAATAAAAAGAAATGATGATAATAATAATGATGACATGATCGAACCGGAAACATCTCATTATTAGCATAAAAGCTCTCCGTACATGGACGACCCTGTTGTGTGTAAATGTATCGAGTCCGTAAGGGAAGGTCCCTAGTTACGTAGTTAGGAGTTCGGGACGGTTACCGGCTCTTTTCGATACGTGCTTCGCTTGTTTGTCTTTCTGAATACCGGATTAGGAAACTACTCGACCATGTTTACAGGTGACTGGCTATGTTTGTACAGAGCACACACGTGCGCTCCAGGACAACTTATAATCCGCCGGAATTAACTAGTTTGATGTTTTGGTTATTCGGATAAAGATTTGGGTCCTTTTATTATAGTTTGTTATTTTGAATAGCAATTTGAAAAACACTTTAAAAAAAAAACTAATAATATAATTTAATAAAAAACATAACATAACATCACGCCTGTAATCCCCGAAGGGTTAGGCAGAGGTGTACCCATTAGTACACCCACATTTCACCAGTTATTTTTTTAGTCCCATGTAATAGGGGGCGAGCCTACTGCCATCTACCGGGCACAAATCCAGACTCCGAGGATGCTACTAAGAAATTCCTGATGGAAAAACCCAATAACACTTTGCCCGACCTAGGAATCGAACCCAAGACCTCATGCACAGCAGTTGCGCTTGTGACCACTAGGAGGCAGTCAATAAAAAAATGTATACAAAAAAAGATGACCGCCTTCAAAAACTACAAAATAAAAAATAACTTTAGCTTGGAAGGCTTTGGTTTCGTTTCTTGTTATGTAGGTATTGCCACCGACTTCCAAGCTAAAGTTATTTTTTATTTTGTAGTTTTTGAAGGCGGTCATCTTTTTTTGTAAAAAAGCTTTTTATTTTTACGTTTTAGTGCTTGTGTGTTAATGTTTGAAATTCTTACATAAAGCCCTTTCAAACAATACCTCACACGATATATTTAATTTTGGAAAGTGGTAGGAGGGGGATTGACGTATCCCCTCCCCACTTTCTTTAGTCAGTTATCGACTACACGTATAAACAAAGCAATTTTTCTTGTTACGGCGGTTCTGCTGTGATCTTATAAGGAGTTCCGTTCTATATATCCCAAGTTTATCATCAGATCATGACAATTTTCCTTTGGGACCTATTCGAAACTATACTCTTTAAAACAAAAAGAGAATCATCCAAATCGATTCATAATTGGCGGAGTAATCGTATAACAAATACATATATAGTACAAAAAAAAACCTCCTCCTTTTTGAAGTCGGTTGAAAAATAGTGCTCCGCAACGAGGTGGTAAAAGCTAAGCTAACGGCGGTTAGGGATCAAGAGAGGAGTACCTCCTCACTAAGCGTGATCCTTTATTATGTTAGTAAAGATTAACAGTTAACCAATGTTGTTCCTAATTAGGTTGTGTTCACATATTCGCAGAGAGCAGTGCGCGCGCACTCCGCATGCGTCGCCCGCACGGCAGCGGCGGCCGCGGACCGTGTGCCTACTTACAGCACTGACACGCCACGCTTAATGCCCGACACGACCTCATTCTCTGCTTCATTCGCATTTAAATAAATGTGTTTATTGTCCTCTACATTTGTGCTACACATAAAAACAGATTTAATTTTAATCCGCGCTGTTACTTAGGCTTGAATTATCGCTGTCTGCGTGCGAGCATTGCCAGTGTGCGAATTAAAATCAAAGAGTTGGTCAACTTACAAATGTTACAAGAAATTAGTGAAAGGTATGTGCCATCGCACGCTGGGTACCTACATGCTCAGTAAGGCATTAACTATTTATTAAATAGTAAGTAACAAAAACAAATCACACGCACATAAATAATAAAAAGTGAGTCAAGAAACAGTCCTGTCTGAAATAATTGCCGGAAATTGTTGTCGCCTCGGTCGCATGCCGCCGTAATCATGACTGACATGCGCCTACGCTGACAGAAGGGACTTGTTATATTTTTTTGTCGTTAGTTAGTGGTCAACAGATCAGTGACATCGAAATACTATTTTGACAAAATTTCAAGAGTTTAACTAGGTTTTGACTTATCGAATATGAATACATAGATAACTACAAACTCATACATATTATACCCATATATACACTGTTCAACCTTCTTTTATTCACTTTCGCCTTGATATTTCATGTAACAGATTGTCCGCACTCTTCCGTTTTTTTGTTACTGTCTGTCTGCTATTTATATTTCGCGAGTATTTTGGATTACAAGTTTAATTTTATAATGGTTGAAACAAAAGCAACGGCATCAAAAAATCAACATTCTTGCTTTTAAATATCATAATGGAAATGAATATGTGCCGCGGAGCAGAACAAAGGAGCTAATAGAGTGCCGGCTACGTACGCCGCGCGCCGCCCGGACGCCGCGCACAAAGAGAGCGCCCGGAGCCCCGGAGGCAGTGGTCAGTACCGCGCGGTACATGTGACGTATTAATTAAATATACTGGTTACCAAGCCGAGTACATTTCCTGTTTGTTTTCTAGGGTTCTTTTATTGTTATGAGAGCAGCTTGTACGAAGCACATAACAGCTCGAGAACTATCCCATTAACTCTCTCCTGGTCTCCTGTAACGGTACTACTCTTTATAATATACGTTCCTTCTTACATTATTCAGTTTGCTTCGTGCATCAGATTTAGAAAGTCACACATACCGAAAATACAGTTCATAATTTTACTTTCCATCACCTGTTAAATAACACGATACAATTTTTGTGTACAATGAATTACGACGTAATGGTGTTTTATTAAAACAATGAGCTTCAGAGCTCGGGCTGAGCTAATGAGACGCCTCTCTTTGTGTTCATTACTTTAATGGCGCTAGCATTAATTACACTAAAACGAGTCTCTAGGAAACTGATGGGCGCTTCATAACGAGTTCAATCCACGTGAAATATTCAAAATGGTACAATCTAACTTATGATAAAGTATATCCAGGTACCTATTAATAACACTATCATCATTATATTGATCCGTCTGCAGGCAGTTATTGCAATACAAACATTTATATGTATATATACTACTACCAAATGTCAACTATTAAATAGTTTCGTGAAATGAATGTATTGTGTAGAGCTGTGGGTGGCACCGACTGCATTCCGCTCGCTTTTGTGTCGTCAGGATCTTGCACAATATTCTTTTTCAGCAGCGTCGATCCCACACTGTGCTATTTATTTGTAATCCACGAATCTCGGGTATGTTCACTTTCGCTAATTAAATGTGAATATGAAACGTTCCGACGTGTCCCGCTATCGGACGTGTTGCGCGGTGTTCACAACTCACTCGCTAGGGGGCGCCGCCCGAGCGCTCTGAAGGTGTCATTTTTCCGAGCAATTAGCTAATGGCAGGCACTACATGCGCCCCACTGCACGCGCACAGCGCACAGCAGCGAGAACGTACATTGAGTATGTTTACATTGCCAGTGCAGCTGCGTGTGTCTCCCCTTCTAACTTCTGATTATCTTCGTGTTTCCCATAACAGGGAGTATAAACACTGTAATGCCGAAATATTCAGCTTTAAGCATAGGTACTTATAAGATTACAGTGTCTCCTCAGTGGTTGTTCTATCTGTAATCAACTTTTACGAGCTCTGCGATGAAATAGCCTATGTTATTATTCTCATTTTATCTGATATTTCCAGAGCGGGGTACTAGATAACCTATAAAAGTAGATTAGCCTACAATCTCCGTCTGTTGCGACCGCAGAGCCGTGCCAATTTAATTACTGTTTGTGTCTGGGCGAGGACCATCGACGCTGCTGTTCTAGTGGGGTCGTACACAAGTGTTTCAAGTCCAGCGCTTTGTACCATTATCATAGTGACGGAGTGTGTATGACTCCCTAATTATACCCGTCTACGGCAAGGCTAAGAGGAGGGTAATATTTTAGCTGAATGATGTTGTTCAACGATTTTGTTTTGACACAATTCCAAAAGCAAATAAACTCAACTCACTTCAATGTGCTAATCAGCTAGATGTTCGAGATGATGTTGATCTTAATGACGTAAGAAAAAACAGCGGCCAATGACATTCTGCACGCATACTTATTCTAATCTGTGTACAAACGTTCCACCGCCAGTGTGACATGTCCTTGTGTTGCTTTACCAGGTGGAAAACCAATATACATAAAGTGAATACAGAAATTTAAAGTTACGTAAAGCTAATTACAGGTTCGCAAGAGTAGAAATATAATATTTAAATAGAGATCAATATCCTAATAATACACTGAGTATGTCTGTGTGTCTCGACACACTCCACGACTGAAGGGATATCACTTGTAGAAGGTTGTGTTTGCGATCGTGTACCTAATATTAAATAGATACTTCACAATAACAAATCGGGGCTTTTCATGTCTACTCACAAAAAAATAATGTGTTTCTATCTATCCAGCGTATATTGAGCAAGATTAGTGTTTTGATACCCAAATCAAGTTAAGTAAATTATGATAACAGTGTCTTGTTCAAACAATCGTAGCTACTCTAAATAAACAGTAATAATAATTACGTTCAGTATAACCAGCACATGAACTTGTCACATATTATTATTACAATATTATGTAATAATAATATAATAATATGTATGGTTATGCAGCATCATAGCGATTATGAGCCATACATCGCAATACCTATACATGTCTGCGTGATAGAACGTGTACGCAACATCGGTGCGCCATCAGCCGGCAATGTATAGCAAGAGACAATGCATTTAATCCCGACACTTGCTATGGAATATCGACAAGCGATTACTAGATTATACCGCGGTACAAGTCAGGAAAGGTTTCAGCAAACGGACAGACAGAAGTTGGTTTCGTTGTTATAATGTCAGCTCAGGATTAGTTTGCATACTATTATTATTATTGCGAAGAGGATTACTTAATATTGCGATTTCAGTTGTCGTGCGGTAGCAGTAAACAATACAAACTGAACGGATTAGAATACACAGGTAGTTATGGATATGTTTCGACGGTTCTACTGACTGCTGCAATATACTCCTGTAAACACATGAGTTGTCTCCTTCAGCGAAAACACTTAGACTTTGCGAATAAGGAACACGTGAGCAAGCTTCGTAGAGCTGGCCGTGGGAATAACTGCCACCTTTGAAGTTTGACCTTTAATGGGAAATGCAGAAGTTTAACGTAAACCCACGTCTGCCGTTCCCAATCGCATTTTCAATGACGATCAACGCAAGGACATTATAAACAGAAAGTTATTTCTAACTGTCTGTCTGTATGAATATGTGTTTCACGGCTAATTTATATTTGCTGTTGTTATTATGGGCACCGCCAACCGCGCCATTCAAATGTATATGTGGCTCATAATTTGGGATATATGCTGCGAATGTTTAGACAAATAAGCCCACGATTCCTTACGTTCGTGTAACTCCAACAGAAAAGGCAGCGCACGCCAAGATAGCTCTCAAGAAGCAGGAATGTTCCCGACTTACTTGATACTTATCGTCATATTAGGGTTAAATAACACAAAATCATTATTAGTATGTATTTTTTTTATTTAAACAAAAAAAAAGCCTTTTTATTATTCTGAATTTTTGATGCTATATTATTGTAAAATGTCATCAAAAATCGTTCTGTAGTTTTTGCGTGAAAGAGTAACAATCAATATACTATAAGTAGGATAGTTCAGAATATATTCTTTAAGTGATGACTGGACTTTCTCAAACTACATAATAATATGCAAACAAATAAAGATAAAGGTTAATTTATGTGCTGTGATATCGTCTACACTACGTAGCAAATGCTACGGAGCTACGAACATTCGCTACGAATCCATGGTCTACGAGCTACAAAGCTGCAACTATTTGTTATGTGTTTTACTTCGTTTCGTTTAAAATTGACATAAGTAATATTATTTATGTAAAGTAGCTCGCTTAGCTTTCATTATTCGCTTCACTGAGATTTCAGTCAATTCTTGTCAACTAGCTTCAATAGTAACTTTGCGATGTACGAGTATACAGCTACGGACAATTTAATAACGGTGTCTCTAGAGAAGCGCTGCGATACAGATCACGGCCAATTAACGCGTTGTCATTCGCTGGGATTGTAGCACGATAGCCGTGTGCGGGCACGTGTGCCGGCGCTCGAACACAAACATCACTCTATAGAGCAAACAGCGAATAAACCGACCGGCGCCCGGCAGGGCAGGCCGGCTCGACCGGCCGGGCAGGGCGGCGATGGCGCGCGTCCCGGGGGATCGTGCCAATGATTGTAGGAGATGCGAGAGGGATGTGTTCTCGTCGTGGACATTGTTTCGACCACGTAAATTGGAAATAAAATTGTTTGTTCTATTTAATTATTATTTACCGTGTTTTAAATGTTATCGCCTTATGGCTGATGACGTAAGCTCATCATCGCGCCGTGATACGCATGTACTCTCAAATGACATACGCAGTTTGTTGAATGATTCGTTGGATATGGATGCTACGGATGATGACGGTGAGAATCAGGAGGAGTTATTGAGGGCGGGAAAGAGGCAACGAGAGGGTAGTGGTGAGGAAGAAGGAAGTTGGACAGATGTTATTGGGAAAAAGAAGATACGTCACGATAGTAACAAGTCAGCCAAAGAAGATAAGTATGAAGTTTATATTTCTTCTAAGGAACGTCTTCCTAAACAATTCGCAATGGCACGAATTTTAAAAGATAACTGCATAACTAAAATAATGCAGGTTAAATATTTGAGTCCATTTAAGATACGTCAATTTGAGTGCGAATCGGCCGTGAGGAATCTTTTTGAGTGCGAGAAGCTATTAGAGAAGGGATGGAAATTTCAAAAGGCTTTGGAACTTTCCGTCTGTTATGGCCTTATTAAAGATGTCGACCTTGACCTTTCTGATGAGGAGATCCTTCCAAATATTACATGTCCCTTGCCCTCAAAGATTTTATCATTCAAGAGGCTGAACCGTCGGAACAAGGATGAAGGAGGTTGGTGCCCTAGCGAAACTATCAGACTATGCTTTGAAGGTGATCGTCTTCCCCCAGTCGTTAGTGTCTGTGACATAAACGTAAAAGTTCTGCCATATATTCACCAAGTTTCCCAATGTTCCCAGTGCTGGAAGCTAGGCCACGTCCGCAAAATGTGTCCCTCAAAAAAAATAATCTGCCCTAAGTGTGGCGGTTATCATGAAAATTGCGAGACTATTTCGTTTTCCTGTGTTAACTGTAAAGGGGACCATATTTCTATGAGTAAAATTTGTCCAGTTTACAAAAAGGAAAGAAGGCTAAGGGAAATTATGGCAGAATTTGGATGCACATATAGGAAGGCTATAGAATGTTACGTCCCTCCTGAAGATTCCGTCCCGCCTAAAATTAGCATCTCCCCTCAAGCTGCGGTGGCTCCAGAGAACCGTGACATTTTTCCCCCTTTACGTCATGCCTCCTCAGGTATAGAACATAATTTAGATCACCAATCCTCCTTCCGATCCACTTATGCTGAAAAAGTGCAGACAAAGGCTACCATTCACAACGTGAAGACCCCTGCTGCTCCTAGTCATCAGACCCCAAAATCAGGATTAACTAGTATGAAAAATAAAAAACGCGCTGCCGAAGACGACTGGATATTTTGGAGTTCAGATGCAGACGGTAAAGATTTTCATCACTCGTCTGATGATGGGGAGGGTCAAAGAGATCAGTGTCCACATTTTAAAGAACTGCTCTCCAGAATTAAGGAGGTAATCTTTCTCAAACAGACTAGTTTAGGTTTTAAAATTAAATCTGTTATCCAGTTGTGCCTAGAATGGTTTATGCTTGTGTCGGTAAGTTATCTGTCGGATTGGCCTTGGATTATTGCATTGTTTAACTTTATTCGTTATTCTTTCGATGGCTAATAAATCGGTTAAATTAAATATCTTACAGTGGAATGCCCAAAGCATCAGACCTAAGTTAGTGTCATTTTGCGAAATCCTACGTCAGGAAAAAGTACATATTGCTGCCCTTAGTGAGACGTGGCTCGATCCGGAAAGCAATTTTAAAGTAAGTAATTACAATGTTTATCGCAAGGATCGCGATGACTCATACGGCGGTGTAGCTATTATTGTACACAAATCTATTAAATCACAGCAGATGCGCGTGCACATTAATAACAACAGAATGGAGATAGTATGTGTCCAAGTATTTAACTGTGATTCGTTTGAATATATTGTGTCAGTCTATTGTCCAGCTAATACCTTTACGACCCTTCAAGATTGGGATAGTCTTTTATCGCTATGGCCATCCAAAACATTGATTTTGGGTGATTTTAACGCCCATCACGCCAGCTGGTCGTATAAGACAAATCGCAGAGGCAACCTTATTCACGACTCGCTTATAGATAACAACTATATTTCATTGAATGATGGTACACATACGCGAGTTCGTTTAGTTGATAACATTTTACAACAGTCGTCTCCCGATATTTCTTTGGTGTCTATAGACATTGCGCTGCGTTTTAACTGGACTGTTTTAAATGAAAACTTGAACAGTGACCATTTAATAATAAAAATTTCAACTTTATGCACGTCACTCCTTCCAGCTGTTATTAAAAGAAATTTTCACAATGCAGACTGGGTTTCTTACAAAATATATTTACAAACACAATTTTCCAATATAGGTAACGAATTACCAAATGACCTACAGAAAGCTTATGATTTATTTTTACAAACTTTGAATAACGCTGCAGACAAATTTATTCCACTTTTTAAATTTAACCAAAATCCTTCTTCCAAATTTACATCGAAACCGTATTGGACTATAGAACTTTCACATGCTGTAGCTCAACGTAGGCTGGCTTTAACAACTTTTAGGCAGAATCCCACCCCACAAAACCTTGAAACTCTTAAGGATAGGATACATAAAGCTCAGAGGTTGATTCGGCAGGCCAAGAGTGTGAACTGGCATGATTTCTGCTCATCAGTTGATGAATCTACATCGTCCAGTGAAATGTGGCGAAAAATGAGATGGTTGAAAGGCTTTCGTTCTCCTAGAAACTTTGTGGACTGCCATAGTGCCGTAAATCTATTAAATACTTTAACTCCAGACTATGTTTCACCCCCGACACCTTTGATTCGCCACAGTAACCCTTTATTAGAATGTGAAATCTCAATTCAGGAGTTCAATAAATGTATTAAAGCTAAGGATACATCTCCTGGATGCGATGATATATCTTATTCTATGATTGAGAATTTACCTGATGAGGGTAAACATGTTTTGGTCACTTTATTCAATAAATTTTTGTTACACAGTTATGTTCCTTCTCAATGGCGCGATATTTGTATAATCCCAATTCCAAAGCCTGGTCGTGACCCTAGTAATGTTTCTTCCCTTCGACCTATATCCTTGCTATCATGCCTATGCAAAATCTTTCATTACATTTTACTTCGTAGATTAGAATGGTATTTCGAAAAAAATAATACTTTTTCTGCGAGCACTATAGGCTTTCGCAGAGGTAAATCATGTTTAGATGGTTTGAGTTGTCTTATCACTACAATACAAACTGGTTTCTCAAAGGGTTATTCTACTATGGGCTGTTTTTTGGATATAAATAGTGCGTATAATAATGTAAATAATACTGTTTTAATTGATGTACTAGACGGCCTTCAAGTTGGGTCACGGATTTGTAAATATTTGTGGAATTTTCTTCATAAAAGAATTCTCAAAATCAAATCTGGCAACAGCTTTATTAGCCGATATTCGGGTAGTGGTTTAGCACAGGGCGATCCGTTATCGCCATTACTATTTAATATAGTATCATCGGACATTTGTAAACGTTTGCAAAATGTAGTTTATATATCCCAGTACGCAGATGATTTTGCCATATATGTACAGTGCTTGTCTGTTAGCGAGGGGCAGCGTAAGATCCAGTCTGCACTTAATCTAATAAACCAGATGCTAACGCTTGTTGGTTTGGACATTTCACCTACTAAAAGTAAGATTTGTTTATTTAGTAGAGGTTTTCGTAGGCCAGCTGTTAACATTAGGTTAAACAAGTCATCATTAGAGTTAGTCGACAACGTGAAGTACTTAGGACTGTGGCTAGATAGGGGCCTCAGATGGAGGAAACATACTAGTGAGGTTTGCGAGAAAGTCGTTAAATTAATAAATATTTTTAGGGTATTAGTGGGTCCGGGTTGGGGTGTTCATCCCAACCACTTAAGGCGTTTATATATTGCACTTATTCGTAGTCGGATGGAGTTTGGTAGTTTTTTATTTGATAATAGTGCCGACACACACTTAAACAAATTGGACAAATTACAAAACATTTGCCTACGGTTAATAGGTGGGTTTATTAAAAGCACTCCGATCCACGTAATGGAGTCTGAATTGATGTTGCCTCCGCTTTTTATACGTCGCAGATATTTAGCTGGAAAATTTTATTTAAAATCTAAGTGTTTTAAGTATCCAATTATAAATTTAATAGAAAAATTATCTGGTTTTTGTAATAATATTTATTGGAGGAAAAAGAAAAAACCACTGCTAGTTTTGTCACACGAATTTTTAAGTCAAGAAAGTCTTTATAGTAACTGTAATTTAGACATGTTCTCCATGGACACATGGGTCAGCAATATGGACTTGTCGCATATGATTCAGCCTTGCTTAAACTCTGTCAACAAGCCTAAGCATTATTATTCGGTATATAATCTTAAGCATCTTTGTCATGAATCACTCAATACTTTATATTCTAGTTTTTATTCTGTGTACACAGACGGCTCTTTACGTGAGAACATTCGCGGTGCCGCTTTCTTTGATCCACAAATACAGGGTTGTTTTAAATTCCAAATTTTATCGAAAATTTCTATTATGCATTTAGAATTAATAGCGATATCAGAGGCATTGGCTTATATAGAATCTTTAAGCGGCGATAGGTTTGTCATCTACACTGACTCGAAAAGTGCTCTTTTGCATCTGATTAAGTGTACTTCCACTTTTAAAGGGCTTC
This sequence comes from Hoplodrina ambigua, assembly GCA_949774945.1. Lineage (NCBI taxonomy): Eukaryota > Metazoa > Arthropoda > Insecta > Lepidoptera > Noctuidae > Hoplodrina > Hoplodrina ambigua. Next base: position 16,980,751 of record OX458966.1, read on the forward strand.
CACTGGCTTATATTATTTTAAAATCCTTGTATGATATTGTCAAAAAAGGTAAAACCATTGTATTGCAATGGATACCCTCTCACGTGGGGCTAGAGGGCAATGAGGTAGTTGATCATCTAGCAAACGCGGCCGGCTCCGATGGAGAACTGTACAATTGTCTTCCTTGGCACACTGAACTTCTACCCATAGTAAGGCACAGATGTTTCGAGTCTTGGTCTGAATATTTCGACAAAAGGTCAGTGACGAAGGGCATATGGTACAAGACAATTCAGCCCTCTCTCCCTCGCTTACTCTGGTTTCATGTGAGCAGGATGAATAGGCAAGAACTGGTGACGGCTTTGAGGCTCCGTTCCGGCCATATTCCGCTCAACAGTTTTGGATTTATGATGCACAAGGTTGACTCACCTAATTGTTCTGTTTGTGGAGTTTTGGAAGATGCCCATCACATGTTGGCGGAGTGTGTCCGTATTGAGGTTCAAAGGCGTCAAGCCTTTGGCGACAATAATTATAATGTAGGTTTTTATAACAGTGTTTTGGCTTCTCCTTTGTCGGATGAAGCTAGAACCCTTTTTAATATTATTATTATGGGTATAAGGTTGCGGGTAGTCTAGTTTATTAATTTAAGTTAATTTTGTATGCAATCATCGGGGTGACGTTTTCTATTCAGAAAAAACCCCGTAAATAAATAAAGATTAAAAAAAAAAAAAAATTATTAAATTATTTTTTTGATTTACTCATCGGAATAAAGTGATCGCTTTACTACTAACTGATTATCGCGGCTGCTCTTCTTGATTGCCATTTCCAAGGAATATCAGTAATTGTCAAATACCTTCAGAAAAGGGGGAAACGAGAGTTTTCTTTTGTGAACGACGTATTCTCTACGTCAATAATTTCGTTTAATTTTAGTTTTTTTGTTAGAAACAATGTAACCTTGTAAGATTAGATAAGCATATTCATATAGTAGTGTCTTCAAATAACATATTTTTGTTAATTTGTTCTCTTTTATAATGCTTTCCTGTTCAGACTCCTGTGTGCGCTATACCGAGGCATGTGTCGTATTGAGTAGCACTATGCAGACTTCTTTACGAGCCACCCAGACTGAAGTAAGCGGTAATTAAACAGTACACCGACACTATTTCAAGCAAAAGGCGCCATAAATCGGCCCTACGAGACGTTTAGTGCGCGAGATGTTGGGCCGCTGACACATCCATTGTACTTTGCTCCCTGCGAAATATTTTTTGCTAGCTATGCTAAAAATTTGTAAATGTTTAATTTAATTTGTTGATTACTGTGATCTTCAATAACTAGCATTAGGTATTCAGGTAAATAAGTCGAAACATAATATGAAGTGAGGAGGGGTCACCAACTTACCTACGGCAGTAACAATAATATTACATTCCACGATAACAAAGATGTTCTACGATAATCGTGGGTAATAGCGAAGGGGATCCTGCCTCACTACGTGGCCAGCAGCTGTAGCAGCACGCCCGCGGCTGTGGAGCCGCGGCTGATATTATTGACGCACATCACTCTCCACCAGGTGCTCTGTAGGCATGTAGCGGCGACCACCGCGTTGTGATAACATGCGATCATTACTGACCCACATCCATGTGCTACGTCCGGCAGCTAGTACTACACTTTTCAAGGCGTAATTAATTCCCTTAGAACGCGTAAGCTTCGCTGTTCTGAGGCAGACCATAACGTTTGAATGTTCTGTAGAGTGCGCATCACGAGCGCGAGCACCAGCACAGACAACGCGCTGTAGTAGCCTCAGACTCAGTTTGTTACATTGGCAATGTTATTCGCCAATATGTTTATTTACCTTCTTCTTTCACAAACATTATTCTTAATAAATGCTTTTCATGTTCTAACTTCCATAATACAGAACGACTGTTTGTCACGTGCAATATTCTCACTGCCCACTGCGTTAAATTGCGTCATTATTTATAATCATACTAACGATGACGGACGCGAGCGCGCCGCGTCGCTTTGGATCGCTCGCGATCGCGTAGCTGGTGCGACTCGCGTTTTATTGCGCAAATACGTAATAAAGAATTACTGAAAATGAGCGAATGATGCCTACACAAACGATAGAAAGTCGATCTCATTTGACCACCTCCTCCTACGTCCTAAAATCTCTATTGCTATCACCATCGGCCTAGCCTTTTCCCAACTACGTTGGGGTCGGCTTCCAGTCTGCCTATCTGACCACCTCAACCCAGTAACTGGGTAATACAATACCCCTTCGTAAGACTGGTTGTTGGACTTTAGGGCTTCTGACGACATCATCGATTTTAATATGTGTATGATCGAGGATGTCGTGCACCAAACCACATGCCGCCACCGGGTAGAACTACCACCCATAGCAACTATATTTGCACGATGATACACCCTGCTTGTCCAACTAAACAAACAAACCATAATACATTTATCTTCTTTTCTGTCATGAATGTTTTTAAGCGGAGAACACAAAGTGTCCCCGAGTCCGAACAAAAAGTGTGCTTGTTTATCTGCAATGAACTCAAGCCGCGTTAGGCGCCGCACTCCAACAACACAAGTTTTAATCGCAATCTAAATGGTTGCCGCGAGATAACACGCCGGAGCCAGTTAGCTGAGATACCCAGTAAATTAGTGCCGTTTATTTATTTGGTGCCTAAAATGAGCTTACAAGGGTCACCTGAGTGCTTTGTGTGTTAATACGCAGCCAAGTATACAATTATAATCAATTGTACAATGTTACTGCTATTCAAATTCAAAGTCAAGTCAAAGTCAAAACCTTTATTTCAATTAGACTATTTACAGGCACTTTTAAATTGATTATCATCAACCGGGTACAAATCCAGACTCCGAGGCTGCTACTGAGAAATTCCTGATGGAAAAACCCAATAACACTTTGCCCGACCTGGGAATCGAACCTAAGACTTCGACATTGACCTGAACTTGACATTTGTTCAATAATATTACCTTAACGAGCCAGGTATTCAAACATGTTTTCAATTCGGTACCTACATAAGAATGAAGGCGCTCGCTGACAAATCGTAGGACTGAAAAAAGTTTTGTCCAAAGGATCGTAAAACATTCCGGAATTTATAAGTGCCGCCCTTCCCCCTCCCCGCCCCCCCAGCAACCCTTCCGCGCGCGCGGTCAACCGTGAAGCGCGTCAAGGTTCAGCGGACTTACCGACAGATCACACAGTACCTGAGGAGCGGCTCACACCTGTGACGAGGAATTTATCTCAGAACGTTACGCCCACGCTGAGCACACGCGTGGGAAAGTTGCGGTGTCCGCTCTACAGATAACTCATGTAACACGAAGAGGTAGGAATGCTTTGTGTAATTTATTGTTCGATGTTCGTCAAACCATAGTTTTGATATTCATTATATTCAACTGTAGCCTCAAATACATCACAGGGACGGGGCCAACGCCTGCCGGGGTTGCGGGACGTCTTAACAGGATACCGTGGCCCCGGAACGTAAAGGGCAACAGAAAGAACAGGGTGGTTTTTTTAGTCAGTAAAAGTCTGACAGTCCCTTCCGCCCCACCCGGGGCGGAAGGAGTCATTTGATGATTTTTACCACCTCAAAAAAAAAAAAACCTCAAATACATCTTCGTACCCTGACTACAATTAACGTTTGCTACTCAATTTATATTATATTAAGTAGTAATCTGTGTGTAGGTGGCTAGTATATTTGTCAAGTTATTGTAAAGACACTTTGTATATTATTCTTCATAGTACCTACTACTGGTTGTTTTCCTTTAAGAATACATATATTCATTAATTTCAATTCTATAAATGTGAATAACATGGAGCCATTCATTTATTATGCTATTATTCAGAGGTCGAAGGCTTTGTCATGCTCGCTCAAATGTCTCGCTGATGATGGCGCGTGTCTTCGATCAATTAGTCCCCTTAGATGATTGAGCAGTGGTGCTGATCCATGCGTCATGTTCGTGAACGGGCGCTGTCAGTTGGAATTGGACATCTCAAAGATGTTCGCCATGGCAGTTATGCCATGGCGAACATCTTTATTATTATATTCACCTTCAATGCTCTCACATATAAAACCAACATGAATATCGCAATCAGGATTTCGAATCCTAAATCTTGCTCATTCATATCGTTTCGTTAGAACAATAATCGTTAGAAATAAACGGTACCCACAATGTCTTCAACTGCTTGTAGTCACCAGTTAATTGATGGTGCGACGTCATCGCAGAACAGAAACCGTGTCGCGTCGTGGGCGTGTCACAATCAGAACACTAGTCGACACTTGGTTGATGAAGATGTGGGTTGATTAGGTTTTACGCGTGTGTGTGGGTGCGGAGGTGTGGATGTGTGCGTGAGGACTGTTTACCGACCTCGTGGCTCTCAATTGGATCTGTCAAAGGGTGCGGAACCCAATCAGATATATGTAGAGTGGCGCCTGATCCCACATTATTTATTTACGGCCGAGCGCCGCGCGCCGTACCCTAGATAATAGTTCGCACTCTGCACGCTGTTTATACTTTATTTCACTAGTCCTGACATAACGCTTCAAATGTAATGACGCATTACGAGCGTCCGCTGTGCCGCACTCGTGTTTCACTTCACATGACGCCATTCATTTCGTGTGTTGAGGACGCATTATATTACTGAGCTTTTATCTTTACGTACTTTTAGAATTACGTGAATATACCCACAATACATAGATATTCCGGAACAGTCGATGGTACAACATACATACAGAGTCGCCGGACCTACGGCATTGTATCGTGCGTGGCTGTAACGGTGACTGCTGTAATGTATGATTCCCAAGGTAAGTATGCGTGCCTGCTCGTTTCATGGCTTAGCCATTTTCCAGGTACCTGATACCTGTAGTAAAGTTGATATTACTCACTTACGTCCGAGTTTGGCGGCAGATTTTGAATATATTTCACAGGATATTGTTATACATCGTATTCATTATTATCACACACTTTTCGTAACAACAGCCTGACGCTTTAAAATTCCCATCTTCGAAGCCTTTGGCTGAAATTATGGCTCACGGAAAACATCTGACTATAATGTAGGTTTGAACAATATTCTGTGAAACATCTTCCGCTTTTTGTATTGTTTTGTCAATTTTATACATAAGTTTTAAGTGGAAACTTGTAGTTGGTTTTCTTCTACTTATTACTTCTTGCCACTCCACTATTAGCTGTACGTTTTTGTAAAAGCAATAATAAAACAAAAAATCAAATAAACATAAACCAGCCGTCAAACTTGAAAGTAAGTGAGTTAGGTACACATTTGAAAATGGCCTAGCATTCAAACTAGCAAGCTCCCCCGTACTTCTTCACCATTTGTATGTATTCCTCTATTGGCATGCTGTAGGTGCGGCGACTCTGCGCTGGGGACATCCGCTTCCTGTGTCCACTAATGGCGTTATCCTAACGACAGTGTTACCTGTTGCTTACGGAACTGTGCCTGAAGACAACTTCCTGTACACTATAGTATTGTTTTCAACACACTTGCTCGTGAAATGGTTATAACCTACCACCTTAATGCAACACTTTTATGTTCAAAATGCAGCGTTTACGCGTGCGATGCAATCTCCTCGGTGCGTGTCTTGAATATAACTTAGGCAAATTAATTCTCCTTAATATTTTGCTAAAAAAGTAATATAACTTTATATTTAATTATTTCATTTGTATAGTATTTGTGTCGCAGTAGACTAAAAAGACCGACCCGTGTGTCACATGACGAAGGAAACTCTTTTTAATAAACAAACATCTAATATTAATAACACGAAGTGAATTACCAAACATACTGTACTGACTGTACCGTAAGAGCGGCGTTTGTTGAGCCAATTATAGTCAAATCGGGATCCGCCCGAGCCGATACTCGATACGTCGGGCGAGGCTCGCTTGCCAATAATCGATGGAGAGCGTCTACGTAGCGGTAGGTAGCCAGAGACAGGACACTCACAATATAACAACGAGCCACCTCTGAGGCTTCGCTAACGTCCCACAAACTGAACTAGGTATGTAGGTATTGTTATTGTTTCGTCCAGCTTCGCTGCTATATTGCAGGAATGACAGTTTGTATGAAAAATATTCCATTAATTGCATTATACCATAAATGACTCATCTTTTTATGTCTACACACTAGAACTGTCCATATTTAGAAACTAAAACTAATATAAAATTAATGCACATAGAACATTACCTGAACAAAGTGCTATCAGCACGGCGCCTGTAATAACTATACGGGAGTGCGGCACCGGCCGCCATTTTAAACGCGGTTACAATAACCTAGCTAACCTAATAGAAAACCTAGAACTCAAGGAAGATCTAAGTTTTTTGGTTATTCATGCACAAAATAATAATGACTATATTTTAGAAAATCTAAGATGCAGGAGCAAGCGATGCGCACTCGAGAACTGGGCCTGCAGGCAGAAATAGAAGCGCTGCAAGAAGGGCTATAGAACAGGGCGACCACGTATTCAGAAGCCCTGGGTTCTTACAAAACAATTTAGATATTAATACTTTGATAATAGTAATTCAGAAATTAAATGCCTTTTCGGAACAAAAGGCTAGAGTTTAAAACCACGAAAATCTTGTCATCGTTTCCCAAAAGTGTGAAGGCGGAGGTTGTCGATTCGGTTGTGTTTTTATGCTTGCTCTGAAATGACCTAACAAAAATCTCATTAGGTCAATTCTTAGCGCTGACACTGTGCCCGTGTCACTGGCGCGTGGACCAAATGTGTGGCAATCTTAACGCTGTCGCTGTACTGTTGAACTATTGCGTTTTCACGATTAAACAATAGTCTATCAGACGTGACGCAAATTGCACAGTTTTCATGGAATTACGTGCAAGTCAAAGTCAAAACATTTATGCAAGTCAAGGCACTTCAAAGGCGTTCAAAAACGTAAGTTCAAAAACTATGATTGTTTCTAACTTCTTCTTCATAGTTTTTGAAAACAATGAAGAAGAAGCTAGAAACACTGCGGACACTATTTCCATTTAGATTTTGCAGGGGGACCCGCATCGAGGACGCTGGTCGTCTGTGACGGGTCCCTGCTCAGGCGTGGGCCGCACGGACCCACCGGCTGCCTCAGTTCGCTGCTAATTTGTGGCCTGATTGCACGCGCTCAGTCGCTCCACTAAGCAATCTCGATCAGATTTATTGACCGAACACAAGGCTCTTCTCCCTGACTGCTTCTATTGCGGATGATCGAGTGTTGTCCCCAATTATGTAAAGTAAAAGTGATCATTTATTAAAGTTCCGCGGACTAACCAACAAAGAGTAACTAAAATCTTGGCCAGGGTACAAAACTTAGCACTTTTATAAAACTTGCGAGTGCCATTACCCTTTTTTCTTGAAGTCGTACCATGACTTTTGTTGCAATAAAATAATTATATTAAAAATTATATTTAAAGCAGCACCACGCCTCCGCGCGCCCGCCGGCACCGCGTGCGAGCACGACACGAGCTCTCTACTTGCGCGCACATGTGCTTTACAAATATTGCATTTACTGGTATGTACTATACATAAATTGACTATAATTGGCTGACATAGATACTGATAGTACAGTAGGCCGTTCTTCGTCTATTCCTTTACATATTTTTATTATTCTCTATTACAAAATGAGATTAGTAAGTATGTTTCTTTACATTTTGCAAACACATTCCAAAAAGCACCCAAAATATTTTTTCTTGCCGTCATAGAACTTTCGGAGTGTGGATATTCCGTCGTGCGCTCAAGTGACCCCACCTCGAGCGTTCGCTTTGTACGCGATTCTACGTTTTTATTATTATTTTGGTTGGCTTCAGTAGACCAATATCGGCTGAAGGTTGCTCTGTGCGTGAGCTTATTTATTGTTAGTACGCAGCCCTGCCGCCGCCGCCGGCCGCGTTATATGACCTGCAATAACTTTCAGTTACAGCATTCACGACCCTCTTACTAGGTAATTATTACTCTTTGGGTTATTTTATAACGTTATTAGATGTCAAATCATTCCTGAAATAAATCAATACAGGTAGGTACCTACCTACCCAAGGTCAACTTGCGAAAGAAGTTAGGTTGATAGTAGGTATACTCATACAACTCACTTATGTACTTCGGTTTAAATAAATAAAATGTAAACTCAATATATTGTTGCGCCAACGAAAACGGATATAAAGTTAGTTAATTCAGCATTTGTGTATTTTACGCTGCCATAACATTATACAACTGTAATCTGACCGAATGAGAATGAACTATGGCTACTCTTTTGCACTACTTATTTGGTCTAAAACTGTCTGAGGCGGTTTGTTTTTTCAAAGACATTTGACGTTACTGAGTAAGCTGTAAGTAAGCTGGTATGTAATTGCACTACATACCAGCTCACCGGCCTCGGAGACGGAGATGCACAAGATTTAAAAATAATTTAATAATTTAATTGTAGGATTTTTCTGACAGCGTAAGCGACTGAACTTATCGCCCTGCAAGAGATGTTAAGTGTGGACCCGACTGCAGTTTTGAATCCGAATTTTACACATATAGATTTTTCTCAATTAACACAGTAAACCAATTATAAACCTTAAGCATGTCTATGTACTCTAAAAGTGAAGTGCTCTCAACTGATAATAATATTTGTTGTTGGTTTTCTAGTAGTAGTAGTACTACTACTACTAATACAAACTAACACAACAAACAATAAACAACCAAACCAGCAAAAGTGGTTCATTCTCCGCACGATACCATTTCCACTGTAGGTACCTATCGGGTAATGGAGATAAGAAGCATTAACAGAAAAAAAAACAGGTCGAATTGTAATTTTTTTCTAAAACCGGTTAATAGGATAGAAAACTACCGTATTACAATATCTGCAAAAGGTATGGCACGCCGCGATTTACTTTAATGTGAAGCAAGTACTTATGCAGGTACCTACACATATTTTCGCAGACTATACAATAATGTATCTGCATACAACAGGTCTCAGTTGTGATTTCAGTTCACGTCTGATGTTGAATGTGATATAAAAGCATTTTCCTTCGTAAGAGAGAAAATCGCTTCGAAGTAAAATTTCCGTATGTCGTCGGAGAGACGATTTTCCCTTATGACGGTCGAAAAGCTTTGCTACACATAGGGGGCTATATAACTATGTACTTATGTGTCGAGGAACTGCCTAACTCTAAAATCTGAACATAAAATATGAGAAAACTCGTTGGCTTCTCATGGTTTGCTGTCAAACATAACATCTATACCATCTATGCCTCATCTGCCATATCCATCGCAGCAGTCCGCGCCTTCACCTGTGTCATCGTTATGTGGTTCATATCGATTGTAATAGATTGTCAGGTGCTCCGGCTGGCTCAGGCTGATGGGTCACGAGAACATTCTAATCCTACAATTGAATAAGCGTCTCCTCTAATCTTTACTACCATGAGTAGAAGGCAGTATTTTGAACATGTTAAGCAAGCAACGTGCACACCCCCAGACACCGATACCAGGGGAAAGTATGTGATGAAGGTAATGGTGAGTAGTAACATTTTACGGTGTAGTATAACAAAAAAGCCGACGCGAGGGGGGCGGGGTGCAGGAAGGGGGAGGGGCCGGGTCACCAGCTGGCTGTGACCTGTGAGTCTGTAACCCGAGCAAAGCTGAGGTATCGCGTCTTCAATAAAACCAAGCTTATCGACGCTGCATAATAACTCATAGCAGAACGACATAAACCTTAAACACATCTACGGAATGTATCGTTACGAATACGTCAATTACAAATATAGCGGGCATTTAAAACTGTTTTTCGATTCAAAGAATCTTATCTTTAAACCACGAAACGAATTTTAATGCGGTTTTCATTATTAGATAAATAGTGATTCAAGAGGAAGGTTTATAGGCACGTATAGTTTAATATTGTTAAAATAAAACTTAAAAATAATAATAAAATTACAAAGTTTGTACATCTGGCCTGCTCTCTTACAACACTATAGGCCATGGTGTCCGAGGCAGTCGACAGCTTCACCGCACTGCCAGCGATGCGGGGCCCATAAGGATCACGGATCAAGGATCAGACCACAGGCATGTAGCGAGCCGGAGTGTAGTGCCTATGTTGGGCGGCAGGAGTGCCTGAAGCCAGAGACCGGACTACCCCTCAACCACAGCCAGCAGGGCGCGCTTTGCAGAATGAGTGGATTCCGTATTAAAAAGATTATTCCATACCAACCTGCAGAGCGACTCGTCCCACTATCTTTGGGAAGTAGAAGAGAAAGTAGCTTGCCCGAATACAGAAGCACTCATTCTTCTGTATCCGGGCAAGCTACTTTCCAAGCTTGTCTTATTCTTATGACACACAATAGCGCAACAAAACTAGTCACTCCACACTTACACCACATTAACATGTACACTGCACCCGTACGAAGCCGGGGCGGGTCGCTTGTTAGGCTTTAATGTACAAATTTTTGTTAGAGTAGAATGTGTTTATCGAAATCCTCTCCCGCATCTAAATGGTTGTTTTTGAATATGCGAAAAATTACGGCAGTTGTATAGTATAACGAAGGAAAACGAATACGATGTTAGAGTTAAAGAGGACCAACTTATAAAGTGTACTTGGAGAAGTAAGTAGGTAACTATGACACCCGACACCGCGTGCACGCATACACGCACGTGATCAGTTATTCTTTACACAACGCTGCTGCAGTTCTCATGTTGGCACACCCTGGGTGCGTGCCAATGTCGACTCTATGACTTACACTATCGCTTCAAATGAGGATGGTCTAGGCTCACCAGTTTGAAGCCACCACCGAATTCCAAAAACACTATACGTATATAGTTGGACTTATCTTTGATCCTGTACGCTGCAGAGTGTTTATTATGAGTGTTGAAGCTTTACACGAAAGGAGCTTATCGTGGCAAGGAGCCTTCACTAATCCTCGGACCGTCGCGTACCGACACCGGCGCGAGGGAGCGCTGCCGTGATGCCGGCGGCTGCTGTTGTTGCTCTAATGTTAGGAGCGCTCGTCTGCTACTTCAATATTTGTAAACTTGTGAACATCATATTAGCCGTAATTTTGGTTTTTGCAATACTTCATGTCTATTTTTGATTAAAATAACATCGTATTTCGTCGTATTATCGTACCTTATTTATCATTATTGGAAAACCTTAATAAGGAGGGATATCCAACTACACACGATTCGATTCCCTTCCTCGCGTTATCTTCTGATCTCGTACAGAATAGGAAGACGCTGCACGGTCTTGCCGTGGACACTCCCGAATGCGACGCAACTGGACCTTACAGTTCAAACTGAAAGCAGCTATCAAGTTTTGTCCATGCCTGACAGATCTGACATGTCGCCATTTATATTTCTCATTTCGTTGGTTTACAGTAACGGCATGCAACCAACTTAATGCAACCTGTAATTTTTCAGTTAGGAAAAATTATAAGTGATCAAATGTATCATACATTTGCATATATTTACAATGTATCATACATTTTACAATTAAAGACCTGACATGTCACACATCCAGAGATGACACACGTTTTGTTTCAGAATCAGTAATTTGTCTAAAGTAGAACATCTGCACACATACTGCAGCTGACAATGTTATTAAATCTCTGCCAACATCTTACCTACGTATGTGTAAAATTATGTTCAGGCATGAAAGCTATGACGATTACAATCAGCACATTCTGCGTGTTAAATCGCACGTACCTAATCCAATTGCATCGAGCAGTCCAGTGTCCGCTGAGCCGAGTGAGCGGACAGAGCGCGCTCAATACTACCGATATGTGCAGCACGCGCCCGCGACTTTGTGTTGCCTCATGAAGTATTGCTCCCGCTGCGATTTACGACTGTGTCATAGGTGCCAATGAAGCGCTCGTGCGTCCGATACCCGCTCACCTGTACGGAGGTAAGTAGTATCTTATACATTTTGGTAAATTTTCACATGTGTAATTCTTACAGCTATATCGTAGTGATGTTATTGAGAGTTCAAGGAAACATTTGCTTGACTAAAGTTAGGAGGTAGGTACGCAATATGTCGGGACCCACACGTAATTGGTTTTACTTCGAATAACACTTGCACCGATATTATTATTAGGTAGGTACCTCGCCAATTGCTCACAGTGCAGGCTCGCGTTATTCATAATTTTCAAAAGACAGGTAATTGGCGTTCTTGTAGGGGGAAGCCCCATAGGGAGAAGAGATCGATATTGTATCTAGCGGTGTACAATAATTCTCAAGAATTCGCCTCGAACTTAGTCAAAGGATCAATTAGTTGAGCCTCCGTTAGGCGGGAGGCGGCGCGGGGCGGCAGTGAGTTATGAATGAAGAGCTCATTACGCGCCGATACGTGGCTGACTCGACTGATCGCTCTTACACTATTTCTAAAGGCTCCTCGGGAGGCACTTTGTTAAATTAAATCAAGCCAATCAAATTAGAACTTGTATATCACAATTTATTAAATGATATAAAAGCTTGTCGCAAGAACTGCATACAGGAAACTTTCTTTCATAGAATTACTTATAATAAGTAGCAAGAGTAGTTAGTACACAGGTACCTAAATCTCGCGAAAATCTTGTAAAGAAGACGATTGGACCGAACTATATCTGTCTAATTATTAAAGGATTCTATTCTTCTTGTGGAATTGTACTCGATTACGACTCGACTCACTTGTTATCTGAACTGTTGGAGTATACGAGCGCACGGGGTAGGCAGCCGCTCCTCTGGATGTACTATGCTAATTTTTACAGCACGTTATGTTAATCAACATAACGTGCTGTAAAAATTAGCATACAAAGAAAGCAAAAAAAAAAGCTGCAAGCTTAAGCTGTAAGCTTGATTAAGCTTTTGTATAAAGCTTAATCAAGCTTTTAATTTCACGGGCCGTGCTCATTGGCGCCCAACGTGGGCCCGCGCAGCGTGGACTGGACTGATTGTGGTAATTGAACGTGCGAAGATTGACATCGGTATAGAGAACTGGCAAATGTTTAAGAATCACTACGGTGAAAATTAAAAGATATTGTGCCGTATTATAGCATACTTAGATCGTATTTTCTCAAAAGCTAAATAAATGAATTTTCAGTTTTTGATACATACAGTTTTTCCAGAAAAACGAATCGAGCATAAGCAATGAGTATGACGTACTTATTAGTTATGGCCATAGGAAACCATCCCAAAAACGACATGTTCAATGACACAGACAAAACATAATGTTTTGTTAGGTAGGTTTATAAGGTGTTGGTATCCAGAATAAGTAAGAGAGGTTACGCGTCCCGACAAGGCGATCCATTGCCCGAGACGGGACGGGTCGGGCCCGTAACACTATACGTAACAAATATGTTGTAACGCAATACACTGTGACATGGGGCTGTCAGCGGTTAGGCGACACGTGAGGTACCAATATTGCTCCCCTCTCTCCTACGAGGATTCACTCATGCTCCCATGGCATACACTTCTAAAATACTTTCAACACTTGTTCGTAAAGTAGTTCTTATTGCAACGCGTTTACGGTCACAATGCGGTGCATTACGCACGCATGCTTTTACAGACATTATTACCTACATATTTTATTGAAGTGAAAACTTCTTTAGCGGCGTTGAGCACTTTTTCTGTAATGGGTATAAAATCTTAAACTCGCGTCAGGACACGTGACCTGATCGAAAAAGCGTAAGACGGATGGAGAGTAGACAGCTATCCCCTCTCTACGGCGCGGCGAAAATGTATGCCTGGGCCTACTGTTTCGTTTAGGCAGCGCAGGGCGCTTGCGCGAATGTTCGTGTATAACTTTTTAATGTAAAATAATTGTAATAGTTTTAAAGTGTTAAATTTTTAATGTAATATAAATTGTCATGTTTGTGTACGATAGCGCAATAAATGAATATTGTATTCTACCACATAAATGATAGTACTTTTATACTGATAAAGCAATTGGTGCAAAATTATTCCCTAACCATTCCAAAATATCAAACATGCTCAACGTTAATAATCAAGTTTTCACTTCTGCCGGCACTCCCGGAGTGCAACCCGTCTTTTTTTTTATTTAATTTAGCCATGGCCGTGTGCCGCCTGCGGTTGTTTCACGCAATCTTTATTGGCTAGGTGGTATACGACCATGGCTATTACTTGAATATTGTGCTTGTTTTATACTTTTCAGTGCGCGATTTTTTCCTAGTCGGGTTTTAGTTATTTTTAACTTATTTTTTATTTACACTATTTTGGGGGTTATTTGATATAATAATAAAAACAAAGCTACGACTGAATTTCAAAATAAATGTAATCATTAAGCCTTTTCATTTGATACTTATGTTGACACTGTTAAAAACAGGCAAAGTAGTTAGTAAAAGCTATATAATGTATATATATTTCAAATGTGCTCACCAAGCCCTTTAATTTGATACCCATGTCGATACAGAGCGAAAAAAATTTTTTTTTTGGTAACGACTTTACATTACCTAGGTGACGCCATATTGGATTTGGTGACACGTCACCTACCCTATAATCAACAGACAACTGAGACGCTTCTAACGACACCTCATTTGTCATGTAATGATAAGTAGTTTAGAAGTTACGAGGGAACAAACAAACATACATATGTATGTAAGTATGTACTTACATACCGGTCAAAATCATAACCCTCCTTTTGGCTTTGCCGTAGTCGGGTAAAAATGATTTATTATTATTATTATTATTTTACATACATGGTCATACATTGGCAGCTTGTAAAAGTCTGTTGTTGGCATTGTGAGAACGTCACGATTAATTAAATTGCATTTTTTTTTTGTCGTAGCAAGGAATTAGCAAAGTTTTTTTCTTCACTAGTGTGTTGAAAAACGTCGTATAATACGATTGAGTATTTATTATCACACTTTCAGCTCAATAGAGCCGGGAGCTTTTTTTTTATCTGCGTAACAATTGTTGGTAGGCCAAAAAATGTATAAATAAAAGTATAGGTATGTACGCAGTTGGCGCATGCCTCACTCTGCTCCGCTCCCGGCTCAACAGCTAATCCGAGTACTCGCTGAGCAGTCAATGCTGTTTATAAGGCGACGAGTACACTGCAAGTGCGCTCTGACGTACTTCGATGTCAATTAGCATCGTGCTCGGAGACGCCACTCAATAATGCCAGCTTTCCGTTCATTAGCCTGTTAAAGCTTGATGCTTTCCATTTCATTACTCCGCCGCCGACAGTAAGCCGTACAATCCCTAAAATAAAATGCAGATCTCTGCAGAACATATGTATAAAATGAAGGAATTCGTTTTATGTCAGATGTTTACTGGTAATACATATTTTTGTCAGTCAAAATTGATTACAAGTTTTTGTGGCATCTCCTAAATGTCAAAGTACACAGTGTAACAACAAGCTTTATGTAACTTGGAATATGTAGTTGTATAAGGGTCGTAGTCGTAGGTATAGTACGATGTCAGACGAATATGCAGCTAGGCTGCTGGGCTGGCGGGCACCTGAGCTGGCGACAGGTAGGGCGGCGCTCGCGCGGCTCCATCCGATGAGATTACCGTAAGCCGCTGATTCCACTTCGCCACACGCGCGCTTACACGACTTACGGTAATAGTCGCGCATTCTACAAACACATAACTATGTACGTAGTACCTCCCTGTATGGGGCGACAGATCTCAACTAGTTTAGGACAAGGCGCGTCGTGTGACTCACTGCGACATGGATAGCCAGCTGCAGTCATTACGTGAGGCGCAGGAAACTACATGCCGGGTGACTGTTACGTTTTTACGATGATACCTATTAAATCCATTTATTTTAGACGTTCTATTCTATATTTAAATAAACGTTTGCTGCATGTATTATGTACAGTATTTGTAGTGCTGCATTCGTTTTAAATTTGGCGCGAACGATCGTGGAATAAAAAGCTAAATAATGACCGCGCCGGTGTCACGGTCCCGTGTGCTCATCGGCTGTCACTGAACTAGTGCCGCAGTAAGTAGACATCGGGTCTATTGCCTTGAAATGTATCTCCGATGTTCACTACAACTATCACGTAAACGTGCGTGTTACCCTTTATAATAAATGTGAACCGAAGGAAACAATATTTTCATTAACTAACCAATTGCCCACGTAATAACAATAGAAAATCAATTGTGTCTCACAATTGATTTTCTATTGTTCAGACTTACTGGTAAGTCAGCCGGGGCTTGACAGGTTAATGTGTTTAATTAAATATTTGTATTCTACTTTGTAAATATTATGACAATTAAAAAAAAACTAAGTTTGTATTATATTGTTATTAATTTTATCTTTTTCATTTATTTTGATTATATGCTAATTTGATCGAACAACATAATTATTTTTGTATGCATTTTATAAGTTTAACATTTAAATTGTCTGGTACAGACAGTGTGATTTACAAATATTGTGCCTGTCTGTAATAGATATAAACAGCCTTAGTACTCTACAATGTTAATGTACTGTCTGTGTTTATATTGTTGACGCGCCTTGTTTAATAAATATATAAATAGCATGTTCACAAAGAAGCAATGAAGACGCATATATCGAAAAAGTTGTAATAGCCGAAACAAAGATGCCTTTACGATCTTCGAGTGAAATTCAAACCGGGCTCAGAGGTCGTTTAATAAATAAATGTGAGGTGCACGAACACCTTGGATGCTCCAACTTTTCTCATTTCCCGTGAGCCGCGCCTGGGGAGGGGGGAAGGAATGACACAGGATGTCGTTACTGTAAGACCGGCCGGCACTGCGCCTCGTGCTCGTCCACCAATAGAGGCGGAAGCAGCACTAATTCCATATTAGCACACATTTGAAATCATTATTTTGTAGTAGACGTTGTCTGTTATACTGATAACTACGTAGGCAAGCTCCTCATTTGTAAATTGACTTTGTCAGCAGAACATTTTGACTGATTAATTGTTATCAATTAGCGAGTCAAATTGTTCTGATTGTAAAGTTTCAAACATTGGGCGTTATTAGTTGATGCCGTCACGGCTCACGCTACAAATACTTCACAATGACCCCACGCGCCACGGGCCCCGGGGCCCCGCCACCGCATGATACTGTAAACCGTGAAGCCTCATACCTAAACACGACAGTAATAGTCGCTCTGGGCCGTGGCCAGAATGCGCGGCGTCGTCACACGCCTGACCGATAGTGAGCGACCCTTGTCGTCCTTTGTGAATGTCCACCATGACTCGCTACGCACACTCGAAGCCTCTGAAAACATTTAATATCACTATACAAGTACACGTACTCGTTACGTACACACCACACGCGCCATCATTAGAGTAGCCACTAGTGTGTGGCTCCAGTCTCCAACTGTTCGGGTTTCAGACATACCTACTGGCTTCAAATCAAATCATTTATTGCAATCCATGATGCACACGTATATTATTATACTTACTTGCTTTTTTAAGCTTAAACAATAAGTTTTAGCATCGGTTGACGCCCGGCGTGGTTACCTCCTCCAGCGCCGAGTACGAGCTGACGCATGTATGAGCAATGTGAATGCATTGTTTGGTTGAGTATTATGTTGCCGCCCGCACGTACAGGACACAGGCGAACATTTGTCGTAACTACCAGTGATTAGGGAGATAATTACGTGCGCGCAGATTAGAATACTACCCGGTTTCTAATGCAACTGATCGGATCGTTCCCGTCACATAAGCAGGACTTGCGCGAACATTCTGTACTCTAGCATCGTTATGTAGAGCGAATGTGTGTTCTCGACGGGCTACGCTTTGCCATCGTCGTCGAATCTGCAATACTAATACAATGACATCAACTTATTGTTGGGTAACGAGCTACACGAGGTCAATGTTCCCGAACAGTTTTATGCCAGCGTAAACCGGCATTTTAGTAGGTGTAAGTAAATGTATGGGCCTGTTAGTCTCGGCAGCGGGACCCGCACAAAAAATCAGTTGACGGGTGGAAACTCATAAAGGTAAATAGTAAGGCGGCGCCGCGGGCCCGGCTAGGGTTGTCACGCTCGTCGCTCACCACTCTTGTGGCAAACACGATTTAGGGGCTTTCGAGTAAATATTTAACAGTAACCTTATAACATTATTATTGTTTCCAATTTCAAAACTCAAGACGAGCTGTTTAGACATACTGTAAGAGTGGAACATTAAAGAGAATGAGGTGGGAGGTACTCACCGTACAAAACGTTATGGAACGGAGCAAAAAGTTAATCAACCTGACTTTAAATTTTTCATACTAATCACAGTCAGGCCTCCTGCGAGCGGTAACGTGAACAAATGTTTTATATCCAGCCCAAGGTGAGCAGTACAGCTCAGTCGTAAAGACGACTGTTTAAATGTATTAGGTGCCTGTAATGGACGCGGCTGTCAGGGGCTACTGTGGGAGTTTTTATCTCTCCGGCTATTTTTCGGTACTATTATATTAAATCAAACGCGGGTATCAATACTTTTGAGAATTCACTTAATAATGATAAAACTTTTATTTCAGACAAGGTCCATAGGGTAAGTAACCTAGTGTTAGTAGGTACGGACAGAGTAAAATAAACATACAGCTACTCTACAGCGCGAAGCTGCATCCACCTCTGCATCATCACGACACTGAGAATAGTGTTGGTACTGCAGCGCCTTCATCAGAGAGTTACATTTTTTTCTAATAATTGCGGCGAAACCATCTCTTCGTGTGTCTGCAAACATCCCTGATACACTGCAACGCCACGGCAGCCTCAACAGTACCCTCAGTGCATTATTATATGTATTGGACGCGTATGTCGCTGTATGCTCGCTGAGTGGAACTGACCCACAGGCTGCACGTGTAGAATGACTGACAGTAAGCTTTGAAAAGCGTTACTTTTACTGACTTCGTACATCGCTCAAACCTGCGGCCCAGGATGTCACAGCGAACAGCTAGCGGTCTATCCTCCGCAGATATTATTCTTTCTATTCAGTACAACATTTCAATTCCGTATTTCCTACAGAAACTAGGCAAATTATTATTGTCCAGTTTAGAACTGGATTTATCATATTACTATTTTTACGTAATGAACCATTTAAATAAAGCTGGACATGACTAAACCTGCCAGAGTGTGTCCAGCACAACCCTATCGGTGTTACTGAAATATAAATAACGTTTATAGTGTTCATTGTCTAGTGTCGGCCGAAGCGTCTTCCTACCAGGTTCATCTTAGTCGACGAGAGCTCGCGTTCCCTGCGCGCCTCTGCCGTGCTATTGACTAACGGCGCACTTTCGATTATTCCGAATAAAGTTTTATAGTCCACACTATGTACAAGATTTGTTTAACCGTTGTATACATAAATAAAGCCTCGGCTTCACCACATGTGGTTAATTATTTTACCTTAGAGATTCAAAGGTTGCATGTCTCATTCCTATTCATAACTCTTTCATGTTACGTATTAAATGTTTGCCCGCGACTTCGTCCGCATATATGTCTGATTTCTACAAAATGAGTGCCGAGTCCTGCTCGGAAGTCTGGGATCCCGAGACAATTAAATTTTGAAAACGTCTCAAATCTACGAGATACGACACTTCTCGGTACCCACTACCCAGACTCTAATGCGCCCAGCGTTCCACCTTAGTGGAGCAACAGTTTATTATTTGGTTATTTTAGTGTGCTCAGCGCTCACCACGTCGTCGCTCGTTACATTGTTGTTGTTGCTAACCTTATGACACAATTGGTTCTGTTTGTACTGTCTACCTTGTCTAGTCTGCTTTATACGTTAAGCCGGATCCATACGCTTGCCGCTTGCCACAAACTCTAAGCCTCTTCAAACGTTTGGTTTGTTTTAGGGAAACTTGCGAGTGCGTTAGTTTGTTCTGAAGAGGCAAATATGACGGACGTCGAGTTTGTTGCGTCAGCCATCACGTTTGGCCTAAGTTATTTTTATTATAAATACAAGAAAACTAGAGAAAGGAAACGAAAAATTCGGCAAAGAAGATGGCGGCTGTCTCAAATGCATGGCTCTCGCCGCTAATATTTCAGGAAGTTTAAGATGTCTTCATTTGACCATTCACTTATTTTAAAACAAAAAGCACAACGGATGTCCGTTCGACAGAGCACAGACTAGACTGAGGGGCGCACAAACGTCCACACGATTGTGCGCCCCTCAGTCTAGTTTGCGCTTGCGATGCGTGTGGACGCGTCGCAAGCACTTGCAACAAACTCTGCGGTTTTATAATCTTATACTGATCACATCTTATGGAATACATGAAGCTATATATTAAATTTCCTTAACATTTTGTAAATTGCGCCTACAACATTACGCAATACACAGAAGATATAAAAATGAAGTGTTTATGTTAACACATGCGGCGAGGCTAGGGCGCCCCGCTCCCCTCCCACGTGATCACATCACGTGCGCCTGCTCGACTGTGGAGCCATTTCCCTCGCGTTGCCGATCGCTTTGTGATGCGTGCTCACGCGCCCACTCACGCACTTGATTCAATTGTTAACTTAATTATTTATTACTCACATACATTGCTGCTTGATACCAAATGTAATGCACTGGTGAACACGGTGCCAACTATTTTGTAAAACTACATAAGTAACGTAATAAACAGAATTGCTACGACAGAGGGACATTAAATTACACTACGTATATTATACGTGTCTAGTATTAATTTTCGATACGGTGTAAAATAAAATATAAATAAAAATGAGCTAAAATAGCTTACAAATCAGAATAAAACGCAAACACCCCTTGTAAATAAATTTAACTGACCTTAGATACCTAGGTATTAAAGCGGCAACGTAGGTGCATGACCTATGCGTATAGACATAATCAGCTGTTAGGAAAGATACATCGTGTTCAAACGGGGCAAAAACTTAAAAAATCATTTGCGACTAAACTAGTGCTCCTATTTAATTGATATTTGGTACAGAGCTTGAAAATGGTACCTAGTATAGGCAGTTTAAAGGAAGCCCATCTGTCGTATCAACTTTGTACCTATATGAGCACAATAGTACATCATGATCCCATCTCGCACAAACATTATCTTCATTACCTGTTTAATTGTGAACATTGATACCAATAAAATTAATAGATATCTATCTCCACTTAGGTTGCATATAGTATTACGGAGATCAAACAAGTCAGCAGATCTACACCGCGCGCATGGATCTCGTGCGCGCGCGAGACTTCCTCAATAATAATTATGGTTTTTTTTCAAGTATGAGAAGAGCAAATTAGGCTGTGTGTAGCAGCACCTGCTGGCATAGGAGAAGCAGCTTCAAAAGTTGTATTTGATTTGTTAATTTAAACAGCCTACCGTACCATTCCTATGTAATTAAAACGATTAAGGAGTTTGAAGCTGAGACCGCTTCAAACTCCTTACCTGAGTAACGTGTAAATTACTCGGCTTCAAAAGTAAAACGGACGAGAAATTAATTTGCTGATAAACTCATACTTTACTGTCTTACTAACTAATAAAGTTAGATCAAACACTAGCGAGCGCTTCAGTAAAGCGCCGCTCACCGCTGGATCTCGCTGTTACACACAAGCTCGGAAAGCTACATTCGTATTACTTTCAGTTAATTTCACTAAGCTATCACCTGCGTACGCTACGCAGGAACCCGTGGCGTACTACTTCACGTCCTCCGTTATGCGACCTGCTCTAATTGAACGCAACTATTTTATTGAGAATTGTATTGTCTATTGATTCAAATGCCGTTTTTGTGTATTATCATTGAAAGCTCTGGATCTGAAGACAAAGGTGTCGTACGCTTCACTCGCGGGTAGAAAAACCGCGGCGCGCGGCGGAGTACCACACCGTATGGAGACACACGGGAGCAGCCCACGTTGTTGTGAGAGGCGAATAGTATCTCTGCGTGCGAGTTTATAATATTATAGGTGTACACATTAACAAAACGAATCATGTTGAGTATGTGTAGAGTACCTACTTCGGGAATGTGTGTGAGAGAGTACTTTGGTGGTGTCCTAGGATGGTGACCAGGCTCTGTTGATGGAGCTGGAAGGTGGTCATAGGAACTTGGTACAAATGACGTAACCGTATCGAGTTTGTCGTCATTTGATTCGTTTGGCGAGTATTTCGGTCCTAAAGAATAATTATCTATATGTAACCCTATTAAATTTGTTATGTTATGAATGCGGATTCTGCCTGATAAGATGGGTGATCTGATGAGAGCTAAGTGCTATGCGGTTGTATACACATGTGATATCGCTAACGTTGCGCCTCAGGGTACCAGGGCGAACCCTGTAGTATGACTGTCTTGTCTCGGGCTTCAAATGTGCATGAGATGGAAACTACTGTAGTCGTGCTGTTATTTATCTTCTGGTTCCAAATTGTTTGCTGCAGGTCAAGCCTACGTGCCCTCGAGTCGAGTTCGGCCTTTAGCAGGTCACGAGAAACGTAACCCAATAATAACACCACTATTAAAAACATTATTTTACTATAAGTTAAAAGTCCTACTAATAAATAGGTGTAATTTATTGAAAATTATTGAAATATAAAATACATAACGAATTAATATGTTGTACATGACAAAAAAGCAGCACCTACAACTTCTTTATAACACGCTTTTATATACAAAAATATAAAATTATGTACGATATGTAATCTTTTACTAGCGGACTGTGCGCTGGTGCCTCACAATTCTTCAAGCTACGAGAATACAATACTCGGTATGATGCTTTACAAACATGTCGTAGCGGGCCTTGACTTGCTACGGCGGCGTAGCACCCGTAGCAATATCGTAGCTTCGTAGCATGTCTACAAAATGTTACAAAACTTGTCTATGTATAAAAATCAAAGTAGATATAAATAGTAAGAGTACTAAAACATTATGTGACACTCGGCCAAACTGTGTCTTTTCTATTAGCAAAAGAATTTTCGTAATCGGATCACTAACATACTACAATTGTTGTGATTTATAATTGTACATTATGTACAATTTACTCTTGAAAATCACTCAATAATTAACAAAAAATTAAAAAGCCCCTATTATTGTCTACAGAAAGCATGGTTCACCATTGAATGGTAATAAGAAGAAAATAAGTCGATAAAATTAATTAGGTACTAACGGCACATTTCGCCGAAAAACGTTACAAAGAATGAATGATTGGCGACACCAAGATTTGCCGATGTCCTGGTTCGTCGGAACACGCTTGAACTAATAAAAGGAAAGTAGATATTAGCGGGTTAGGATCGAAGGGGATGGCGGGGTCTAGTGAGCGAGCGGAGCAAGCGAACTTATACCCTTATAAATTTAATTTGTAACAAAAATCTAGGACTCGAACTTTGAAGTAAGTATTCTGCGTATTCTATGAAATGATAATATGAGTGAAATTGTACGCAACCATGCAAGTTGGCGCGAACCTGAAGAACGCGCCACATTCTCGTGGACATGCGTTGCGCTCTCTCGTTCTCTCTCTCTCTGGGCTATAGAGCCTGTCTGCCGTGCTTTGCACTGCTGCTGCAACGAATAGTTTTAGAAGCAACGGTTTGGTCATCTCTTAACTGCCATGGCTTACATCACAGTACCTTGTCAATATATATATGAAAGCATTAAGCATGCTTAAAAAAATCTTCAACTTTAAAAAAAGTGATAGACACAATTTTAATACTAGACATAGAAATAAATTAATCAACCAAGTTTCAGATTGACAAAAGTACACAGTACCCCATTGGGTACTGTGTAAAATGCTATAATAAAATACCATTTGATATCCTTCAACTAAATGAGAGAGAATTTAAAATTGTGAGTTTCAAGTTGTGCACTAGTACAGTGAATTTATTACAAATCAATACCTGAAACAACAACAAATGTGGCCTGAAAATTAAATAACAATTTAAGATTGCCATCAGTTATTAGATTCCACAAAACAGTCGATAAAAGCGCGCGGCGCCTCTAGCCCGTGATCCTCTCGCCGGCGCCGTTGTGACACTATCACTGCGACTTCCGAAGTCTTACTTAACCGGAGTTACCGCCGCCGCCTTATCGCAAGATCTTTGGGAACAAATAACGCTTAGCGGATCATTTTCTGAACCCTGGAGCCCTTTGAGACCTCACAGATAATATCTTACTAACTTTGCAATTACATTTAGATCCTTTTAGTGTTTTATATTTTATACATACTTAGATACCTGTAAACATAACAAAATACAAGACTTCATTTGATAATAAATATCGCTCCTAGTACTCGTTAGTGTATAATGTTATTTGTCAGAGATCGTCGTTACATACAAGGCTGCACAAAACTTGTTGTTCCACTGCGCTCCAAAACCCATTGTTCTCATAAGTAATTTTAATGAATTTTTAGCGATTAAAATATTGGGATATTTTAGTTCCACGCGCTCCAAGAAAGCGGCAAGAGTTAGCAAAAAAAAATGAAACATAAGGCAAGTATATTAAATATCGAAAATATTGAAAATAATACATCATTATTTATCTAATGTGTTTATTTTGTCATAATCACAACGTCACGAATAACAATAGTTTTTTTTCTAAAAAAATAAACAACGACAGAAATCACAGTATCAGATTAGAAAAGTTTTCGTAAAACTAAAATACAAGCACATAACTGCAGCAATCCTTGCTCATTCTTCAACTGGGTAATAGACACCATTACCCAACAATTTCAAGACATAACTTGTCTAGAGAAACATTTTATTTTGATTTTACAATTTACGGATTGATTTGTATGCTGACTGTACTTATTTTATTTCGGAGCGCTGGGGAACCATTTTGGTACTTATTTTTTTTTAAATAATACAGGTAATAAAAACTTGAAGCGCAGTGCTACGCATTCCTGGAGCGCAGTGGAATAACCCTTTTCGGTGGACGTTCGTAAGACCGATTTATGGTGGATTTAGTGAAGACCTGATGTAGAGAGCGGAATCTCTTCTTCCGTATTATAAACTGTAAAAAGTGAAATAAAGAAATGTTTACTTAATTCCGTGAGGACGTCATTTGTACCCGCTCCACTCGGCAGCTCGCTCGTATTTTTTGCTCTCATTCCGTCCATTAACAAACACGAAGAGCCGGCTGAAAACATCACGTACACAACAGGTAGGAGGTTCATGAGCATTCAATAGTGGCCACTCGCACACTCGCGCCGCACTCAATGGCGCTAAATAAAATTACGAGCCCCGTCGGCCGCTCTCCTCCGCCTCCCTAACTCGCCCGCTCCGCTGCCGGCGACGCTCGCTGAGTGTTTCATTAAGAACACAGACCCAAATTTATATAATAGAAATAATATGACAATTAGTAAGTGTACAACTGTGTAAAATCATGTATGACGGAATTGTTCACCTGTAAAAGTTCTAAAAAAGTATCTGTATCCAATAACCGTTTTAATGGTAACCATTGCAAAATAATTCATTATTTGCGACGACGATAATATTAATCGTTATCTAAATAAATAATATAGTTTTTTTTTTTCAAAATTCAGCTAATCGATTTCGTGACTTCATGAAACTACCATAGTCGTAGTGACGAAATAAGAGCTTCATAACAACTTTTTCAAGCTTCATAACTTTCTTCCACGACTGCTGGGAAGTATGCAGCTTTTTTATTTATATCGGGTGTCCGGTAATCAATGGATTTATGGTAATCAACAATATAATCAATGTGTAATACAAGACCTGTACTGTTAAATGACATACATTTTTATCTATACCATCTGGCCATCTCCTTTGACGTTTACAATACCTTCATTAGGTGATGGACATAGTTATTTAATTTTCTTAACTCTTGTACAAACCTGGGGCACATTTTGTCTATCTCCTTTAGCTAACATATATTAATGTAGCTTAACACATTTAAGCATAATGTCCAAAATGATGCATTGCATTACAATAGGCGGGAATCAGTCTGGAGCTGAACCTGGCGAGTCGCGGCTGTACGTCTGTGTGCGTGTCGGATACCGCCAGCGCGCCGCGGTGCGCGCGGAGCCCGTCATGTTGATTGCTTTCCTTTTGTGTTGGAAGAAATAAACTTTGGGCTGTATTATGTTGTACCGTCGCTCTGCTGAGCCGCGCCGACATGATGCCACATCGAATGAATTCTCCGCAAACAAATCAGACATTTCAGTCATAATTTCAGTCATTTATTCCTTAACTTATAGGTGCTACTTGTTATACCAGAAGGCGTGCAAAACTACGTAGATTTGCACCCCTTTTGGTATAACAAGCAGCACCTATAAGTGTGAATAAACGGGTAAGTAAGAATCTAATGTGTGTCTAGTGAAATACACACCTACTAAGCTTTTGTTTATAAACCTACCTAGTACCCATTTTACATTTACTTTAGATCCGTTGTGGAGCTGCTGAAGCAATGTGGAGGCACGCGGGCACCGTGCTACTCGTTGCTGTAAGCGAGCGTCGGACTGCCTAAGTCCGCTAAGCTCCATCATCATGGTTCTGTGTGTGCGTATTCTTACTTTAAAGGGCGTTTGTGAAATCGCGGGTCGAAATTTAACTTTGTAGAGCAAGACAAAGCATTCGTCAACTTTTGTAAATCCACTGAAAGCGTCCGGTCTATGTGTATTCTCTTTGTTGAGGCCCTGGCATCGGTCACTACGGATTTGAATTATACTGTTATAAAGTAGACGAGTACCTACTTACTTCGTATGAAATATTTAGTTTAGTGAATGTTCACCAACTAGCGAGGCCTGCCGGCAGATAACGAAGTTGCCGCAACATTTTCTATAGCGCCGGCCGCGCCGCCCGCTCTTATGTTTTCATGGACGCTCTACCATTGAAGCTACAGAGGCGCCTCGTTAAAATTATTAAATAAAACACCATAGGGCTTTAACGCAAAATAAAAAAGTGTGAAAAGAATAGCGTCGTGTCGTGAGTGGGTGCGCCGTCAGTCCGCGCCGTCAGTCCGCGCCGTCAGTCCGCGCCGTCAGCCCGGGTGGTGTCTGCGCTGTATCATCTCGGCTTCATTTTCTTTTCATCAGGTATCTTCACGCTCGAGGGGCGACGTCTCCGCGTGGGTCCCCCCGCCCGCCGTCACCCCCTCACCCTTCCCGCTCGCCTCCGACGTCGACTACTTCGTCTCCCGCCTCATTTTGATAACGTTTCACATTTTTTTAAGTTTGTTAGTGCTGCAGTGAAATGGGAGACCACTTGAAGCTGCCCGCCTGCCCGCTTGCCTGCCCGCCTGCATGCCCGCGCCTCTGGCACTTGCCCTGAGGCGTAGAACGTCTTCTAATTTAAATATTTATAACGTCTATTTACGAGCTTCATTTTATTAGAATTTATAATTGAATACATCAAGAACAGCGAGTAATTGAGAAGTTGGTGTGACTAATTAAATAGGCTCGTAGTCTTGAACGTTATTAAAGTAGAATAATTATATAGACAATAAAATAAGTAAACTATGATTAAAACCTCGAAATTGAAGGAATACAAAAATAACACGACGTGAATTTAAAGTACTTACGAAAATCTAAAACGATATGTTTAAGAGCTAGGCTAGGATACAATATTATGCATGTATGGAGGAGGCCCTCAGTGGTGCGTCAGTTTAATGATTTAAGACAGCGGTGATGATTATTATTATTAATAGTGTGTACGCAGCTAGTACTACTACTGGAAGGTACAACAACTACACCTACACAAGTACTCACTCAAGTCGCTGATTTAAAAAATGGGAGCCGTAACTTAATTCAACAATGTCTGTCAGTACTGGTAGTAGTTGACACAAATAAAACAGAAAATATAAACTTTAGTTTCCAGTCTCAGTCTGTACTGGATACCAATTTAAAACAGTAGGCTACGCAGCAGCGTAGGAACGTAGCCGTCGTGTGCCGTCCTGGTCTAAGCAGATGTCTGTGGCCAGTGATGACTGATTAATTAGCCAATATCGAGATACAATTGGGAGGTAATTACCCGCGCGAGACAGCACGCCGGGCGTGTGGCGCGGGGCGGCGCGCTACACTCGGCGCCGGGCCCCCGAGCGCGCGCCTCGTGTCTGCTCCGCCGCGCGCCGCCGCTGCTCTCGGCGACGAGTTTACAACAAGTTACTTGTGTTGTGCTCATAGTTTGGCGGCAGCATCACTTGTGCGTGTTATGTCATACATTATTGCTCACTGAATTGGATTGCTCTCGTGGTATGTAAGTTTATTTTGCTAATAAGTAAGTATATATTTGAAGTAACAAAAAGAGTTATAAAAAGTCATTTGTAAAAATAATCCCATAGTTAATGATCACTATTCACTATCCATACAATACCACATAATGTTATAAAATGTTAAAACGTAGGAATGTTATGTAGAAACTATTCTGCGGGTAGGTAAACAGATACTTTCTATTTTGTTTAGTTAGCAAGGGTGACCACACGAATTAGTTGTTATAATTAACGTTTATTAAACATGTTTAATAATAAATACGAGTAATAATACCAGCGTGTTACTGTCAGACCGCAGGGCAAAGGCCTCTTCTCATACAGAGACGGCACGAACATTGATCACCAAACTAGCTCAAGGCGGATTGGCGATTCCAGATTTATATTAATTTTAAGTCCCGGTTCCTCATGATGGTTTTAAAAGTGAACAAGTCTAAGGAAAGGTGAAGGCACCTTTCCTTAGACTTGTTCGCTTTTTGTAATAGTCATGCTGTAAACAAATATTTAGCAATTCAGTCGGGACCTGCACTTGCTCTATGTTACTTGCAATGTGTTGCATAGCTCGTAGGCTGCAGCTCGAGTGATCACTGAGAGTGTATCGCTGTCACAGTGTCAGCGCGTCGAGCAGCTCGCCGCGCTCCGGCGCAGGCCGCGCGCGCGCGTGATGACTTGATGCCGGGTATACTCTGCCGGCCGTCATCTACCAAACCAGTCATACTTCATTCCAATATAACCTAATACATATGTTTCGAATTTGTTCCATTTGTATCGGGTCAAATACACAAACTCGTAGGAGCTTATACCTACGCGACAACTCATAATTGCAAAAAGATTGCCTATAATTAGGTACCTCAAACACCTCAAGCGCAAAACATTTCTTCATATTTCAGGTACTTATATATGTAATGAAGGATGTTCAGTAAATTCGAAATTAATCAGCTATCTATAAAGCGGGTATTAATGTTTTAGCGCTATCACTTTGTAAGTCACATTGTATGACGTGCTAAGCAGTGCTACGAGCGTCTACGACGCTGCAGAGAGCTACGAGCGTCTACGACGGTACAGCGCGCTACGAGCATGTGCGTCGCGTAGACTAGATCGTAGCGTACGTTGAGCGGCCGGAAGCGCACTCACTAACACACTTGAGTTCCAGCATCGTAGTGTTTCATATTAGTTACGCAGGCACCGAGCGCGCCCCGAGCCCGTGAAGCAGGTGCACTTATGGTGTCAGTTCGGTTTCAGTAACGCTTCAATATTATTGAGCCGTTTTAAACATGGTGTTATTATGCAGCCGCTGACACGTCAGCGGCTACAGTTACCTGTGCCGCTGGCAACAAGTAAGAGCTTGTGTAAGAGCTCTTCTTTCCTTACTCATTATCTCATCATTAATCATGTACCACCTTTGCTATTAGGTGTACCTCTCTGCTATAGGAATCTCAAGGCAAATAAGGAAATCCATTTCAATTATTCCGTCTTATTTATTATTTTACTATATTCCTAATTAAATCTAAATCAAAGCTATTCAAATAAATTTCCTTCTCTCATCCACTCTTCTTTTGCCCTGACGTGGAAAACACACCATCATTCGATGTGCCCTCATCTATGATTCGCAATATAAAAGTACCAGAAATTGCTGCAACGTGACGATTATGTAAAGAATAAAAATATGTAGAAGTAAAATAATAACTGAGGCCTACTTACCGGTCAACTGAAAACCCATTTTTAATTTAAAATAATGTCATCAGATTCTCGTAGGCTGGCTTTGGCGTAAACGAGATATAACGTGATACTCGGAATACCTATAATGGTCATCAAACTTGGTCCCCGAGCAGATATTTTGAAGCCAACTTAAGATTATTCCCCTCTCTACACGCCGCAAAAACTAGGTCGACTTGAAAGCCGCTGTCGAAACAGTTTAACTCTTAAAGGGAATAAATGAGTTTCGTTTCACACAATCTTTTTTGTTGTTATCTTTAGCATCCACGACCTGCAATATCCTGCTGCTGGTATACACTATGGCCCTGGTCATCCTAGTTCAGCGGTTGATGTTGTAGGTGTGGTAGCTTTCACAATAATATGGACATCTGGTTCTGATGGTGACTACCTACATATCGTGATTTGTAACTATTACGAAAGTACATAATGATGACACACGCTATCTCGCACTACTTTCTGATCATCAGCTGAATAAGTAAAAAGTATTTTAAAAAGTACATTCAGTTGAAAATCAGGTGTCACGCCATGCAACAAGCTGGTCGCCGTGCCTCGGAGGCCCGCGGTCGCCAGCGCCTCCGCACCGTCCTTTACCTTAGCACACTGCCGGTTCTTGGGAGTTCGGGCGCGGGTGTTATGCACTTGTGTCATTTTGTCGCAGACGCTTTGCACATTAAGTTCTCGCAGACAACTAATTTATTTTGCCACTAATTAATATACGAGTATTTTTTCGACCGAATTTCCGTCACAAAGGCCCATATTTTAATATAGACTAGCCTCTTCCCTCCATCTGTCTTCCAAACATCATATTCCAATGCAGCAATCCAACAAAAATAAAAATATTTATAGCATCCATTTGCGTAATTTGCCGCCAAGTAGCAAATAATTATAATTATAATAATTTATCTTTATTTAAGACATAAGTCTATACATTCTATAAATAAAAATAGCAAGGTAATTAGTTAGTAAACAAAACAAGTTACACAGGTCTATTTCCTATTTCTGAGCAGGTGTACACCTGCCCGGTACACAGTAAAAGGACTATCGACTTTGCACGATAACCTTCTGAAGACAGTGTTGGTGCTACCACGGACCCTGCTCATCATCGATGCAGTTCTTCTCCTAATGATGGAGAAGAAATCATCAATCAAAGCTTCCGCAAACATCGCGGAAGCACTGCAGTGCCTGGGTTTTTTCAACACTGCCCTCAGGGCGTCATTGTGCTGAGCCAGTTGTAAGCCCGCCGCGTAAAGTTGATCCACAGACTGCACGTGTAGAACGACTGACAGAAGGCTCTGAATAGTAACAGTTTGACATCTGTGGTACATCGTGCAAATCTGCGGGCCATCATATAATATTATATTACAGCGGACTGCCAACGCCCTCCTCTCCCTCTCGAGGTCTTCATGTAAAGCTGTAAAGCTGAAGAGTTTGTTTGTTTGGTTGAACGCGCTAATCTCCGGTATAACAATTTTCGATATTATGAAACAATCGATATTCTAATTTTCGATATTTTGATCGTCGACATTTTAGTGTTCGATATTCTAATATGTATCCGTGTCAATTTGTCCTTGACTTGATTTCAATGAATATCCCAGGAGACATTATAAATACCGCGCGCAGGTATACTAGATTTCCACGCGGATAAAGTTGCAGGCGGATTGTTGGATATAATAATATGTATTCGTGGGTGCAGGCGAGGCAGTGCGTTGCTGCGCGTAGGGGAGCTGCTGGCAACATGCCGCCGCTGCCGCTACTGCTGTCACTGCTCCTTGTAACAGGTAAGTATTTTACACATGTTTTTTGTCCCAGAATGGTTTCGTGCCAGTGCAATGTGAGCGCTGAATACCGTCAACACTATATTCAATTGATGATGGTTCATTTGACACACACATGTCACATCGCGCCACGATCATATTGCATTCGTATCAGTTATACTTTATCCACGTACAAACTGTGATGGATCAGTATCATGATCGCTATGAGCTGCTCGGTACAGCTCGGTGAGCTGGGCTCGCGTCGCTGGAGAGCGGCAGAGAAACGAAACAGAAACGGACTCGGGCAAACAAAAGGCTACAAACTCAACTGAATTACACATTTGAGGAGTATTCTGTGAGGAGGCGAAGGCGTAACTTTTGCAAAGTAATGCCGGCCCGGGCCGCCGCCGACGCCGGTCGCAGCCGATAGCTCCCGTCCGCCGCAGAACAACCAGTTTTTTTTTTAGGTCAAATGGTTTTAAAACTCAAGTTGCGCTGTTAGACTTTTAAAGTGGCTTAAAGTTAGTCTTTGTTTGTGCGCGGAATTTCGCCGTTTTCCATGCGGACTCGCGTCTTGGGAAACGTTTTGTGATTGTTGCCAGAACAAAATAAACAAAAAGAAAAGAAAACAACTTTTATTGCTTTACTTCGTTTTAAGCTCACTTTATGGGCATTAGAGTGTATTTGACCATAATATCATGCAAAGATACGTAAGAATAAAATAAAATATAAACTTGGAAAATAAATGAATTGTTACTACGTGTGGAAGAAACTGAACGTGTACCATAATGTTATGATAGAAAGAGTGACTTGTACAATGACATAGCATTAGGTTATGTATTATAGTAGTTATTATTTAGGTATTGTGTAATAACATATAAAGTAGGATGGTGTTATATTTTATTTTGTTAGGTATTCGCAATAGGTTATGAGACCTGTCGTGCTTGTTTTTAGGGTTTTGAAATAATAATAAAATATATTAGTCGACTAAACCGATAAAAATAAATAATTATCGAGTATTTGACGAGCAACTCTCATAATTATGCAGACCGAGGATGCGACTGAACACGACCGTATGTATCGTATCCGCTGTCATTTTCTAGATCATGCATGACGGACGCAGATCACGTCGCAACTGCAGCGCAAACATAACGCTATGACATTGTCGTTATAGTGAATGTTGATCAAAGTGGTCGCTCTGCTGGTGACGGCCCGTGACGGAGCTACCGGTACGCGGCAGCAGGCGCCACTGTCGCCATCCACGTGGACCGGCACGAAGCCAGGACAGCTTCCTCAATCGGGTACTCCCTTTTTAAGGTGTTTTGATTCGTGGGGGTAACCAATTGATGCTGGCTTTAGGTATGCGTGGCACAAACGATCTACCACACATGTAATCTGACATACTCATTGTGAGTGTGTGCCAGTGGCACGCGGTGAGCTGCCGATGCTGGGCCCCGCGCTGGTGGAGGAGCCGCCGCCGCGGGTGCAGTACGCAGCGGGTGCAGGCGTGCGCGTGCGCTGCTCCGCGCGGGGCGACCCCGCGCCGCTCGTCTCCTGGCTCGCCGCAGACGGCAGCGTGCTGCGCGACCAGCCAGGCCTCAGGTCCGTGCTCCAGCCTCACTAATAATACTCTATACTATACTTGTTAAGGCTCTCCTTTGGTTACACTCAAATTCTTAAGGGAACTTGTGAATGTTTATGTAGTTTAAGCAGTTTTTTTCTCTCTACATGATTATTATGTGAAATGCGGTAGATTGTTGCACTGTCACAGTGACGGCACCGGTGACAGAGCGGTGTTGCCGCCGCACCGCGACCGCCGCTGTCTTAGTGCCCTCAGCACTAAGACAGCGGCGGTCGGGGTGCGTCGCTCTGTGGCGCTCTACGCTCAATCATTTATAATTGTTTTATTGTCGTTAAGCTTTTCTGTACTTCTTACTTTTATTCCGTTTATGTTCCGTTTTCTATTACTAGAACAGTACTGCGTAGTACCTACTCTAAGTAAGTTAATAGTATCAAATCGAGAATCTATTCATTTAACAGTTCGTTAAACCCGACTACGGCCAAGCTAAAAGAAGGGCAATCCTTCTAACATACTAAGTAAGTATGTTTCCGAATTCAGCTGCAACTTCAAACAAAGATTTCCTTCAACAAACAAAGTACGTATGTACACGTTGTTTTTTTAATAAATGAGGTATCGTTGCAACCGTCCCGATCTTCGGGCTAATTGCTTTTTGTAATGGGACAAGCCCTCCACCCTATTGCCAACTACTGCGCTGCAGCGGAAGAATATGAAAGGGAGAACATCAACAGCACCCACGCTAGCTAGCTATCGAAGCTCAAGCTATCAGACAGGATTATTTCTTTGTTTAATGCTTTTCTGTTACATTTTTATCGCAGTCGGGTTTTTAACTTGATTACTCAAATATTTCTATTATACAGACGAACACACGACAACGGCACGCTGGAGATGTTGCCGTCCAGCGCTTACGAGGCATCAGCGACGACGGTGCGGTGCCGCGCTGCGAACGCGCACGGCGTGGCGCTGTCGCGAGACGTCACGCTCGTACCAGGTGCCGATTGTTTCACACGTTTGCTACGATGAGCTCGGCGGCGTTGAGTGTGTGACGGTTGTGGCGTGTGCGCAGTGTCGGAGGCGGGCTGGGAGGCCGTGGCCCACGCGGGCTCGGCGGCGGCGGGCGGCGTGGCGGCGGTCACGTGCGCCGCCACGCGCGACGCCGCGCTCGTGCGGCCCGCGCTCTGGTACCACGGCGACACCGTGCTGCACATCGACCCGCCCACGCCAGGTAATTAGCATTCCACTAGACGACACCCGTGCAAGGTTGGTTTCGCGTCCTCGATTGGGACTCGGATGGCAGAATTTGCCTCACTCCGTTTAACTACACACTTGGAACTTTAACATCGAAAGTTGATCAACAAAGTACACTATGTTTTAGTATTAAACTTCGACAGAAAAAGCTTTGCGTGCGATTGCGTTAACCATGAGATACCTTTGTTGAAACTAGAGCTCTACGAGATTAGTAAAATATCTCTTGGGCTACTAAGACTAGATTTGATGCCAGGTAGCCTGTCCAGCCTGTAGCCTGTAGCCTGTCTGTTTAGCCATTGAATATATTGCTATTTCTATTTGTTTGTACAACGTGTAACGGAAGGAGCGCAAGACCTCATACACCCCAAATAGTATATTAAGTAATAAAACTAAAATATTTAGTGAAGCCACAATAAGTATAGTTTTCCTGAGTAAACGTAAAACGTTTGAGCATACTAGTCTATCTATACGCACACACGCACAGCGCACACTCGTGCAGCTGTCAGCTGGCTAGTCGGCAAGTCAGTGTAGGTACTTAGATCGGATATTTAAACACAGTTCTATCACCACATTATAATTATCATTGATAAGTGTATCGTATAACTTAGATGTAGCTTTACGAGTCGTACAGCCACCACATATTGCACTGCAGTTTACTATGTTACACATCGATTTGTAGTACACAATCATAACCGTTCTATCATTCACGTTACAAGAGCCAGCAGTTATAAAATGAAAGTTGAAGCTTTACTCTCACTGCTCCTTACAGTTACCATACAACTCTTCCCTTGTAGCAGTACTTTCATTAGTTACGTAGTTGATAGGTACTATCACATAGATTCGTCGTTCTTCCAAAGAAAACCTTTAAAGCCACCATTGCCATGTAGCCATGGTTACGTAAAATCTGTTATGTCAAGTGTCAATAATATTACTACGTTCAGGTCTTGCGCAAATAATGTTACACGTCGTATAAATGATTTACCTAAAGTACACACATAACAAATCGTCACGCCTGTAATCCGGCTGCTACTGAGATATTTCTGATGGAAAAACCCAATAACTTTGAGTTTACATTTAGTCCGGTTTTTTTTATAAACGAAAGGAATTATCGACGCACATAAATCGTCGTGGCGGGCGCCGTTGAAATGGAAAATCCTCACGGCGGAGAGCTAGGACCCTCTCTTCACGTCGGCCACTCTCAGAGAACATGGTCGTGATATTGTACCTATACAATATTAAAGACATAATATTATAGTATCGCGAAGTTACAATAATAATAACAAGAATACATTTTATGGCCTATTTTTTTTAACAAGCTTTTATTTAGTTTCAGTTGTGTGTGTGTCATCACAACTTGAAAGCTACATTTGATCCACTTCCCGAGTTCCGATTGTGCCAAATTTTGCATGCATATCGTCATCGAGGAACATTTTAATATTATTTTGACATGGAGCTGATCTGATGATGAAGCAGGAAGGTGGCCATAGGAACTCCGTAATACAAAGATACAACACCGTCGAGTTTAGGTTCGATTGATTCGTCTTGACGAGTACTTTGGTCCTAGAAAGTAACCAGGATCTGATGATGGAGCTGGAAGGTGGCCATA
Source organism: Hoplodrina ambigua (assembly GCA_949774945.1). Lineage (NCBI taxonomy): Eukaryota > Metazoa > Arthropoda > Insecta > Lepidoptera > Noctuidae > Hoplodrina > Hoplodrina ambigua. The sequence continues at coordinate 17,016,668 of OX458966.1, forward strand.
GGAACTCCGTAATACAAAGACTTAACACCGTCGAGTTTGGGCTCGTTTGATTCGTCGTGATAATTATTTTGGCCCTAGAAGGTAACGAGGGTCTGATGATGAAGCCGAAAGAAAGCTTTTATTACCTGTTAGTAAAAAAGCACAAAAAAAAATCAAAATAATTTAATTCAGATAAGAAATAGTCTGGTAAGAAACAGTCCCATTTTTTTTAATAAAAGCGTGTTACACCTTCCTATCTGTTATTCGTAACTTATTAATGTAACACGCTTTTATTTTAAAAAAATGGGACTGTTTCTTACCAGACTATTTCTTATCTGAATTAAATTATTTTGAATTTTTGACACATATTTATAATTTTATAGCAATCTTATCAACATTTTACCTGTATTACTTGATTGATATTGTGTAGAATGTTGAATTTATACGTTCGCAGCCTGTGTATTGATACAATCTTTTTTTGTGTTTATAGTAAGAGCATGAATTAAACGAAGGCACATTATATTTGAAGAGTCTGTATAGCGTGAGTGGTGTTTGTGTTGCAGAGTCGCGCTACCTGGTAGCGGGCAACACGCTGCTAATCCGAGACGTGCGCGAGCGCGACGCCGGCGCCTACAGCTGCCTGGCGCGCCATGCGCTCACCGCGGCCACGAAGCGCGCACGCCCCGCCACGCTCACCGTCTCCGGTCAGTACCCGCGCCGGGCGCCGTGTGGCATGCGTGAGGGTGTGTGCCGCGCTGACGTGTGTGCCTGTGTACAGACGTGTCCTCGTCGTCGGCGCCGCTGCTGGTGGCGGCGGGCGGAGAGCTCAGCGTGCCGGCCGGCCAGCCCGTGTGCCTGCCCTGCGTTGCATCCGACCACCCCGCGCCGCAATACACGTAACTAACTCAATCTATATTTTGTCAATATTAAGTTCCATGTGAAATGTGTTTCGCCTGACAGTATGTTAAAAGATAATATTTTGATTACCTATTGTTATATTGTCTGTGGAGTTTCATGTTAAGTTTCAACTAAACTACTTGCGCTATTACTAACTTCTTTGCCTTTCGGAAGTTATAAGCGTCAGTTCCACACAGTACGCTGCTTGCTCAGGTGGTACCGCGAGCGCGCGGGGCGCTTGCAGCCGGTGCAGGCGGCGGACGGCTGGGCGTGGGGCGGCGGCGCGGCGCAGTGCGTGCGGCGCGCCGCGCCCGCCGCCGCCGGCCTGTGGATCTGCAAGGCGTACAACGTGTTCGGCGACGCCACCGCGCACACCACGCTGCACGTGCAGGACACGCTCAGCGTTACCGTCACGCCCGTCGTCCTCGTGAGTACTCGCCGCAGAACGTGCGGTCGCACCAGTCGCTAGCAGACGGACCGACGCACATGACGGTACTGTTGCCAGGTGGCGGACACGGGCAGCACGGTGCGCTTCAACTGCAGCGCGTCGGACGCGCGCGCGGCTCTGTCGTGGCTGCACGACGGCGCGGCGGCGGGCGCGGGCGCAACGCTCACGCTGCGCGGCGTGGCGCGCGCGCACCGCGGCGTGTACCAGTGCGTGGCGCGTCGCGCACACGACTCCGCGCAAACCGCCGCCGAGTTGCGCCTTGGAGGTGAGCACGCATTTACTACTTCATTACCCTCAGTACTACTGCTTATACAATGTGTTCATGAAATAACCCAGAACCTGAACCTAGTTTGTTTAGAATCGGCAGCAAAATCGAATACAATAGTTTTTAATATAGGTTATTTTTTTCCAAAGTCAAAGTCAAATCATTTATTTCAATTAGGCCATTATACGGCACTTTTGAACGTCATTACAAGAAAAAAAAATTGAATTGAACCTAGTTGCCCCTGCCAAAAGGTAGTTTTGGTCCAAAAAATAATTATTTGACATGCCGTATCTAATACTTGTTACCGACGCTGTACACTACTGTCCCATGCCGCCGTGTCCACGAACGTTTGACAGCGGCGCGGCGATAGAGCTACGAATCTGTAAGTAGCGCGACAACAATATTTACAAATATATTTTACTATAATTTATGAAAATAAATAATTATACGTCATATCAATTTATTAATACAAAAATAAGTTGATGTGTCCGAGGTTTTGTGTAATTTCATTAACACATTGTATAATCGACCTTCTTCAAAATCTGCCAACTATTAATATAAGTATATTTTATAAGTACACACTGGAGGTGGTATAAAATATAATATATCCAAATGAATCCTACAGTAGTAGCTACCAGGCTCCCAGTGGAAGACGCTGCAATGTAACGTTCTTTTTGAAATAGTGTTAATTAATGCAATTTACATTTCTGTCTTGCATTGCAAGTTGCAGTCCTAGAAGGGAAAGTATCCGTTTACTTTACAGCAAAATACTCAAAGGAAAACTGCCTTTATTATTAAAAACTTATGACCGTACGTCACCCAACACACAAAATGCCGTATTTAGTAAACATAATTCTAAGCTTTTCAAAGTAGATTTTTGAACAACATCTAAATAGGTATGAGCTCTCTGAACGCCTTTTTATTGAAAACGTTTTGAGTGGCTGAATGTATAATTGTAATTATCTAATTTTCATAGGTATTCTATCGATATTTCATAGGTGCATTTAATGCAAAAAAAAATGTTTCTCAACTATGGTACAAGTTAGCTCGTTTCATGGTTGAGTCAAAAAAATCTTACTTGAAGATGATGTCAATCGACGATGAAAATCGTATAAGTTTGGAGCATCCGCCACATTCCTGAGGTAAGTATTAATATTATGATTATTGATGTAAGCGAGCGCCTGCACTGCGATGTTCGGAGGACGACGCCCCGCTGCAGGCCACCGCCGAGGCATACTAATGGCTAACGATAATTTATGGTAACCTACTTAAGGGGGGAGGGGATTAAAAAATAAAATCTTGCAATAACAATAATATAATGAAGCGAAATAATAATATCAGTGCGCCACAAGCCTCCAACACTTGACACCTTCCGGGGACCAAAATGTTACAAAATATAATTATCGATATCAAGTTGATTCAATAAAAGCGTCAAAAAGTGATTTTGTGACAGTGACGTAGAGAGTCGCGCCACCCCCGCATCCACCCCGCGGAGGTGGGGGGGGGCAGAAGACTTGTGAGAATAGGAATCAATCTCAATGTAGAGTCGTCTGAACTGGAGTCGGAATCAATCAGCGATCGACATTCATACGAACGTCCTCACAGCCATTGTGTACGCCCGGGGTGCCACGCACAATGAGACGCGGCCGCATCCCGGGGCGAGCTGGGGAGCGGGGGGCAAGAGGTAGCCAATGTTAAAGCATCGCTATTCAATAGACTAGCTGGAGGCAATCATCATAATTAAAGTCAACATCATATTTACTTTAAAAAAATGATCTAATGCTCCCACAAAGCAATTCAATCCCAAACGTTAAAGTATTCAATTCGAGTCGATCATCGAATTGGAATACGACTATTCTATAGCGTTTGGATTTAATTTGATTCAATAAGAACAAGTAGAAACACCTATTGATACAAATAAAGCCTTTTCTCGCCAGTCCCTCAGAACGTGTCTGGTGTCTGCCCTCCGTCCGCGTGGATGTGGACGCGCTGGCTGGCCGACGAGTATGGTGCTCATTAGCTCATTGCTCATCTCTATGACTCTCAAAACTTAACTTGCACGCAGGTCGTATGCGTCCTGCTGGATCGGCTTGTACGTGAGTAGTATGGCGTGCGACCATGGCCCCGTTATGTGTCGCTGGTGGTGGCGCGTGTATCGGATCATTGACCACGTCTGTTAGCGCAACGACTGCTTCCACGGTACTCTGCGCAAGCGATGCGCGTCAATGCTGAGCAGAGAACCTACTGGCTAGACACAACAGCGTTTTAAGTATTATAGCCAGTAGACCTTACCTGCCTGTACATGAATCGATGTTTTAATGTTCAGGTGAGTATTGATGCCTCGATTCATGGGCCAGGCATGGAGCGAGTACCTAGATTAAGATTATATTACTAACACTAGCTATAACATATTATACATATACATATAAGTAATCAACTTAAATATTAATTATTCGTCGCTAAGTCGGTCCCCGAATTGACGGTTTTCGAAACCCAAGCTCATTTCAAAACAGTTCACACATGCACGTTAGGAAAATGTTCTGTATTCATTTTTATGATTAGCAGGTCACTGGTTAGGTCAATCCGACGATATCGGAAAAGCGAGTTTTAGTCGATACAAAAGCCAACTCCATACAAAGTAATGTTAGGGAAGAACAGACCCAGCACAGTGAGTGAGTGATTCGAAACACAAACCGCCTAATATTGCATGGTGTGCTGTGTTAAGTGAGTGCAATAGAATAATACACAAAAATATTAGAAAACAATGAATCGTACGACACGCGCGTGAAAGCACTCGACAGCGCGGCGGCCGGCGGCCGGCTTCATAATCGGCGAGTGGGGCGGACGAACCGCGCACCAAGTAGATCGGATCGTACGATCGTATTCTTTTTGTGCAGCGTGAAAATATTACTATAAATTAGAAGGTGTATGAAGAAAACGCCTATGCTTTTAGGTACGTTAAACTCCACGCGATACTGGACAAAAATGCATCATCATAGCTGATTATTTAGCCGTCTGTCCGCTGCATAGCTATTGTACCGATACATACGCGCAATCAATAAGGAAGCAGTCGACGAGTCATGAACGATTCCGTACATAATTTGAAAACTCATTAGTTAGCGTTCGGACAATGTGTTCGAGAGCACAACGTGGCTCCAAAGCTCAGCGTGATGAATGAGCGGCTTGCGCGAGGTGGCGGTGGCGGTAGGGGCGCGGGGCGGACTGCGCCGCACACCCGTCAGTGTCGCGCGCGGTGCGAGCGCCGCACATTGCTCATCGGCTATCTGGCGACCCATCTCTGATCCAGTTCCCCTCGTTCATTGTTACGAGCTTCTATTTCATACTTGCTCATAATTCTAAAACCCGATCCCTATCTTTACTCTTATCTGAAATACATGTTTTAAAAAAATTAAATGATGTTTCTGGATATTTTAAATTAATTATAACATAACATAACATCACGCCTGTAATCCCCGAAGGGTTAGGCAAAGGTGTACAAATTAGTACACCCACATTTCGCCAGTTATGTTTTTAGTCCCATGTAATAGGGGGCGAGCCTATTGCCATCAACCGGGCACAAATTCAGACTCCGAGGCTGCTACTGAGAAATTCCTGATGGAAAAACCCAATAACACTTTGCCCGACCTGGGAATCGAACCCAAGACCTCATGCACAGCAGTCGCGCTTGCGACCACTAGACCAACTATATTATGTCAATAGCATTAAATTTCAGAAACTCAGTGTACTAGATTTTTATCTTTTTCAGATCAAGCCAGAAAATTACAGGATATTGTTGATACACTCGTTGACTATATTACCACTTAACCACTATTTATCGTTCAGTGCGTGTGGTGAGCTGTGTGTACAAGCTTTTTTAGCCCTCCTTGAAAAATCTCCCGCCAGCTTCTTCTTCCACTTCAAATCCTCTTTCTGCACCTGCTTTTCGGTTGAAAACCTAATTCTGCACGTGTCTGCCTTCAGGGAGGTGCAAAGATGAAAATCTGAAGGCGCCAAGTCAGGGAAATACTGTAGCAGTAATGTGGGTGGTTCATGAAAGTTTGACCAGACGAGTTCAAGAGCGCTTTGGTGGCTTAGGCTATGTGAGGGCGGATGTTGTCGTAAACAAAAAAATACTCCTTTTGTTTTGAAGGTTTCTTTTGAATTTTTTTGACACTTATAATGTCGTTGTGCATAGATAGTCTCCCCCTGACACAAGAACTTGATAATGCCTTATCGATCTGATCACAAAGAACTGAAACCATGATATTTACCCCAAATATTAACGCTGTGGCAGATACGGAATTGCTGTATGTCTGCTGATTTTTTTTTATTCAGAGTTATAAATGAGTCGCCCACGTTTCATCTCCAATCACAAGTTTGATTAAAAAAAACTACAACTTTAGTTTATGTGCTACCGTGTTTCTGCGATGCTCGCTCTATCAAGAGATCCCCCTCTACCAAAAAGTGTTTGGAACCGGTAGATGATTTGTACACTGGCCACTGTCCTTTAAAACTGTCTCGTGGTGTAAATAATATAGTTATTGACACCACGAGAGAGTTTCGGCCAACACTATAATCCAATTATTAGTGTCTGTCAATCCGTCCTAGCACCAAGTCAATCGCCACAATAACAACAACGCCAGAAATCAAAAGTTGAAAAATAACCGTTGCACATTGTGTTTGTTACCCGCTAAATCAAATGCTGCTGAAAGAGTTCTTAGTTTCATGCACAATGTTAATTATTGTAATTTTAATGACATAATCAATAGTTATTCTGACAGTACGAATAGCCACTTCAATTTTATTTATTAGTAAAGATAGTAGCTAAACGTGAAAGTATTCGTGCGATTCTTTGTTTGTTACGTTGGAGCCCGTAAGTAGCCGGATGCGTTTGTGGTCAGACTCGGCGCCGGAGCTGCACTACACGTTCATCGAGCAGGCGCTGCGCGCGGGCGGCGCCGTGTCGCTGCGCTGCGCCGCCTCCGCCGCGCCGCCGCCGCGCTTCGCCTGGCTGCTGGACGACCAGCCGCTCGACCACTACCGCGCGCAGCACAGGTGGGCTCGCTCCGCTAGCAGTTCTAGCCCGCGAGCAATACGCTAAGCGCGCACGAGAGAACACATTGAGCTGCCGTCACTCGAAATATAGCTCGCCCGATTGGCTGTTCCGCAGATACTTCATAAACGAGGAGACGTCGGTGAACGGCGACGTGGTGTCGACGCTGAACATCAGCTCGGTGGCGGCGGCGGACGGCGGGCGCTACACGTGCCGCGCGCACAACCCTCTCGGCCACGCGCAGCACTCCGCCAGGCTCAACATATACGGTACACTCGTGCTCGCGACCGCCCCTCGCTTGCTGTCAGACTGGCTAGTCATAACAATTCGGCGGTCAGCAGCCAGTCGCATCAGGCAGCTAATATTCGAGTGTCGTACGCAGGTCCGCCGTCGATCCGCGCGCTGGGCCCGGTACGCGTGGTGGCCGGAGCCAACGCTACCATCTACTGCCCCTACGCTGGATATCCGATCAGGTCCATAGAGGTGCATTTTGTTAGGATGATTCCTCTAATACACTAGCGACAGGCTCTGGGCACATTGTACAAATCCAAGTAGGTAGTCCCCTTAGAATTAACGACATGAGGAAGTCTTTTAGCACAGAGTCTAACGATTTAATTGTAAGCATGGTTGACATCTGACTTCTGAGATACATAGTTCAAAGATTTATAAGTCTGATAAGTTAAGAAGAATATTGGAGATGGGAACTCATTTACATAATGCCGCTACAGAGATCTAAATTGTCAGCCTCGTGTGAAAGTACAGTGTGGTCTGAGCTAAAAGTATAATGTTGTGCTGTATGGCGCACCAGCTCGATATCGTGGTGGCGGCGGGGCGCGAGCGTGGCGGTGGGGGGCGCGGGGCGGGTGAGCGCGCGCGGCGCGGAGCTGCGTCTGGCGCCCGCGCTGGCGCCCGACGCCGGCCACTACGCCTGCGCCGTGGCCGCGCCCGCCGGGCCTGCCGCGCGCAGGGACATCGACATACAAGTCCGCAGTCAGTATACAGTTCAGTTCAATAGCAAAAAAAATTAGATAAAAATAACTAAAACCTGACTACGAAAAAACCGTGGTCGTGTATCAAAAAAATAAAAACAAAGCAGCGAGTGAATTTCAAATGTACCTACTCATTAAGCCAGTTCATTTGATACCTATGTTGACACTGTTAAAAACAGGCAAAGTAGTTAGTAAAAGCTATATAATGTATATATATTTCAAATGTGCTCACCAAGCCCTTTAATTTGATACCCATGTCGATACTTTTTTTTCTGTAACGACTTCACATCCCCTAGAGGGCGCCATATTGGATTTAGTGACACGTCACTTACCCTGTAACTAACGGACAACTGAGACACTTCTAACGACACCTCATTTCTCATGTTATGATAAGTAGTTTAGAAGTTATGAGGGAACAAACAAACATACATACATACAAACATACATACATAACGGTCAAAATCATAACCCTCCTTTTAGCTTTGCCGTAGTCGGGTAAAAATGTAATTAACAAAAAAGTGTTAATAAAAAATAACAAAATATGTACCTATCTAGAATTTTAAACTTTAAACTAAGTGGAAAACCACCGGACTTGTTCTTTTCTTTTCAGTTTTTATTTAAAGTTCATGATTTACTTGAGTTTACGTAAGTAGTCAGGTATTTTGTTTTTTTTAATCGTCTTTTTTTAACATGACAGAAGTGTATCCATTATTACACCCACATTTCGCCAGTTATGATTTTTTTCGTATTTTTTTCGTATTTTTTTTATCGTATATTATCAGGCGTCGACGGCCCATAGCGTGTTAGTAATCAGTACAAACTTAAAAACTATGTTAGTAGTAACACACATGAGTACAAAAACAAAATAAATCACTAATACACCACAAAATACAGCCAAGATTAGCGGAAGATTTACCAAGTCACATGTCTGACATGCAGCTTGATAAATCTATCCATTGTAGGCCCTTCTAGCCTTTCTGCAAACTCCTTCAGAATGCTATTGGTGGCTTTGCCGTAGCCGGTTATAAATAACTTCATTGTCCAGCTAACATCCAGATATTACGGTATCATAATATAACTGCTTTTTGTTTTTAGATCCACCAAAAATTTCGCCTTTTATATTTTCTTCGGAACTGACGGAGGGCAGCTCAGTGCAGGTGCTGTGCGGCGTGTCGTCCGGTGACAAACCTATGTACTTCTCCTGGCTCAAGGATGGCGCGCCGCTACCACCTAACTTGCAGGTAGTACTCGTAACTAGAAGGCTATTTACTGTCTGTTAATGGCGTACCTACCCGGCTGACAGTGTCGGTGACAACGAAACCTTGCCATGACAGACATGCTACTAGTGCCATTATGCTTGAACCAAATGTATGATTGTGTAGATAGAAGAGAAGAGCCTGAACGAGTTTTCCCTGCTGATGTTCTCGGACCTGACGGCGCGGCACAGCGGCGCGTACACGTGCCGCGTGTCCAACCACGCCGCCGCCGTCAACTACACCGCCACGCTCAGCGTCAAGGGTGAGTCCGCCGGCCCGGCACCGTGCCGACACGCCGCGTGCCCGTGGTGAGTGTGTGTGACGCTGTCGTGTGCTGCAGTGGCGCCGGCGTGGGCGACCGAGCCTCTGGACGCGGCCGTGCTGCTCGGCGCCCCGCTGTTGCTGGAGTGCGCCGCCAAGGGACACCCTGCGCCCTCCGTCACGTGGTACAGACGTGTAGGTCAGTAACATGCTCCTTTGAAATGCACCTGCCGCGCTTCCTTTGTGGTCAATACAAGGTATGACCTTTATCGTAAAACAGTCGAAGGAGCGTCTGTAGCCGGCGACAACGGGGAGCAATGGGAGCAGGTGGGCGCGGGGGAGTGGGGCGCGGCGGACGTCGTGCGCGCGCACAACGGCTCGCTCGTGGCCGGCGCGGCGGCGCGCACGCACCAGGGCCTGTACCGCTGTATAGCCGACAACGGAGTTGGCCCGCCGCTGCTCAAACACGTCAACGTCACGGTGCACGGTAACCAATCTTTACAATAATCAATTTTAATCAGACGGCACAGTTGGCGAAGTGACTGAGCGACCCACAAAGCTGCGCTGCGTATCGCGGGTTCGAATCCCGCTCGGAACAAATATTTGTATGGCCTACAGATAGTTGTTCGGGGTCTGTCTATATTTGTAAACCACGATTCAAATGAAATAGCTAGTATGTGGCAGAAAAGCAAAACATTTACTTCGTAGTAGGTACAGGATGCTCATCGCTTCCGTTACTTTGTGTAATGATACAAGTGATGCATATTTGAGTAACTAGCACTATATGTAGAGCCGGCGCACTTCGAGGGCTCGGGCGCCAACGTGTCGAGCGTGCGCGGGCAGGGCGCGGCGCTGGCGTGCGAGGCGCGCGGCGACGCGCCGCTGCACGTGCACTGGACGCACCGCGGCGCGCGTCTGGACCTCTCTTCGTACAGGTCACATATTATATCTTACAATGTACTCTGGCTATTTTAATTAGGTTTTTTTGGGTTACGCGCTCATATTAGTATATAAACCGCAAGAAAGTTTTATTATGTAGAACTACTACCTATCTACAGTTTGGCACACAGAATATTTATAAAGAAACTCAACAGGGTAAATTGTTTTGTGGTTTGACAGCTAATGTTTAGAAGATTATGGGATAACTACGTAAATAAAGCGTAGTTGGGTTCTGGTTACTGGTTCCAGAGTCATTCCTTTATTGGCATTCGCTTATGGTAGATGGGCGGTGACGGAGGCGCGCACTCGCGGCGGGCTGCGCTCCACGCTGCAGCTGCGCGCCGCCGAGCGCGCCGACGCGGGCGAGTACCGCTGCCACGCGCACAACTCCTACGGCCGCGGCGAGCAGCTCATGCACCTGCACGTCGAAGGTCTGTGCACCGCTGCAGCACGCTCTCATATGCTCCGGCGCGCCTGGACTAGTCACATCTAGTAACGCTTGTCACTCTTGCATCTGATGATCGTTACCTTCAAATGTTATAGTGGTCTCTTGAGACCTTCCTCTCACGACCTATTAGCGGATTCTTTAGCAGCGTACATAATGATAATTTAAAGCCAGATCCTCAGACGATCAATGCCCAAGCTGATATTATCAGTATCAAAGCAACGTGTAAAGCTATAGCGCTCGCATGCGACGACAGAGCCGCCGGAGGCGCCGCGACGGCTGCGCCTGGGTGGCGTGGGCGCACGCTGGGTGCGCCTGCGCTGGGCCGCGCCCGCGCCCCCCGCGCCCCTCTCGTACGCCGCGCTGTACACGGCGCTGCACGCGCTGCCCGCCGCCGAGGCGCGAAGCAACGCCGTGAACCTCACGCTGCTCTCCCACGACGAAAGGTGACCACTTCTCACGTACTACGGCCCCTGCATGAGATCGCGTGCCGCTGCGCGTCCTTCGCGTGATTATTTTCGAACCTTTGATAACTTCACCACATTCAGTAGGTTTTTGCTTCTATAGAACAGATGCGGACGGGCAGCCCACGATGTCCGCGAGGCTGGAGGGGCTCCGGCCGGCCGCCGCGTACTCGCTGCGCCTCACAGCCGCCAACCACGTCGGCCTGTCGCCGCACTCAGAGCCCCTGATGTTTACCACACTCGAAGAAGGTAGCTCATCTAGGCGAGCTCGCGCCATGAGCTCGCATCTGCGATATCTTCCTGTGGTTGTCGTATAGTATTTCTGTCCGATAGTACACTTTTGAATTCAACTTATCCAGAATTTTACTTATCCCATTTAGGTGTTACAACCTACATTTAAATTGTCTTTGACTATAGCCGAAACAAAATAAACAATAACTAAAACTTAGCTATAAAATAAGAATTCTAACAAAAATCACGTAAATTATCGGACACGTTCTCGGTTTATACTCTTACAAACGGAAAGAGTGACATCATGTTTCATAGTTGTTAAATAATTCTGTATGCCAGAACGATCTGGATAATAAGCGTTGTGATCAATTTACGTAATAAGTTGTTAATTTATATTAACCACAATATTTATTCAATTCATATGTTCATATGTGTATGTGTGTATGTGTGTGTATGTGTATGTGACTTTTTCAATTCATATGTACTTTCTAAAAGTTTATCTTAGACATTACTGACATTCCGTGCCTCAGAAAGCACGTTAAGCTGTTGGTCTCGGCTGTCATTCGTGGATCTTTGACAGTCGTTACGAATCGTCTGAAGCTTGAGAGTCTTACAACCAGTCTTACCTAGGCTATCGTGTTAGCCAGTTACTGGGTTGTGGAGGTCAGATAGGCAGTCGCTCCATGTAAAATACTGGTACTCAGCTGCATCCGGTGAGACTGGAAGCTGACCCCAACATAGTTAGGAAAAGGCTAGGCAGATGATGATTTATTTATAAATCATAAAATGTATAAGAATATTACGAATTTGAACGATTGCTATTGCTCCTACGACCTATGGATTAGGTGGTTGCACTTTAGGCCAAGCCACATGTCAAGTACCCGTAACCGATCGTTTTGTTTATCAGTTCATATCAGCATTCATGGGCACTGTGCGACCGATGATGCCAGCAGACACGCGCCAGGATAGGTGGTGAATACACGTGAACACAAAACATTAATCATTATTAACAACAACACTATTACCACGGTTCGTGTTTTCCACCAGCTCCGACTGCATCCCCTCAGAACGTCAGAGTTAGAGCCTCCAACCCAGGTGAACTGCACGTCTCGTGGTCGGTGAGTAGATTAGGGTGTATTGAACATCACAGGAACAGCTGCGATACATAGCACTGAATAAGTTTAACGCTTTGATCAGGCGCCACCACAGGACAGCTGGAACGGCGAGCTGCTGGGGTACGTGGCGTCGTGGTGCGAGCTGGGCCGCTTCGACGACGACGCGGACGAGGCGCGCGCCGGCCGCGCCACCGTGGCGGGCTGGAGCAGCGGCGAGCTCGCGCTGCCCGGCCTGCGCTCGTTCGCTCGCTACGCGCTCAGCGTGCGCGCGTACAACCGGGCCGGCGCCGGCCCACACTCGCCCACCGTGTACGCCACCACCGCTGATGGAGGTCTCTATACCTGCACTCGTCGTGCTCGCAAGTAGGTGCGTTGTCCGCGTCAAAGTGTGAGAGCACGATGTATATGTCGCAGTTCCGGAGGAAGCGCCGAGCGGCGTATCGTGCGAGGCGCTGTCGGCGCGCTCCCTGCGCGTGCGCTGGGCCCCGCTGTCCGCCGCGCATTCACACGCGCTCCGCGGCTACGACCTGCACTACGCGCCGTTACACTTTGCTACGTGTGAGTCTTGAAAACGCCACTCACTAATATTTCATTATTATGGTTTTTTGCTAGGTTTGTTGGAAGGTACCCCCAATACTTTGGTAGTCGGAAATGTTGAAGTGGCACAAATAAATCAAATCATCGTACTTACTACTATTAAAAAAAGCGGTCAAGTGCGAGGCGGACTTGCCCAAGAAGGGTTCTGTAGCAGCAAGTAACATAATGTAAAAGTTCATGTAGATCGTTGTGACGATGATTGAATGACAGGTAAATTGCGGGTTGCGATTTAAGACGTAAGTATAAAAAAATACTACTTACTAGATCTCATTCAAATCAATTTACGGTGAAAGTTTACATGGTAATGTACTGTCAGCTAAACAGATAGGTTTGCAGGGTCGTCAGATATAGTTGAAGTTGTCAAAGAAACCGATAGATTTTTTCAAATGTAATTTAATTTAAAACGTAGATAATTAAAAGGTAATTAATTAAGTTTCAGTCAAATACATCCATCAATTTCTAAGAAAACTTAACAGTTCCCGTGGAATCATATATCAATCATGACGCGGACGAAGTCGCAAGTAGAAGCTAGTTTTAAATGAAACATTTACAGGCAGTCAGTCAAAGTTGAAGTTAGATGCGTGTTTCAAATATTTTATGAAGTTAATGAAAAGCTTCCCATACGTGACGGTCGCAGCGTGGAGCGCGGCGAGCTCGTCGGCGACGGCGCGCGCGGGGCTGGGCGGCGAGGCCACGCTGCAGGGCCTGCGCGCCGCCACCAACTACTCCGTGTGGGTGCGCGCGCGCGCCGACACCGGCCTGGGCCCGCCCGCGCCGCCCGTCTACTGCGCCACGCGCGAAGACGGTCAGTGCGCCCCCAGCGCCCCCAGCGCCCCCTGCGCCCCCTGCGCCCCCTGCGCCCCGTGCGCCAGCTGCCACTCAGACGGAACTAAATACCTGTATTTGTATGATGTGCAACTATTTGCAGCAGTTTGCGTATGCTTTCATTGTTTAGAGTAAATGCACCCACGACGACAATAGGCTCGCCCCCTATTATGAGACTTTAAACATAACTAGTGAAAAGTGGATTACGCACTATAGTCAAAGTCGTATCATTTATTTCAATGAGACCAATAAAAGACACGTCATTTACAAGAAAAAAAAACTATTTGCCCATTCAAAAGGTAGGTAATAGGTGTCATGGAGAAGATTTCTATTTATTCTGACTGATTTCCGAAGCAGTTGGATACATTTTGAAGAGACTTTCACAGGCAGACAGCTATAGTTACCCCTCATAACATCTTCTGAAGAGTAACTACCTTTACTTCAGAAAAGAAATTAAACCATGCAGGTAACCGATATTCGGGCACTCGAAGCATAACCTAGTACACCAAGTACTAGGTTATGCCCGCGACTTGGACCGGCAAAAATATTGAAAAAAAACAGAAAGTGAAAGCTCTTGAAATGGTGCCCTAAACTGCAATAAGGCAGTTTGGGAACGTGCCATTCCCTATGATCATCCTCCGCACTCGGGGTTGCTTTGTGTCGAGCAGTGGATGAGCTGTGTGTGTCGGCAGTGCCGGAGGCGCCGGAGCAGGTGCGCGCGCAGGCGGCGGGCGCGGCGGCCGTGCGCGTCACGTGGCTGGCGCCCGCCGGCCGCGTCACGCACTACACGCTCTACACCAGGGAGCTCGGCAAGTACGTCGCCTTCTGATGCACCTTGCACTGCACGCGCCCACCTATTGTGTCCGTGAAACTCCATCCATCGGTCGCCTTCGCAAAGTGACTCTACACCCATTATGTTTTGGCCGTGATTCAATTGCTACTCGCTGACCCTCATACCTGACTCGAGTAAATCGCTTTTTACGTGAAGAGTGGGCGGTGAATGGGCGCAGCGTGTGGATGCGGAAGCGGACGAGGGAGGCGCCCGGGCCGGACAGGAGGAGGTGTGGCGTGAGGTGCGCGGCCTGCGCGAGCGCACCGTGTACGAGTTCTGGGTTCGCGCCGCTACCGCAGCCGGCGCGGGCGCGCCGAGCCGCCCCGTCACCGCAGCCCCGACCCCCGCACGTACGTCACACCTTGTCTACTGCAGCTACACCATCCGACTAAAACTAAAATGTGTATAAACTACCCGGTTGTACCCAGTTTTATTTATTATTGTGTCATATTACATCCCAAATTTCAAAATAACATAACATAACATCACGCCTGTAATTCCCGAAGGGTTAGGCAGAGATGTACCCATTAGTACAGCCACATTTCGCAAGCGTTTCGCCAATTTCAAAATATCAAAGAATAATTAGAATGAAATCACCGATTCCATTAAACCGGCAGTATCGGCCAGGATATCATCGTTCAGTCGCGTGGTGGTCGTGGCGTGGGGCTCCCGCGTGCGCCTACGCTGCTCCGCAGTGGGCGCGCCGCCGCTGCACTGGCTCTGGTCGCCGCTGCCCAGCGTGCACACCGTTACCGACGACGGCGACCTCATCATACACAGTGAGCCTTTGTATAATTATTATAATGGATGACGTTTAATTCTAATTGGTTGTTCTCTTGATTGCTAAGTCGTCCGTGGAGCGCAGAGTGAATGGTCCGGTGTGTGTTCAGAGGTGGACTTGTCGTCGGCGGGCAACTACACATGCTTAGTGCGCAACGCGCTGGGCTCGGACGCGCTAGGCGTGGCAGTAAGCGTGCGTGCACCGCCCGCACCCCCCTCGCCTCGCCTGCGCAGCGCCGCCGCGCATGCGCTACACCTTTCTTGGGACAAGCCACACGATGGCGGCGCACACATACTTGGTAGGTGTAAGTGCATACACCGCGGTCACTAAAGATGGTTGGAAGTGGTCGTTCTAAATGTATTCATTGCATTTGGCAGGATATACAGTATGGTGGTCTCGCGGCGACAGTGCGGACGTGCCGGCGGCGGCGAGGAAGACAGCGCGGGCGCAGCGCGTGCCGGCCGCTGACACGTCGCTGTGGCTGGCGCGGCTGGCGTGCGGCGCGCCGTACCGCGTCACGCTGCAGGCGCACAACGCGGTCGGCGCGTCGCAGCACTCCACGCCGCTCATCGCGCGCACCAGGGGCGATAGTGAGTCAGCGCGTTGGATGTTCAGTGCTCAGCCCTTTGCAGTGGGTAGACTCTACGCGGGTCCCCGCATGCTGTGCTACATTTGTATGAAGGTGTATACTGTACGTAGAGGCTAAGCCGCCGCCGGGCAAGGAGTTCGTGTGGGCGAACAGCACAGCGCTGCGGCTGAATCTGCTCGCGTGGGGCGGGCGCTGCCCCGTGGCGGCGTGGGCGCTGGCGGTGCGCCCGGCCGCCGGAGGCGCTTGGCAGCAGCTGCTCACCGACGGAGAGGTCGCCGAGGTAACATCGGCCGCACCGCTCGCCGCATCGTCTCGCACGTCGCGTCACCTCTGCATCGCTCGTGTGTCCGCAGGCCGGCAGCCTGCGGCCGGGCGCGTGGTACGAGGTGCGCGTGGAGGCGCGCTCGCCCGCCGGCGACACCATCGCGCTCTACCGGGCCGCCACGCACACGCTTAATGGAGGTGCGACGTGTTCCATACTTGCCTTTACACAAGTAATGATACAATACTCAAAGTAATAGGTAATAGTGTTGGGGTAATGAACGCTTTTGCGTAAAGAACGAATAATAAAAATGGTTTAACTTAAATAAAACTTTAAATATTCGTATGTAAGACGTGGAATACAAGAATAATTAATACTTAATTGTTAATGTAAGTAATATTCTAATTTTATTTTCTTCTAATAGGAAGATTGTACACACAGGCACAGGTAAAAGGGGCATGTTGAAAAAATAATAAATATTTTAAGATGAAAGAAGTTAAAAACATTTGATGAAGGAATCCCTTCATAAGGGAGTACTTGCGTATCTCAGTTATTAAATTTAAAAATATGACCGCCTTCAAAAACTACAAAATAAAAAAAAAATAACTTTAGCTTGAAAGTCGGCGGCTTTGGTTTCGTTTCTTGTTATGTAGGTATTGCCACCGACTTCCAAGCTAAAGTTATTTTTTTTATTTTGTAGTTTTTGAAGGCGGTCATATTTTTTTGTAAAAAAGCTTTTTATTTTTCACTTTTTAGTGCTTGTGTGTTAACTTTTGAAATCCTTACATAAAGCCCTTTCAAACAATACCTCACACGATATATTAAATTTTGGAAAGTGGTAGGAGGGGGGTTGATGTACCCCCTCCCCACTTCCTTCAGTCAGTCATCGACTACACGTATAAACAAAACAATTTGTCTTGTTACGGCGGTTCTGCTGTGATTTTATAAGGAGTTCCGTTCCATATCTCCAAAGTTCATCATCAGATCATGATAATATTCCTATGGGACCTATTCGGAACTATACTCTTCCAAACAAAAAAAGAATCATCCAAATCGCTTCATAATTGGCGGAGTAATCGTAGAACAAACACACAAAAAAAAAAAAAAAAAAAAACATACGGGTCGAATTGAGAACCTCCTCCTTTTTGAAGTCGGTTGAAAATAAACAGTTTGCATGGATAATATGCACATTATGCTCATTAAACGTTCATTTTTTACACCACCTCACTAACCTTATAACTAAAGAACCTAAGGTAACCCTTCAATTGTCTAGTTACTGAATACAATTAAAAGTCAAGAATATTAAATTACTTACATAGAGTAATACAGTATTTGGAACTGACAAATCTGTAGCGCAGGGTTTTATTGTCACTAAAACGTGATACCTAAGTGCAGAAATCAATAAGACTGATATGAGTACAGTTTCCCATAGCTGCTATCTTGGATTATAATTTTACTTAGATTTGAGTGACGTTTGCACTTTTATTCCTTGCAACGAATGTCGGACGAGCTTGGCCTTTTTGATAACTGGCACGCGTGCGTGATGTTCTGTGCAGAGCGCGTCGGCGAGCCGGTGGAGGTGCCGGCGGAAGCGCACGGCGTGCTGGCAGGGGGGGCGGAGGGCGCGGGGGGCGCGGCGGCGGCGGGAGCGCTCTGGCGCACCGGCCTGGCGCCCGCGCTGCTGGGCGGCGGGCTGGCCGCGCTGCTCGCCGCGCTCACCGGTAACTATCTCTCTGCAACTAACGGAGATTCATTCCATAATGTGATCACACCATTATTATTATGGTTTAGCACACAGTGTGAATGTGCAGGCCTGGTGGTAGCGCGGAGGCGGCAGGCGGCCTCGTGCCTGCGCCGCGACTGCTCGCTGCACCAGGTGTGCCAGCCGCACACGCAGCTCTACACCACGGAGCCCAGCAAACGGAATGGAAAGACCCTGACCCCGCCCGACAGTGAGCAAACATCAATACTATAAGTGCTTGTAAAAGTAGTCGCTTATGCCACGTTTGTCAGTTTTCGTCAGTTTCGTTTGTTTTGTCTGTAATCAACTTGTATTTTCTCGGCAATTTTGGGTTTTACTATAGGTAATGTTGAGCACTTTCGCATGCTGCATTCATGAAAGTAAAAAAAACATTAATGCTAAGAGGGTTGATTATAGCGGTGAGTGAGCTGCACGAGATCAGTCCGTACGCAACGTTCAGCATGTCGGGCGGCGTGGGCGCGGGCGCGGCGTGCGAGGGGAGTGCGGGGGGCGGCGCGGGCGCGGCGCCGGGCGCCGGCTGCGCGCTGCACCTGCGCACGTTCGGTCGCGCCGAGGCTCTCGACCTGGCTGCGCCGCCACCTAGACCTAACCTTCTTGCGCACACACCAGGTAGGTAACTCCTTCACCGCGCAGTGCAGTCTTTGGACAGATCCCTTTCATATTTTGAAACCAGATTTCTGGGTTCACATGGTTCTTTTCAATTTTTATTACACAATGACAGTGTAAAAGTTTATACAGGGTGGCCCAGACAAGGACGTCCAAAAGAAAATTGGAAGCCTCTCTTCTTGGGCTATTCAAATGAGGTTTAGGAGCTAGACGATTTTTTATATTTTTTGGGATAATGTCCTTCCTTGCATCAGATTTTGTAGGTTTTCTCTTTCTGTGTCGCATTTTATAGAAATATTTTTAATGACAGTTAATCCTGAAAGTATGGTCTTCGATCGATAAAAGCAACTGTCTGTCTTATCGTCATCCGAATTTGTGCATGCACCGTGTATTTTGTATCAGAGTACGGGCGGTCGCGCGACAGCGATTCCGAGTCGAGCGGGTCTCCGTGTGCCGCGTGCGCGGCCGAGATGTACCGTCTGCCCGCCGCGCATCTCTCCGGTAAGCACCCACACATACACGCGCGCTCTAGTCGTGTGGTGGGCCTCGCGTGTGTTGACGTGCGTGTGCGTGCAGACACGCTGCCGGCGGTAGAGTCCAGCGCCGAGGACACGGTGTACGGCTCGCAGGGGAGCCGCGCGGCGCGGGGCCGGCAGGCGGCGCGCGCGCGCCGGCGCCGCGACCACGCCCGCCACACCAACCAGCCCACCGTCAGGTGAGCACCACTCTCTCCTCTTCTTACAATTTAAGTTTAACATTATCCGATTAGTCGTAAGTTACGATAATATTTTCAATACACATAAGATGCCCTTTACTTTAGACTAATTAAAAATGTATAATACTTAATAGCACTTTGTATCATACGAACACGTTACAAGGATAGTAAACTAGCATTTTCTCTTTCCGATGAAGCCACCGTTTCTAAGAAGAAGACGAAATAGAGGACCGTTAGACTCGGTAATATACTTGATAGAGCGGCCTCGGCTAGAGCCGCGGCCGCCGACACCCAGCATGGCTTGCGCTTCTACCTGCACTAGACGCCGCGCAGTACGGACATGCATGCTGGCTAGCTGCATGAGTGCGGCTTCGACCCCTGGCCTGGCCGTAGATACCCGTAGGACTTAGTGGCACAGGCTCCAAAGTACTCGGCGGACTGCAGACGTCGCCCGACGCACACCTGCACACTTCTCGGTGAACGAGAAAAGTATGCACTCAACCTAGAAACTCACTTGGTTAGGTGAATACTTGTCTAGAACCACCGTCCGTACAGTGTGTGAAAACAAAAACAATAAGGATACATTCGCGTAGACAAATAATAAAGTTGATGTGTGAGCGACGGTAGCGCCCTGTGCTGTTACCATTATAACTTAGTCCCATAGCTGCGAGCACGAATAGTCCGCATGCGCGCCAGCGGCCTCCCGCGCCCGACCGCTCACCGCGCCCCTGTGTTGCAGGTACCAGGCGGCGCGCGCGCGCACCGGCCCGCTGTGAGCGAGCGCCGCTCCCTACAGACTGTACATAGTATTTCATAGCTGTAAGCGTTCCCTTGTCATACCAATCATCATAAACTGTTTAATAAACAAATCAAGTTTTATCACATTGTTTGCTTTTTACACGACACTGACTCCGCCACTGGTGACTCGGCAACGGATTATTGTGTTCGCTGACCTCCCATCCGTAAGCAACATTATGTTCCGTGTTCCATGATAATATTATAATGCTCATACAGCAAAACATGTTAAGCATGTGAACTCAATCACTTTGTTTAGTCGTCACTAAACCTCCACCACACGCTACAAATTATATTAATAGAGCGTGGGAAACTACCTACATACAATTTTCACAAACTTTCGGTTTGTGAGTATAGATGGATGGATGTTTGTTTCTATTTCACGTAAATACTACTTAAGTTATTTTGGGGGTGATTTGCTTCGAAATTGATATCAATAATATACAAGGAGTATTTTAGTGCTTTTGATTCAAATTACCTACATTTTATTTATTTATTTGGCTCACCAACAATTGAATACACTGATACAAATATATGAGACACATGCAATATACTTATAGACTAGTGTACCAATCTCTTACACATCATGCATTACTATTGCCGTTGGTAAATGGGCACCTACTTAAAAATAAGATGAGTTCTTATACTCATCGAACATAATTATGTTTACGGAACAAATTCAAAATTAAAAGGTGTAGTTATAAACACATTAAATCAAATCAGAATTAAAATAATAATAATAATAAATAAAACAATTAAAATCAAAATACCGCTAACATCATGAAAATACAATTAAAATGAGAATTAAATCAGAGTAATAATCAAAAACAAGATTAAAATCAAAATCATCATCAATGTTAGGATACAAACACACGTTAGGATTTTGACACGTCATGTTTGAAAACACAATCTGATTTTATTAAAAAAGGTTGAATAAAAGCCTATTCGACTCATTTTTAACGCGGACGAAGTAGCAGGCAGAAGCTAGTGCTATTATAAAAGCGTATTAGAATATTAAGTATTTTGTACCTACCGTACGTAACATTTTTGTCATCCTATAATTATATTATCTTCCTTTAAGTTTTAAAAATCAAAGGGAACTGAGTAAGTGGGCAAAATTAAACGAATTGGTTTGTTTTAATATTTTACTATCTGGGTGACTACAACTAAACTGGTATCTTGATCGATATACATAATACAATGATTCAACGAGAAGTAGTCGTTCCTTGTTGGTGACATGCAGTGTTCCTAAACCCACTCAATCTGAGTGCACACATTCTCTACTTGGTCTGGCGAAGCACGGCGTAGAAGGTGTATGATGACTTTATTATCTGAAAAAAAAAAAAGTTTCCCAAGTCAAATCGAGTACCTAGGTAGTGGCGAGCCAGCTGTAGGGTAGCGTGGGGTAGCGTGAAGTGATGTGTAAGTACCTTGACAAAGGTGTCGAGCGAGAGCGGGATGACGAGGCCGGCGGCGGGGCGCAGCGGGCGCTTGGCGCGCTCCATCACCAGCACCAGCGAGCGCCGGAACGACGGCCGCGCGCGCCGCCACTCCATGCTGTAGATCGACTGCGACACGCGCTCGCTCTGCCCACACACAGCGCACGTGCACTGTACGCTCGCCGGCGGCCTCTCCCGCGAGGGAGACGCCGTCATACATAGCCGTATTTATTATTGATCACAACGTAGAAAGAAAGAAAATTGACATTTTAAATTAGGAGAAAACCAGGTAAATAGCTACACAAGGGCTGAATGCAATATTGGGCCACTATTGAATAATGTATGATTGGGAAACTAACCTTGTACTGCCTTTCGCATGTAATGTCCATTATATGGTAGATTCTATACATAGGACGGGGCAGATATGAAATAAATATGACTCCGTCGGCACAATTTTTAGATGCGGTTATTCGACATAACATAGAGTACGAAACGGAGGAAGAAAGTTAAAAAATGTGTCATCACTTATCACTTATCATGTAACAAAATGTAATACAGTATAATTATGTGTTTTATTATTACCCAAGACCCAATACTAATATCACATTGACAGACGGTCGTAAAAAACTAAAGCCAATTTTTTATAATTATGAACCTCCTAAAAACATAATTTATTACGCAAAAAAAAAGTCGTCGACGACTTTTTTGAAACCTTCAAATGCTAATATCTCAGCTTTGATACCACCTAAGATACAGATAATTGAACATATGCATATTTGTGTACTTAACATAGCACAACAAAGAAACATGAAAACAATTGGTAGCCTCTGACGACGCCACTAGTCCACACAAAGCTACTCAATGCCCTTCAGTTACCTCATCGGTGACCTCATTGCCGTAGTAGCAGTACAGGAACAGTTCCGTCAGGATGCAGCAGATGAATAGAGTCATCGACGCGAACTCGACGCTTAGCACGTTCAGCTATTTTATACAAATATATTAATTCATTTTACTTTTCTTAGTAGCATAGTGATTTATCTGAATAAGGGTGCACTCACACTGACGATCTTGTAGGCAGCCATGCATAAAATCCAACCGCCGATGCCGAACTGAATCAAGATCGCCGTGCCGAAAATGTCTTGCAGCATCTTCGCAGTCCTAAACAACGATCATAGTAAGACGCCACGCTCCTCTCAACCAACATAACACACGAACAAACGATGCGTACTCCGTAATGTTCTCGTAGTGCAGCAGACGCTCCTTGAACAGCTTCAGCAGCCCCGCGTCGTACGCCAGCCCGCGGCTCGCCCTGGTGAGCTGCGACGCGCGCTGCGGCAGGCACTCGAACTCCATTCTGTAACACTCCACATTCACTGAACGCTGCAGTCCCACCGAGCTTACCTATCTTATTTATTAATTGGGTTGTTTCTACATACATATTTACTTGTTTCTAATAGTATTTTACTTTCATCCAACTGATATGCATAAAGCGTGAGAATAAAAATTGAATACGTAACATTCAGCCAATTAATTATTATTTATTTATTTATTACACTATGGAAGACTTACAGCTATATAAAAACTAACAAGCGACACATTATACAAGAGTTGACAAGATTTTTATTTCCAACACTCATTAATGTGATTGTTACCCAAGTCGCATGTTGTGCACCTGAATTTTTTACACATACACATTCTTTGTTTTAACATATTTTTAGCAATTTTTTTAAGGAATTTCATTTTTTTTTTTTTAACTATGTAAATATATAACGCAGTTATTATTACGAAGTAGGTACTGATCAAATCGTAGTGAGTATAGAGTAGAACATAACACATTCATAAGACACGCAGTAGACCACGCTCACCGAAGTATCCTGAGCTGGGTCTTGCACTGGTTGAGCACGGTGGCCATGAACGCGTCCATCGTCGTGTTCGCGATGCCCACCAGCGTAGTGACGTAGTACGAGTACGCTAGCACCAAGCTGAACCTGAAACTGGCCTCGGTTACAACAGAGGCATTTGTCCTTAACGTTCATACTGGGTCTGTCTTACATTGTTCCTCGATTACAGTCGACATTGATCCAAAAGGGGAACTCGACGGGTAGTCCCTGCAGGCGGTACATGACGGGGAATGTGATCCACAGCGTGCACGTGACCACTGCGCAGCTGGCGTACGCGCGCACAAACCGTGCCGCGTGCGCCGCCGTTGAGCGCAACAGCTGCCCGTGAGCCTCCACGCCCTGGTTGTACAGAGGATCTGCAACATGCCACGCGCTCGAGCTCGGTGCTCACAGACCTTCCCCCCAGCCCCACACCGCGCACCCACCGTCCAGCCCGCTGAGCATCTCATCAATTTGCTCCGCTTTGATATGGAACACGAGCTGCTTCGCGATGGACGTGACGTGGCACAGCAGCAAGAACATCACTCGCGCTAACTTGTCCATATCTTGTCGCACCTGGCAACATCAGACAATAGTTTTGGTAATTGAAGCATTGGCGAGGTGTGTGAGTTTGTGTAGCTGGATACCTGGTAGGCATACACGCACTCCTGCAGCAGGTAGAGCGTGGTGAGCGCCAGCGAGAAGGCACGGTAGAGAGCGTGCAGCCGCCCGGCCCCGCCGCGCGCGCCGCCCGCCAGCCGGCAGAAGCCGCACGCTCGCAGGATGCGCAGGTGCGTCGACACACTGCTCGACGCCAGGGACCTGCACGGGAAAGCGGCCACCTTCTGTAACCTGGAAACAGAACCTCCCAGCGCTGCAGTCTAAATCTGTTGGTGTTTGCCTATTGTTGAACCTATCTACTATTTATTGTACTAACTTGTGTTGTGGAGTGAACTCAGTCATTGAATAGCAGTAGTACACGGCTAAAAACTTTTCGGAGAATCAGAATAAGATCATTTTTCATACTACATAACCGCAAGAAGCTTATATCCATCTCTTGCCCATTTGCGATGGGTAGGTCAATAAGATCAATCCCAATCAATATGATTTTTGATGGCCGATCAACCTCGGTATCGCGCAGGTCAAGCGCACCGTTACAGACGAGACAATGCTGCGCTGTGCGCGAGCGGCGCGAAGTTGGCATGAGCCCACTGTGTGTGCTCTATGGTGCGGTGATTGCAGTTGAACGGTGTGGCACACACACACACATAATTATATTTAGCTAGCTTCTGCCCGCGACGACGCCCGCGTCAAGTTACGTCTTTGGTTACTGCTCCGACCAGTGGCTCACACAGTGATGTTATACTGCCTATTCTTTATGAATTTGGCTATGATTCAAACAAAGATTTTTTTCAATGGCTGGTGGTTTCGAAGATATACGCGTTTAAACAAGAAAAAAGTGATCAGCTTTATTACATTAGTATAAATAAATTGATAAGACTAAGATAACAAAGTGTGAAGTAAATAAAATATTAAAGTAATTAAAATGGGAAACAATGCGAACATTGTAGGGTCCGTGTTGAGGCGGTGCAGCACTGGGAATCCGAAAACAAATCTGACAGCGTTCTGTTTCAGTAATGAGGTAATTATGGTGGGGCCGTAATTACAACGTCCACGTTAATGACAGAGTAGCGGCCCGCCCACTCGCGTGCGCTGTCACTCCGCGCCGCACTGATTCATTCGCTCACACGGTCGCTATACTGTGCCTTTCAGCATTCATTAACAATTAACTGGAGTTAATTATAGGAGTGGGCTGCCTCGTAACTATGCCTCAAAATGTATTCACTCTTACACATATTGATAATGTTGGTGTTTGGTTGGACGTCATAACTTGAGCGCGGCCGGTGTTGCCGCTGGGTTTGCCGTGATCACTAATGATAATGCTAGCCTGTCATTGTCCTACAGCAGGACAACGTCTCTACTCATACTCAAAGAAGATTTGTTATAAGATTAATTATAAGTTCAGGTTTCCTCACAATGTTTTTCTTCACTGATATCAACACCCACATCCTGCCGCAGCTACTATTACGAGATTATTATTAAGTATACAGAATAATCGGTACAACAAATAGATAGATACAATAAAAACACGTACAAACGGGTACGTGGGGTAGGTGGAATGAAAGAGTACTGCTCTGGTCAGAGGTCCATGTAATAACGAGTGTGCACTTACATTCATTACAAGGCTAGGTATTCTGTTCATGACACTACAACACTATATTATGTCCTATCAACATTTACTTTTCTGAAGCCTTGGCTTGTGCTCTATAAAGCGTGTATTTTAATTCTAATGGTATCGTGATAGGTATACGTAAGTAGAATAGCTCGTTGCTGCTTGAACTCAATTACTGTTCTTGGGTTTACAACCCTCACTGAATTTAGTTACAAAAATGGCGTGCATATTTTCTATCCTTTTTCCCTTATTTAGTTTGTCGCAGGACTGCATAGAAGCTGTACGATGACTTTAAAATCTGGAAACAAAATAATGAACAATTATGAAGGTTTACAAATTTATCCTCAAGATGTGTGGAGGTGCTGTAGTTTGTGACTAGCCAGCCCGGAGCAACCGAGCGCGACACCACGTGAGCTGCGCTCGAACTTCTGCTGCTTGCTTCCAAAACCCTATTTTAGAAAATGTAATCATTGTAATTGTATCAAACGAATATTTTTTCGCTAATTTATTAAGTTCGCTCGAAGCAAACAGAGCCACGACCATCGGCAGAGCATCGAGCCCCCGAGCGCAGCTTGTGACGCGTGCTCGGTCGGTCTGGAGCCGCCGTTACCGTGACGTATGTGTCGAGCGAGAGCGGGATGACGAGGCCGGCGGCGGGGCGCAGCGGGCGCTTGGCGCGCTCCATCACCAGCACCAGCGAGCGCCGGAACGACGGCCGCGCGCGCCGCCACTCCATGCTGTAGACCGACTGCGACACGCGCTCGCTCTGCACCGAACCAGGTAACGTTCTTTTCTTATCGTACATAGTGCGGTGCCCACTAGCAATCAAAACCCCTCCGACATACCTCCACGGTCACTTCGTTTCCGTAATAGCAAAATATGAAGAGCTCAGTCAGAATGCAAATGATAAACAATGTCGTGGATGCAAACTCGATGCTCAGCACGTTCAGCTGCAACCGAACAACAGAAACGAGATGAGCGCCACGCGCGGCCTGCCAGCTGTCACAGCGCGCACGGTGCACACTCACGCTGACTATCTTGTAGGCGGCCATGCACAGGATCCAGCCGCCCACGCCGAACTGCACCAGCAGCGGCACGGCGAACACGTCGTGCAGCACGGCGCACATCCTACACACGACACGCGGCACTCACAACTTTAGAACATGAAGCTTGTCAACGAGTGACGTGCGCGCGGTTCACTAATGTTTTACCAAAACAGCATTGACAAATTTTCAGATGACAACCAACGCGGCAACGTTTCGTATACTATTTATTTCACAAACAACTAGATCCGCAAATGTTTTATTTTATAAACACTCGCTTTACAAACATTTTTTTCATTTCATATTTAGATCCTTTTGCAAAAATCTCGTTTTTACTAAATAACATTTTATGACACATTTTCTAAGCCAGTCACAAAGTTATTATGACGGTATTGTTTTGCATAATTTATTGAACAACCTCCCTAAAACTATTACTGCAGTAACATACGGTAGATGTGAATAATTTCTTTTCATATAATCTTGGCGTAGGGTGGTCGCAGTTCTAAATCTTCAGATAGCCTACTATAAATAATGTATTTTGTTATTATTCAATATGTAAAACGATTATATTCCAAAAGTTGTTTTAAAATATAAAATGAATTAAAAATGAATTGTTTGTCAAATAATACGTTATCAAACAAAAGTTTATGGGATAATTATTTTGTTAAGTGAATTATTTGCGAAACTTGTTGTTGTATAATGAGGAAATGACAAATAATGTATTTGCCAATCCTTGGTTGTCAAGTGAATTTAGTGAAATAATTTTTGGTGAAATGACAGGGCACCCGTGCGTGCACTCACTCCGTTATTTTGTTGTAGTGCAGCAAACAATCTTTGAATAGTTTGTGCAGCGCGTGCTCGTAGTCATCTCCAGTGTCAATGTGCGCGGCGCGCGCTCTCTCTGGCAATGTCTCGAAATTCATTCTGTAAAACGAATTCAAGTTTGTAGCACCTCGTAATTATTTGTAACTTTAAACCGCTTCTTGATGATAATAATATATGTATATGGCTTTAACTAATAGGTATGTCACAAATTACCAATCCGCCTTAATTACTCAAGTCCCACGAAATGAGACACAATTGATTTTCTATTATTCTGACTTACCGGTAAGTCAGCAGGGGCTTGACCGGTCAAACAAGCATGGTGATAAATGCCGATGACTTAAACTGCTTGAGAAAACGCCTAGTCCTATTTATATAGATAATGGTGGGCGTGTGTATAATACACAACAGACCATCATTAACATCATCTTCCCTTTTCAATGAAGGAATCTCGTTCATCCACTTCCAATTTAACGAATTAGTTAAAATTCGCAAACTTTGGTATTTAGATTTTCATGAGAGTCCTAAATTGTATTATGTACGTATTAGTAATTATATATTTTTTCTATTTCCACGATCAGAGCTGCAAAGTTGTTGCAGTAGGTTGTTAGGTATGCTTTCACAAGAAGGACTCTCAGAGTAGCGAGCTGGAAAACTTAAAACACTACAATGTATTTATAAAGTACTGATAACATGTGTCGTTTACTAGTACCTACCAGTGGAGAACACCTTCTTGTTAATACTTTGGAACCTAGCATAAAGTAGGTGCTGACGAATTTTTTACCATCCGGCGGAGCCAAGTGGCTTCGACAATCCGATGCCGAGCTTTAGTGTAAAACAATATTCTAGTTATAAGTTTTAGTGTAAAACTTCTAGAATCTAGAAGGGCTTTTGCCGTCCAGGTTGCTGCTGATGAGGTCGTAACATACTTCGGCACTGAGTTAGTTCCACTTAACGCAGTTAACATACCTTACAATTTTTAGTTGGGTTTTACACTGATCCAAGATTGTGGCCATAAATGCATCCATCGACGTATTACCGATTGCCACCAAATTGGTGGTGTAGAATGAATACAGCAGAACCACGCCAAACCTGTTCAACATACAAGGGAACGTAGAAATCGATATCGGACATATTAACATGTACTATTGTTAGTCATAATGTCTTACACAGCATTATGATCGTAACTAACACCAATCCAAAATGGGAACTCAAATGGTATGCCCTGAATCCTGTAAAGCACGGGAAACACGATCCACAGCACGCAGGTGGCGACCGCGCAGCCGGAGTACGTGCGCAGCAGACGAGCCGCGCCGCGCGCGCATCCGTGCAGCAGAGCGCCGCGCTCGCCCGCCGCCTGGTTCATCAGCGGGTCTGCAACACAGCCGCCGTGAGCACGGGCGCTCGCCGGCCGCCGAGGCCGCCGCCCGCCGGCGCCTGCCCGCGCACCCACCGTCCAGGCCGGCGACCAGCTGCTCGATCCGGTCCGCGTCCACGTAGAACGCGATCTGTTTGGCGACGCACGTCACGTGGCACAGCATCACGAACATCACCTGCGACAGCTTGTCCATGTTGCTCCTCTCCTATGCAACCGATATTTCTTTTTAATACACGTCAACATTGCAACGCGTTGTTCTCGCCGAAGACCAAACGTGTAACGTCAAACTGGTCTCTCTTCGATTTCTAGGCCAAATTACGTGATTCTTTATTCTTTTGTTCAGCTGAATACATCACTTGTGGGTGGTTTTATACCAACTTTCATTTTGGAGATGAAAATAATCTGCATTGTAATATAATAGTGTCTTCCCTAAAATTAGTGTTATTAGCCAATAAGAAAATTTTACAAGTTGAACAACATAGAGACTGACTCCACAACATTGTAGAAATAAATTAATAAGGAAACAAGAATGAAAATGAAAGAGAAAATAATATTACGAAGATTTTAAAAGTTATGAAAGTAACGAAATTTGAAAAAAAGTTATTTCATCAACAACTACAACATAACATCTCGCCTGTAATCCCCGAAGGGTTAGGCAGAGGTGCACCCATTAGTACACCCACATTTCGCCAGTTATGTTTTTAGTCCCATGTAATAGGGGGCGAGCCTATTGCCATCAACCGGGCACAAATCCAGACTCCGAGGTTGCTACTGAGAAATTCCTGATGGAAAAACCCAATACTTACTTACTACTTTGCCCGACCTGGGAATCGAACCCAAGACCTCATGCACAGCAGTCGCGCTTGCGACCACTAGACCAACGAGGCAGTCAGTTCCTATTTTAGTAATATTTAAAAGGTTTTAATTAAGATCGTTGATTCATAGGTACTATTTACTTTTTGATCCATTATAGAACCTACTGCAAAGCAAATATAGATGATTTTTCATTAGTAGAAAAGTGGCCGAAAACTAGCAAAAGTAACGGCCGGGTACTGACACAGGCGGCCGAAAACCGGCGAAATCGCTATTTTCAGAGATTTCTATTTTTTGGAATTTTATTATGACATTTACAAGTAAAAGAAAAAAATCGCCATGAAGTCAGAAGTTCGCTTAACTGGCCGAAAACCGGCTAAGTCACCCTATGCAAAGTAGTCCCACTTTCAACCTTTCATGTGCCGGAAGCAAGGTTGAAAGACGGTAGGGCTGGTCCACTACAAAATAGATTTTACTCAATTCTTTCACCTGCAACTATGTCTATGAAATTATTATGGAATAGAATCTTTTACTAATTCCGGCAGCACAGTCCACAAAACTATCTTAGGAACCAAAGTTTTCACTTTGTAGTTTTTAAAGGGCTTTTTTGTAAAAACGATTTCTATTTTTCACTGTTTAGTGCCTAGTGCCTTTCATCCAATTCCATGAAGAAACGGTAACACGGACCGTCAATTAACAAGTACATGAGTTTAATCTTCCGCATGATCCCCTTTCTCTGTAAGTACCTGTATGCGTTGTTCACCGATTATTAGTTCCATTGGTTGTTTCTTAAAATAAATTGGGGCAGGCTTGCAATCTAACTAGTTAAGGTAAGGAACTGGCCTGGTAAGCATAGATGCCCTGCAGCAGCACGTAAGTGGAGGTAGCGGCGAGCGCGAACACATGGTAGAGGTGCGGCGCGGCGCCGAGCACGCCACGCGCCGGCGCGCGCTCCTCCGCGCGGCAGAACCCTACGCGCCGCAGGCAGCGGAGGTGCGGCGCCACGCTCTGGCCGCACACCGACCTGCGCACACGCGTCCCTAGCTCGATACGTACGTTGTTATTCATCATCTGAGGATTCTGTGTCCGACCCAACCCTAAGAGCGCTAGTTCTCTCATGCATGTCACATGAACATGATAAAAGCATCATTTTTGTATCAGTTGTCAGACATTAGGGCCTCTGACTCCATAATGTGCCGTCCCCGGATAATAAAATGATAACCGCAAAATGCAACATTTCAGGAAAAATAAATAAAACGTGTCGAATATTTTTTCACGAGAACGTAATTATTCTAAATAAGACTGTTTGTCATACTAACAACTACTAACAAGTAGTAATATACTCGTAGTTCGATGAAATATAATATATTTTATTAACACGTTATTCTCGTAATTTAAGGTCAGTGTTAAATCTTTGAATACCTACGGTAACATTTTGTAACTTCGAAATAACTGTAAAAAATAAAATTAAAAATTGACAAGATGTATTACCCATAGATCCCAAAAATGACATAACACTAAGATCATCCCAGTTAGTATTTTATTATCCGGGAACGAACAATGACTGGCATACTTCTAAGAGTGACGATTAGTAAAGTACATACTATTCCCAAGAACAAAACCTATAGGGTAATAATTCGTTCCTGCGATTATATTATAAACTTACATTTGTGGTCGGACCATCGACAGAAATGTAGACAGTGACGTACCTATGGACAAAATAAAACAACTAAAAAGTTTGTCAACCAATTCAAAATTCGAAATGAATAGGGTGTGAGCGCAGCCGGGCACTGCTTGGAGCCCAAGGTGCGAGTCCTACTTGACTGGACTTTTTAGTGTATTTCCCTTCCGCCTTCACTTCCTACCTCCACACCCGTGGAGAGGCTTCGCGCACTTCCTCTGTATCTACCGAAATGGCCTCCGTTACAACCAAAACTTCAAGCTACGTAGTAACACATTTCTCGCAAGTGCGATCATTGCTACTTACACAGATAGCTCAATGTTTGAAGAGCTGGTTGCAATGCTACATTTGCTGATTGGATGATATGAGATCGCTATTGCTTCAATAACATTCATTTAAGAATGTCTCAGTTTATATACTTTTCTTTTGTCTAATTGCTTTATATTACTCGGAAGTGGTATATTACTCGGATTGGCTGTAGAACGGCAATTATTTTGCAACTGTGACAGTTGCGAAGCACAAAATTATACGGTACCCTAACGTTTCCAGAAAGTAATGGACGAATCCATTAAGTATTTATAGTTTCACCGTCGTTTCATAAGTCAACAGTCAATATAAAGTAACCACACGTTTGAGTCGCGTACATACATATTATTATGTGGAGTAATTCGTAGGTACAGGGTGGTCACGCCAGCAGAGAGCACCTCTTTAAGGTTAGCTTTTTTTTAAAACGATACTATATTTATTTTGGTAAATTATAATGTGACGTCGATTTCGATACATTACAACATGAGGTCGATGTTGATGAAGGCCATTGCCCAAAATCAGTATCGCTATAGAAGAAAACAGTATAACCTCAAAAATATACTCATAAATTATAAAATCTTTTTTTAACTTTTCTTACTAACTTTATCGAAATCGTGTGTGGGGATTATATTTTGTATCTTAATAGTTATAATTTGATTTTATTGCATTATTTTCAAAATGGCTCTCTATGTGATGTCAGTGTTGTCAAATTTAAGAACTTCCCCGTAATCGATTTTAACTGATATGTTCAGGCAGACGCTGAGTTTTAGAAAAATATCGAGTATAAGATGTTCCCGCGTGATTCATATTTTTATTTTTAATTATATTATTAAAATAAAATATTTCTTTACTAATTAACAATCTTTCATAAGTTGACAAATCACTAATGGTCAGGGTGATTTAGATTAACTGTTGGTAACACTACCACAAACGACATTGAGGATGACTTGCCATTAATACTGGGAACGGACAAGTATTTAGTAAAGGGACGAATTAAATAACGTCATGTTAGTAGTTAGGTGTACTGCGCATACATTTTAGTGAATAGGGCTATACGTAACTCAGTAGCTGATATTGCTGGTTACTATTGCAATTGTTTGGTGGGTAATCGAACCGGTCAAAACGGTCATTACGTGTGCGCAGCATCCCAGCTGCGCACACGTAATAACCGTTTTGAGGTATCTTGGTTGGGCTCGATTTAGATCAGTTGAGCCGCCGGCTCCGTTTGTATACGACATATTTTATAAATAAGATAATCATTTATGGGATATGATATGGACCAATAACCAATACAAATAAATGACTTAGATTTCGACTACGAGTGACGTAGACTTCAATTACGACTGACGTAGACTTCGACTACGAGTGACGAAGACTTCGACTACGAGTGACGAAGACTTCGACTACGAGTGACGTAGACTTCGACTACGAGTGACGTAGACTTCGACTACGAGTGACGTAGACTTCGACTACGAGTGACGAAGACTTCGACTA
This sequence comes from Hoplodrina ambigua, assembly GCA_949774945.1. NCBI lineage: Eukaryota > Metazoa > Arthropoda > Insecta > Lepidoptera > Noctuidae > Hoplodrina > Hoplodrina ambigua. The sequence goes on from OX458966.1 coordinate 17,049,863, forward strand.
CGTGTGACGTAGACCTCGACTACGAGTGACGTAGACTTTGACTACGACTGACGTAGACTTCGGCTACCAGTAACGTAGACTTCGACTACGAGTAACGTAGACCTCGATTACGAGTGACGTAGACTTTGACTACGACTGACGTAGACTGTGACTACGAGTGGCGTAGACTTCGGCTACGAGTAACGTAGACTTCGACTACGACTTACGTAGACTGCGACTACGAGTGACGTAAACTTCGGCTACGAGTAACGTAGACCTCGACTACGAGAGACGTAGACTTTGACTACGACTGACGTAGACTGCGACTACGAGTGACGTAGACTTTGGCTACGAGTAACGTAGACCTCGACTACGAGTGACGTAGACTTTGACTACGACTGACGTAGACTGTGACTACGAGTGGCGTAGACTTCGGCTACGAGTAACGTAGACTTCGAATACGACTTACGTAGACTGCGACTACGACTGACGTAAACTTCGGCTACGAGTGACGTAGACTTCGACTACGAGTGACGAAGACTTCGACTACGTGTGACGTAGACCTCGACTACGAGTGACGTAGACTTTGACTAAGACTGACGTAAACTTCGACTACGAGTGACGTAGACTTCGACTACGAGTGACGAAGACTTCGACTACGACTGACGTAGACCTCGACTACGACTGACGTAGACTTTGACTACGACTGACGTAGACTGCGACTACGAGTGACGTAGACTTCGGCTACGAGTAACGTAGACTTCGACTACGACTGACGTAGACTTCGGCTACGAGTAACGTAGACTTCGGCTACGAGTAACTTAGACTTCGGCTACGAGTAACTTAGACTTCGACTACGACTGATTTAGACTTCGGCTACGAGTGACGTAGACTTCGACTAGAGTGACGAAGACTTCGACTACGTGTGACGTAGACTTCGGCTACGAGTAACGTAGACTTCGACTACGACTGACGTAGACTTCGGCTACGAGTAACGTAGACTTCGACTACGCCTAAAGTAGACTTCAACTACGAGTGACGTAGACTTCGTCTACGACTTACGTAGACTTCGGCTACGAGTAACGTAGACATCGGCCACCAGTAACTTAGACTTCGACTACGACTGACATAGACCACGACTACCAGTGACGTAGACTTCGGCTACCAGTAACGTAGACTTCGGCTACGAGTAACTTAGACTTCGGCTACGAGTAACTTAGACTTCGACTACGACTGATTTAGACTTCGGCTACGAGTGACGTAGACTTCGACTACGAGTGACGAAGACTTCGACTACGTGTGACGTAGACTTCGGCTACGAGTAACGTAGACTTCGACTACGACTGACGTAGACTTCGGCTACGAGTAACGTAGACTTCGACTACGCCTAAAGTAGACTTCGACTACGAGTGACGTAGACTTCGTCTACGACTTACGTAGACTTCGGCTACTAGTAACGTAGACATCGGCCACCAGTAACTTAGACTTCGACTACGACTGACATAGACCACGACTACGAGTGACGTAGACTTCGGCTACCAGTAACGTAGACTTCGACTACGACTGACGTAGACTTCGGCTACGAGTAACTTAGACTTCGACTACGACTGATTTAGACTTCGGCTACGAGTGACAAAGACTTCGACTACGAGTGACGTAGACCTCGACTACGAGTGACGTAGACTTCGGCTACCAGTAACGTAGACTTCGACTACGACTGACGTAGACTTCGACTACGACTGACGTAAACTTCGACTACGACTGACGTAAACTTCGACTACGAGTGACGTAGACTTCGACTACGTGTGACGTAGACCTCGACTACGAGTGACGTAGACTTTGACTACGACTGACGTAAACTTCGGCTACGAGTAACGTAGACTTCGACTACGACTGACGTAGACTTCGGCTACGAGTAACGTAGACTTCGACTACGCCTAAAGTAGACTTCGACTACGAGTGACGTAGACTGCGACTACGAGTGACGTAGACTTCGGCTACGAGTAACGTAGACTTCGACTACGACTGACGTAGACTTCGGCTACGAGTAACGTAGACTTCGGCTACGAGTAACGTAGACTTCGGCTACGAGTAACTTAGACTTCGACTACGACTGATATAGACTTCGGCTACGAGTAACGTAGACTTCGACTACGAGTGACATAGGCTTCGATTACGACTGACGTAGACTTCGACTCCGAGTGACGTAGACTTCAACTACGAGTGACATAGACCTCGACTACGAGTGACGTAGACTTCGGCTACCAGTAATGTAGACTTCGACTACGAGTAACGTTGACCTCGATTACGAGTGACGTAGACTTTGACTACGACTGACGTAGACTGTGACTACGAGTGACGTAGACTTCGGCTACGAGTAACGTAGACTTCGACTACGACTGACGTGTCGGCTACGAGTAACGTAGACATCGGCTACGAGTAACGTAGACTTCGGCTACGAGTAACTTAGACATCGACTACGAGTGACGTAGGCTTCGATTACGACTGACGTAGACTTCGACTCCGAGTGACGTAGACTTCAACTACGAGTGACGTAGACCTCGACTACGAGTGACGTAGACTTCGGCTACCAGTAACGTAGACTTCGACTACGAGTAACGTAGACCTCGATTACGAGTGACGTAGACTTTGACTACGACTGACGTAGACTGCGACTACGAGTGACGTAGACTTCGGCTACGAGTAACGTAGACTTCGACTTCGACTGACGTAGACTTCGGCTACGAGTAACGTAGACTTCGACTACGAGTGACGTAGGCTTCGATTACGACTGACGTAGACTTCGACTCCGAGTGACGTAGACTTCAACTACGAGTGACGTAGACCTCGACTACGAGTGACGTAGACTTCGGCTACCAGTAACGTAGACTTCGACTACGAGTAACGTAGACCTCGATTACGAGTGACGTAGACTTTGACTACGACTGACGTAGACTGTGACTACGAGTGACGTAGACTTCGGCTACGAGTAACGTAGACTTCGGCTACGAGTAACGTAGACTTCGACTACGACTTACGTAGACTGCGACTACGAGTGACGTAAACTTCGGCTACGAGTAACGCAGACCTCGACTACGAGAGACGTAGACTTTGACTACGACTGACGTAGACTGCGACTACGAGTGACGTAGACTTTGGCTACGAGTAACGTAGACCTCGACTACGAGAGACGTAGACTTTGACTACGACTGACGTAGACTGTGACTACGAGTGACGTAGACTTCGGCTACGAGTAACGTAGATTTCGACTACGACTGACGTAGACTTCGGCTACGAGTAACGTAGACTTCGGCTACGAGTAACTTAGACTTCGGCTACGAGTAACTTAGACTTCGACTACGACTAATTTAGACTTCGGCTACGAGTGACGTAGACTTCGACTACGAGTGACGAAGACTTCGACTACGTGTGAAGTAGACCTCGACTACGAGTGACGTAGACTTTGACTACGACTGACGTAAACTTCGACTACGATTGACGTAGACTTCGACTACGAGTGACGAAGACTTCGACTACGACTGACGTAGACCTCGATTACGAGTGACGTAAACTTCTGCTACGAGTAACGTAGACCTCGACTACGAGTGACGTAGACTTTGACTACGACTGACGTAAACTTCAGCTACGAGTAACGTAGACTTCGACTACGACTGACGTAGACTTCGGCTACGAGTAACGTAGACTTCGACTACGCCTAAAGTAGACTTCGACTACGAGTGACGTAGACTGCGACTACGAGTGACGTAGACTTCGGCTACGAGTAACGTAGACTTCGACTACGACTGACGTAGACTTCGGCTACGAGTAACGTAGACTTCGGCTACGAGTAACGTAGACTTCTGCTACGAGTAACTTAGACTTCGACTACGACTGATTTAGACTTCGGCTACGAGTAATGTAGACTTCGACTACGAGTGACATAGGCTTCGATTACGACTGACGTAGACTTCGACTCCGAGTGACGTAGACTTCAACTACGAGTGACGTAGACCTCGACTACGAGTGACGTAGACTTCGGCTACCAGTAATGTAGACTTCGACTACGAGTAACGTAGACTTCTGCTACGAGTTACTTAGACTTCGACTACGACTGATTTAGACTTCGGCTACGAGTAATGTAGACTTCGACTACGAGTGACATAGGCTTCGATTACGACTGACGTAGACTTCGACTCCGAGTGACGTAGACTTCAACTACGAGTGACGTAGACCTCGACTACGAGTGACGTAGACTTCGGCTACCAGTAATGTAGACTTCGACTACGAGTAACGTAGACCTCGATTACGAGTGACGTAGACTTTGACTACGACTGACGTAGACTGTGACTACGAGTGACGTAGACTTCGGCTACGAGTAACGTAGACTTCGACTACGACTTACGTAGACTGCGACTACGAGTGACGTAAACTTCGGCTACGAGTAACGTAGACCTCGACTACGAGTGACGTAGACTTTGACTACGACTGACGTAGACTGTGACTACGAGTGACGTAGACTTCGGCTACGAGTAACGTAGACTTCGACTACGACTTACGTAGACTGTGACTACGAGTGACGTAGGCTTCGATTACGACTGACGTAGACTTCGACTACGAGTGACGTAGACTTCAACTACGAGTGACGTAGACCTCGACTACGAGTGACGTAGACTTCGGCTACGAGTAACTTAGACTTCGACTACGACTGATTTAGACTTCGGCTACGAGTAACGTAGACTTCGACTACGAGTGACGAAGACTTCGACTACGACTGACGTAGACCTCGACTACGAGTGACGTAGACTGCGACTACGAGTGACGTAAACTTCGGCTACGAGTAACGTAGACCTCGACTACGAGTGACGTAGACTTTGACTACGACTGACGTAGACTGTGACTACGAGTGACGTAGACTTCGGCTACGAGTAACGTAGACTTCGACTACGACTTACGTAGACTGTGACTACGAGTGACGTAGGCTTCGATTACGACTGACGTAGACTTCGACTCCGAGTGACGTAGACTTCAACTACGACTGACGTAGACTTCGGCTACGAGTAACGTAGACTTCGACTACGAGTGACGTAGGCTTCGATTACGACTGACGTAGACTTCGACTCCGAGTGACGTAGACTTCAACTACGAGTGACGTAGACCTCGACTACGAGTGACGTAGACTTCGGCTACCAGTAACGTAGACTTCGACTACGAGTAACGTAGACCTCGATTACGAGTGACGTAGACTTTGACTACGACTGACGTAGACTGTGACTACGAGTGACGTAGACTTCGGCTACGAGTAACGTAGACTTCGACTACGACTTACGTAGACTGCGACTACGAGTGACGTAAACTTCGGCTACGAGTAACGTAGACCTCGACTACGAGAGACGTAGACTTTGACTACGACTGACGTAGACTGCGACTACGAGTGACGTAGACTTTGACTACGACTGACGTAGACTGCGACTACGAGTGACGTAAACTTCGGCTACGAGTAACGTAGACCTCGACTACGAGAGACGTAGACTTTGACTACGACTGACGTAGACTGTGACTACGAGTGACGTAGACTTCGGCTACGAGTAACGTAGATTTCGACTACGACTTACGTAGACTTCGGCTACGAGTGACGTAGACTTCGAATACGAGTGACGAAGACTTCGACTACGTGTGACGTAGACCTCGACTACGAGTGACGTAGACTTTGACTACGACTGACGTAAACTTCGACTACGAGTGACGTAGACTTCGACTACGAGTGACGAAGACTTCGACTACGACTGACGTAGACCTCGACTACGAGTGACGTAGACTTTGACTACGACTGACGTAAACTGCGTCTACGAGTGACGTGGACTTCGGCTACGAGTAACGTAGACTTCGACTACGACTGACGTAGACTTCGGCTACGAGTAACGTAGACTTCAGCTACGAGTGACGTAGACCTCGACTACGAGTGACGTAGACTTCGGCTACGAGTAACGTAGACTTCGACTACGACTGACGTAGACTTCGGCTACGAGTAACGTAGACTTCGGCTACGAGTAACGTAGACTTCGGCTACGAGTAACTTAGACTTCGACTACGACTGATTTAGACTTCGGCTACGAGTAACGTAGACTTCGACTACGAGTGACGAAGACTTCGACTACGAGTGACGTAGACTTCGGCTACGAGTAACGTAGACTTCGACTACGAGTGACGTAGACTTCGGCTACGAGTAACGTAGACTTCAGCTACGAGTGACGTAGACCTCGACTACGAGTGACGTAGACTTCGGCTACGAGTAACGTAGACTTCGACTACGACTGACGTAGACTTCGGCTACGAGTAACGTAGATTTCGACTACGACTTACGTAGACTTCGGCTACGAGTGACGTAGACTTCGAATACGAGTGACGAAGACTTCGACTACGTGTGACGTAGACCTCGACTACGAGTGACGTAGACTTTGACTACGACTGACGTAAACTTCGACTACGAGTGACGTAGACTTCGACTACGAGTGACGAAGACTTCGACTACGACTGACGTAGACCTCGACTACGAGTGACGTAGACTTTGACTACGACTGACGTAAACTGCGTCTACGAGTGACGTGGACTTCGGCTACGAGTAACGTAGACTTCGACTACGACTGACGTAGACTTCGGCTACGAGTAACGTAGACTTCAGCTACGAGTAACGTAGACTTCGACTACGACTGACGTAGACTTCGGCTACGAGTAACGTAGACTTCGACTACGAGTGACGAAGACTTCGACTACGACTGACGTAGACCTCGACTACGAGTGACGTAGACTGCGACTACGAGTGACGTAGACTTTGGCTACGAGTAACGTAGACCTCGACTACGAGAGACGTAGACTTTGACTACGACTGACGTCGACTGTGACTACGAGTGACGTAGACTTCGGCTACGAGTAACGTAGACTTCGACTACGACTGACGTAGACTTCGGCTACGAGTAACGTAGACTTCGGCTACGAGTAACGTAGACTTCGGCTACGAGTAACTTAGACTTCGACTACGACTGATTTAGACTTCGGCTACGAGTAACGTAGACTTCGACTACGAGTGACGTAGACTTCGACTACGAGTGACGAAGACTTCGACTACGACTGACGTAGACCTCGACTACGAGTGACGTAGACTTTGACTACGAGTGACGTAAACTGCGTCTACGAGTGACGTGGACTTCGGCTACGAGTAACGTAGACTTCGACTACGACTGACGTAGACTTCGGCTACGAGTAACGTAGACTTCAGCTACGAGTGACGTAGACCTCGACTACGAGTGACGTAGACTTCGGCTACGAGTAACGTAGACTTCGACTACGACTGACGTAGACTTCGGCTACGAGTAACGTAGACTTCGGCTACGAGTAACGTAGACTTCGGCTACGAGTAACGTAGACTTCGGCTACGAGTAACTTAGACTTCGACTACGACTGATTTAGACTTCGGCTACGAGTAACGTAGACTTCGACTACGAGTGACGAAGACTTCGACTACGACTGACGTAGACCTCGACTACGAGTGACGTAGACTGCGACTACGAGTAACGTAGACTTCGACTACGACTTACGTAGACTGCGACTACGAGTGACGTAAACTTCGGCTACGAGTAACGTAGACCTCGACTACGAGTGACGTAGACTTCGGCTACCAGTAATGTAGACTTCGACTACGAGTAATGTAGACCTCGATTACGAGTGACGTAGACTTTGACTACGACTGACGTAGACTGTGACTACGAGTGACGTAGACTTCGGCTACGAGTAACGTAGACTTCGACTACGACTTACGTAGACTGCGACTACGAGTGACGTAAACTTCGGCTACGAGTAACGTAGACCTCGACTACGAGTGACGTAGACTTTGACTACGACTGACGTAGACTGCGACTACGAGTGACGTAGACTTTGACTACGACTGACGTAGACTGCGACTACGAGTGACGTAAACTTCGGCTACGAGTAACGTAGACCTCGACTACGAGAGACGTAGGCTTCGATTACGACTGACGTAGACTTCGACTCCGAGTGACGTAGACTTCTGCTACGAGTTACTTAGACTTCGACTACGACTGATTTAGACTTCGGCTACGAGTAATGTAGACTTCGACTACGAGTGACATAGGCTTCGATTACGACTGACGTAGACTTCGACTCCGAGTGACGTAGACTTCAACTACGAGTGACGTAGACCTCGACTACGAGTGACGTAGACTTCGGCTACCAGTAATGTAGACTTCGACTACGAGTAACGTAGACCTCGATTACGAGTGACGTAGACTTAGACTACGACTGACGTAGACTGTGACTACGAGTGACGTAGACTTCGGCTACGAGTAACGTAGACTTCGACTACGACTTACGTAGACTGCGACTACGAGTGACGTAAACTTCGGCTACGAGTAACGTAGACCTCGACTACGAGTGACGTAGACTTTGACTACGACTGACGTAGACTGTGACTACGAGTGACGTAGACTTCGGCTACGAGTAACGTAGACTTCGACTACGACTTACGTAGACTGTGACTACGAGTGACGTAGGCTTCGATTACGACTGACGTAGACTTCGACTCCGAGTGACGTAGACTTCAACTACGAGTGACGTAGACCTCGACTACGAGTGACGTAGACTTCGGCTACGAGTAACGTAGACTTCGACTACGACTGACGTAGACTTCGGCTACGAGTAACGTAGACTTCGACTACGAGTGACGTAGGCTTCGATTACGACTGACGTAGACTTCGACTCCGAGTGACGTAGACTTCAACTACGAGTGACGTAGACCTCGACTACGAGTGACGTAGACTTCGGCTACCAGTAACGTAGACTTCGACTACGAGTAACGTAGACCTCGATTACGAGTGACGTAGACTTTGACTACGACTGACGTAGACTGTGACTACGAGTGACGTAGACTTCGGCTACGAGTAACGTAGACTTCGACTACGACTTACGTAGACTGCGACTACGAGTGACGTAAACTTCGGCTACGAGTAACGTAGACCTCGACTACGAGAGACGTAGACTTTGACTACGACTGACGTAGACTGCGACTACGAGTGACGTAGACTTTGACTACGACTGACGTAGACTGCGACTACGAGTGACGTAAACTTCGGCTACGAGTAACGTAGACCTCGACTACGAGAGACGTAGACTTTGACTACGACTGACGTAGACTGTGACTACGAGTGACGTAGACTTCGGCTACGAGTAACGTAGATTTCGACTACGACTTACGTAGACTTCGGCTACGAGTGACGTAGACTTCGAATACGAGTGACGAAGACTTCGACTACGTGTGACGTAGACCTCGACTACGAGTGACGTAGACTTTGACTACGACTGACGTAAACTTCGACTACGAGTGACGTAGACTTCGACTACGAGTGACGAAGACTTCGACTACGACTGACGTAGACCTCGACTACGAGTGACGTAGACTTTGACTACGAGTGACGTAAACTGCGTCTACGAGTGACGTGGACTTCGGCTACGAGTAACGTAGACTTCGACTACGACTGACGTAGACTTCGGCTACGAGTAACGTAGACTTCAGCTACGAGTGACGTAGACCTCGACTACGAGTGACGTAGACTTCGGCTACGAGTAACGTAGACTTCGACTACGACTGACGTAGACTTCGGCTACGAGTAACGTAGACTTCGGCTACGAGTAACGTAGACTTCGGCTACGAGTAACGTAGACTTCGGCTACGAGTAACTTAGACTTCGACTACGACTGATTTAGACTTCGGCTACGAGTAACGTAGACTTCGACTACGAGTGACGAAGACTTCGACTACGACTGACGTAGACCTCGACTACGAGTGACGTAGACTGCGACTACGAGTAACGTAGACTTCGACTACGACTTACGTAGACTGCGACTACGAGTGACGTAAACTTCGGCTACGAGTAACGTAGACCTCGACTACGAGTGACGTAGACTTCGGCTACCAGTAATGTAGACTTCGACTACGAGTAATGTAGACCTCGATTACGAGTGACGTAGACTTTGACTACGACTGACGTAGACTGTGACTACGAGTGACGTAGACTTCGGCTACGAGTAACGTAGACTTCGACTACGACTTACGTAGACTGCGACTACGAGTGACGTAAACTTCGGCTACGAGTAACGTAGACCTCGACTACGAGTGACGTAGACTTTGACTACGACTGACGTAGACTGCGACTACGAGTGACGTAGACTTTGACTACGACTGACGTAGACTGCGACTACGAGTGACGTAAACTTCGGCTACGAGTAACGTAGACCTCGACTACGAGAGACGTAGGCTTCGATTACGACTGACGTAGACTTCGACTCCGAGTGACGTAGACTTCTGCTACGAGTTACTTAGACTTCGACTACGACTGATTTAGACTTCGGCTACGAGTAATGTAGACTTCGACTACGAGTGACATAGGCTTCGATTACGACTGACGTAGACTTCGACTCCGAGTGACGTAGACTTCAACTACGAGTGACGTAGACCTCGACTACGAGTGACGTAGACTTCGGCTACCAGTAATGTAGACTTCGACTACGAGTAACGTAGACCTCGATTACGAGTGACGTAGACTTAGACTACGACTGACGTAGACTGTGACTACGAGTGACGTAGACTTCGGCTACGAGTAACGTAGACTTCGACTACGACTTACGTAGACTGCGACTACGAGTGACGTAAACTTCGGCTACGAGTAACGTAGACCTCGACTACGAGTGACGTAGACTTTGACTACGACTGACGTAGACTGTGACTACGAGTGACGTAGACTTCGGCTACGAGTAACGTAGACTTCGACTACGACTTACGTAGACTGTGACTACGAGTGACGTAGGCTTCGATTACGACTGACGTAGACTTCGACTCCGAGTGACGTAGACTTCAACTACGAGTGACGTAGACCTCGACTACGAGTGACGTAGACTTCGGCTACGAGTAACGTAGACTTCGACTACGACTGACGTAGACTTCGGCTACGAGTAACGTAGACTTCGACTACGAGTGACGTAGGCTTCGATTACGACTGACGTAGACTTCGACTCCGAGTGACGTAGACTTCAACTACGAGTGACGTAGACCTCGACTACGAGTGACGTAGACTTCGGCTACCAGTAACGTAGACTTCGACTACGAGTAACGTAGACCTCGATTACGAGTGACGTAGACTTTGACTACGACTGACGTAGACTGTGACTACGAGTGACGTAGACTTCGGCTACGAGTAACGTAGACTTCGACTACGACTTACGTAGACTGCGACTACGAGTGACGTAAACTTCGGCTACGAGTAACGTAGACCTCGACTACGAGAGACGTAGACTTTGACTACGACTGACGTAGACTGCGACTACGAGTGACGTAGACTTTGACTACGACTGACGTAGACTGCGACTACGAGTGACGTAAACTTCGGCTACGAGTAACGTAGACCTCGACTACGAGAGACGTAGACTTTGACTACGACTGACGTAGACTGTGACTACGAGTGACGTAGACTTCGGCTACGAGTAACGTAGATTTCGACTACGACTTACGTAGACTTCGGCTACGAGTGACGTAGACTTCGAATACGAGTGACGAAGACTTCGACTACGTGTGACGTAGACCTCGACTACGAGTGACGTAGACTTTGACTACGACTGACGTAAACTTCGACTACGAGTGACGTAGACTTCGACTACGAGTGACGAAGACTTCGACTACGACTGACGTAGACCTCGACTACGAGTGACGTAGACTTTGACTACGACTGACGTAAACTGCGTCTACGAGTGACGTGGACTTCGGCTACGAGTAACGTAGACTTCGACTACGACTGACGTAGACTTCGGCTACGAGTAACGTAGACTTCAGCTACGAGTGACGTAGACCTCGACTACGACTGACGTAGACTTCGGCTACGAGTAACGTAGACTTCGACTACGACTGACGTAGACTTCGGCTACGAGTAACGTAGACTTCGGCTACGAGTAACGTAGACTTCGGCTACGAGTAACTTAGACTTCGACTACGACTGATTTAGACTTCGGCTACGAGTAACGTAGACTTCGACTACGAGTGACGAAGACTTCGACTACGACTGACGTAGACCTCGACTACGAGTGACGTAGACTGCGACTACGAGTAACGTAGACTTCGACTACGACTTACGTAGACTGCGACTACGAGTGACGTAAACTTCGGCTACGAGTAACGTAGACCTCGACTACGAGAGACGTAGACTTTGACTACGACTGACGTAGACTGCGACTACGAGTGACGTAGACTTTGACTACGACTGACGTAGACTGCGACTACGAGTGACGTAAACTTCGGCTACGAGTAACGTAGACCTCGACTACGAGAGACGTAGACTTTGACTACGACTGACGTAGACTGTGACTACGAGTGACGTAGACTTCGGCTACGAGTAACGTAGATTTCGACTACGACTAACGTAGACTTCGGCTACGAGTGACGTAGACTTCGAATACGAGTGACGAAGACTTCGACTACGTGTGACGTAGACCTCGACTACGAGTGACGTAGACTTTGACTACGACTGACGTAAACTTCGACTACGAGTGACGTAGACTTCGACTACGAGTGACGAAGACTTCGACTACGACTGACGTAGACCTCGACTACGAGTGACGTAGACTTTGACTACGACTGACGTAAACTGCGTCTACGAGTGACGTGGACTTCGGCTACGAGTAACGTAGACTTCGACTACGACTGACGTAGACTTCGGCTACGAGTAACGTAGACTTCAGCTACGAGTGACGTAGACCTCGACTACGACTGACGTAGACTTCGGCTACGAGTAACGTAGACTTCGACTACGACTGACGTAGACTTCGGCTACGAGTAACGTAGACTTCGGCTACGAGTAACGTAGACTTCGGCTACGAGTAACTTAGACTTCGACTACGACTGATTTAGACTTCGGCTACGAGTAACGTAGACTTCGACTACGAGTGACGAAGACTTCGACTACGACTGACGTAGACCTCGACTACGAGTGACGTAGACTGCGACTACGAGTAACGTAGACTTCGACTACGACTTACGTAGACTGCGACTACGAGTGACGTAAACTTCGGCTACGAGTAACGTAGACCTCGACTACGAGAGACGTAGACTTTGACTACGACTGACGTAGACTGCGACTACGAGTGACGTAGACTTTGACTACGACTGACGTAGACTGCGACTACGAGTGACGTAAACTTCGGCTACGAGTAACGTAGACCTCGACTACGAGAGACGTAGACTTTGACTACGACTGACGTAGACTGTGACTACGAGTGACGTAGACTTCGGCTACGAGTAACGTAGATTTCGACTACGACTAACGTAGACTTCGGCTACGAGTGACGTAGACTTCGAATACGAGTGACGAAGACTTCGACTACGTGTGACGTAGACCTCGACTACGAGTGACGTAGACTTTGACTACGACTGACGTAAACTTCGACTACGAGTGACGTAGACTTCGACTACGAGTGACGAAGACTTCGACTACGACTGACGTAGACCTCGACTACGAGTGACGTAGACTTTGACTACGACTGACGTAAACTGCGTCTACGAGTGACGTGGACTTCGGCTACGAGTAACGTAGACTTCGACTACGACTGACGTAGACTTCGGCTACGAGTAACGTAGACTTCAGCTACGAGTGACGTAGACCTCGACTACGAGTGACGTAGACTTCGGCTACGAGTAACGTAGACTTCGACTACGACTGACGTAGACTTCGGCTACGAGTAACGTAGACTTCGACTACGACTGACGTAGACTTCGGCTACGAGTAACGTAGACTTCGGCTACGAGTAACGTAGACTTCGGCTACGAGTAACTTAGACTTCGACTACGACTGATTTAGACTTCGGCTACGAGTAACGTAGACTTCGACTACGAGTGACGAAGACTTCGACTACGACTGACGTAGACCTCGACTACGAGTGACGTAGACTGCGACTACGAGTAACGTAGACTTCGACTACGACTTACGTAGACTGCGACTACGAGTGACGTAAACTTCGGCTACGAGTAACGTAGACCTCGACTACGAGAGACGTAGACTTTGACTACGACTGACGTAGACTGCGACTACGAGTGACGTAGACTTTGGCTACGAGTAACGTAGACCTCGACTACGAGAGACGTAGACTTTGACTACGACTGACGTAGACTGTGACTACGAGTGACGTAGACTTCGGCTACGAGTAACGTAGATTTCGACTACGACTGACGTAGACTTCGGCTACGAGTAACGTAGACTTCGGCTACGAGTAACTTAGACTTCGGCTACGAGTAACTTAGACTTCGACTACGACTAATTTAGACTTCGGCTACGAGTGACGTAGACTTCGACTACGAGTGACGAAGACTTCGACTACGTGTGAAGTAGACCTCGACTACGAGTGACGTAGACTTTGACTACGACTGACGTAAACTTCGACTACGATTGACGTAGACTTCGACTACGAGTGACGAAGACTTCGACTACGACTGACGTAGACCTCGATTACGAGTGACGTAAACTTCTGCTACGAGTAACGTAGACCTCGACTACGAGTGACGTAGACTTTGACTACGACTGACGTAAACTTCAGCTACGAGTAACGTAGACTTCGACTACGACTGACGTAGACTTCGGCTACGAGTAACGTAGACTTCGACTACGCCTAAAGTAGACTTCGACTACGACTGACGTAGACTTCGGCTACGAGTAACGTAGACTTCGGCTACGAGTAACGTAGACTTCTGCTACGAGTAACTTAGACTTCGACTACGACTGATTTAGACTTCGGCTACGAGTAATGTAGACTTCGACTACGAGTGACATAGGCTTCGATTACGACTGACGTAGACTTCGTCTCCGAGTGACGTAGACTTCAACTACGAGTGACGTAGACCTCGACTACGAGTGACGTAGACTTCGGCTACCAGTAATGTAGACTTCGACTACGAGTAACGTAGACTTCTGCTACGAGTAACTTAGACTTCGACTACGACTGATTTAGACTTCGGCTACGAGTAATGTAGACTTCGACGACGAGTGACATAGGCTTCGATTACGACTGACGTAGACTTCGACTCCGAGTGACGTAGACTTCAACTACGAGTGACGTAGACCTCGACTACGAGTGACGTAGACTTCGGCTACCAGTAATGTAGACTTCGACTACGAGTAATGTAGACCTCGATTACGAGTGACGTAGACTTTGACTACGACTGACGTAGACTGTGACTACGAGTGACGTAGACTTCGGCTACGAGTAACGTAGACTTCGACTACGACTTACGTAGACTGCGACTACGAGTGACGTAAACTTCGGCTACGAGTAACGTAGACCTCGACTACGAGTGACGTAGACTTTGACTACGACTGACGTAGACTGCGACTACGAGTGACGTAGACTTTGACTACGACTGACGTAGACTGCGACTACGAGTGACGTAAACTTCGGCTACGAGTAACGTAGACCTCGACTACGAGAGACGTAGACTTTGACTACGACTGACGTAGACTGTGACTACGAGTGACGTAGACTTCGGCTACGAGTAACGTAGACTTCAGCTACGAGTGACGTAGACCTCGACTACGAGTGACGAAGACTTCGGCTACGAGTAACGTAGACTTCGACTACGACTGACGTAGACTTCGGCTACGAGTAACGTAGACTTCGGCTACGAGTAACGTAGACTTCGGCTACGAGTAACTTAGACTTCGACTACGACTGATTTAGACTTCGGCTACGAGTAACGTAGACTTCGACTACGAGTGACGAAGACTTCGACTACGACTGACGTAGACCTCGACTACGAGTGACGTAGACTGCGACTACGAGTAACGTAGACTTCGACTACGACTTACGTAGACTGCGACTACGAGTGACGTAAACTTCGGCTACGAGTAACGTAGACCTCGACTACGAGTGACGAAGACTTCGACTACGACTGACGTAGACCTCGATTACGAGTGACGTAAACTTCTGCTACGAGTAACGTAGACCTCGACTACGAGTGACGTAGACTTTGACTACGACTGACGTAAACTTCAGCTACGAGTAACGTAGACTTCGACTACGACTGACGTAGACTTCGGCTACGAGTAACGTAGACTTCGACTACGCCTAAAGTAGACTTCGACTACGAGTGACGTAGACTGCGACTACGAGTGACGTAGACTTCGGCTACGAGTAACGTAGACTTCGACTACGACTGACGTAGACTTCGGCTACGAGTAACGTAGACTTCGGCTACGAGTAACGTAGACTTCTGCTACGAGTAACTTAGACTTCGACTACGACTGATTTAGACTTCGGCTACGAGTAATGTAGACTTCGACTACGAGTGACATAGGCTTCGATTACGACTGACGTAGACTTCGTCTCCGAGTGACGTAGACTTCAACTACGAGTGACGTAGACCTCGACTACGAGTGACGTAGACTTCGGCTACCAGTAATGTAGACTTCGACTACGACTAATTTAGACTTCGGCTACGAGTGACGTAGACTTCGACTACGAGTGACGAAGACTTCGACTACGTGTGAAGTAGACCTCGACTACGAGTGACGTAGACTTTGACTACGACTGACGTAAACTTCGACTACGATTGACGTAGACTTCGACTACGAGTGACGAAGACTTCGACTACGACTGACGTAGACCTCGACTACGAGTGACGTAGACTTCGGCTACGAGTAACGTAGACTTCGACTACGACTGACGTAGACTTCGGCTACGAGTAACGTAGACTTCGACTACGACTGACGTAGACTTCGGCTACGAGTAACGTAGACTTCGGCTACGAGTAACGTAGACTTCTGCTACGAGTAACTTAGACTTCGACTACGACTGATTTAGACTTCGGCTACGAGTAATGTAGACTTCGACTACGAGTGACATAGGCTTCGATTACGACTGACGTAGACTTCGTCTCCGATTGACGTAGACTTCAACTACGAGTGACGTAGACCTCGACTACGAGTGACGTAGACTTCGGCTACCAGTAATGTAGACTTCGACTACGAGTAACGTAGACTTCTGCTACGAGTAACTTAGACTTCGACTACGACTGATTTAGACTTCGGCTACGAGTAATGTAGACTTCGACTACGAGTGACATAGGCTTCGATTACGACTGACGTAGACTTCGACTCCGAGTGACGTAGACTTCAACTACGAGTGACGTAGACCTCGACTACGAGTGACGTAGACTTCGGCTACCAGTAATGTAGACTTCGACTACGAGTAATGTAGACCTCGATTACGAGTGACGTAGACTTTGACTACGACTGACGTAGACTGTGACTACGAGTGACGTAGACTTCGGCTACGAGTAACGTAGACTTCGACTACGACTTACGTAGACTGCGACTACGAGTGACGTAAACTTCGGCTACGAGTAATGTAGACCTCGACTACGAGTGACGTAGACTTTGACTACGACTGACGTAGACTGCGACTACGAGTGACGTAGACTTTCACTACGACTGACGTAGACTGCGACTACGAGTGACGTAGACCTCGACTACGAGAGACGTAGACTTTGACTACGACTGACGTAGACTGTGACTACGAGTGACGTAGACTTCGGCTACGAGTAACGTAGACTTCAGCTACGAGTGACGTAGACCTCGACTACGAGTGACGTAGACTTCGGCTACGAGTAACGTAGACTTCGGCTACGAGTAACTTAGACTTCGACTACGACTGATTTAGACTTCGGCTACGAGTAACGTAGACTTCGACTACGAGTGACGAAGACTTCGACTACGACTGACGTAGACCTCGACTACGAGTGACGTAGACTGCGACTACGAGTGACGTAAACTTCGGCTACGAGTAACGTAGACCTCGACTACGAGTGACGTAGACTTTGACTACGACTGACGTAGACTGTGACTACGAGTGACGTAGACTTCGGCTACGAGTAACGTAGACTTCGGCTACGAGTAACGTAGACTTCGACTACGACTGACGTAGACTTCGGCTACGAGTAACGTAGACTTCGACTACGAGTGACGTAGGCTTCGATTACGACTGACGTAGACTTCGACTCCGAGTGACGTAGACTTCAACTACGAGTGACGTAGACCTCGACTACGAGTGACGTAGACTTCGGCTACCAGTAACGTAGACTTCGACTACGAGTAACGTAGACCTCGATTACGAGTGACGTAGACTTTGACTACGACTGACGTAGACTGTGACTACGAGTGACGTAGACTTCGGCTACGAGTAACGTAGACTTCGACTACGACTTACGTAGACTGCGACTACGAGTGACGTAAACTTCGGCTACGAGTAACGTAGACCTCGACTACGAGAGACGTAGACTTTGACTACGACTGACGTAGACTGCGACTACGAGTGACGTAGACTTTGACTACGACTGACGTAGACTGCGACTACGAGTGACGTAAACTTCGGCTACGAGTAACGTAGACCTCGACTACGAGAGACGTAGACTTTGACTACGACTGACGTAGACTGTGACTACGAGTGACGTAGACTTCGGCTACGAGTAACGTAGATTTCGACTACGACTTACGTAGACTTCGGCTACGAGTGACGTAGACTTCGAATACGAGTGACGAAGACTTCGACTACGTGTGACGTAGACCTCGACTACGAGTGACGTAGACTTTGACTACGACTGACGTAAACTTCGACTACGAGTGACGTAGACTTCGACTACGAGTGACGAAGACTTCGACTACGACTGACGTAGACCTCGACTACGAGTGACGTAGACTTTGACTACGACTGACGTAAACTGCGTCTACGAGTGACGTGGACTTCGGCTACGAGTAACGTAGACTTCGACTACGACTGACGTAGACTTCGGCTACGAGTAACGTAGACTTCAGCTACGAGTGACGTAGACCTCGACTACGAGTGACGTAGACTTCGGCTACGAGTAACGTAGACTTCGACTACGACTGACGTAGACTTCGGCTACGAGTAACGTAGACTTCGGCTACGAGTAACGTAGACTTCGGCTACGAGTAACTTAGACTTCGACTACGACTGATTTAGACTTCGGCTACGAGTAACGTAGACTTCGACTACGAGTGACGAAGACTTCGACTACGAGTGACGTAGACTTCGGCTACGAGTAACGTAGACTTCGACTACGAGTGACGTAGACTTCGGCTACGAGTAACGTAGACTTCAGCTACGAGTGACGTAGACCTCGACTACGAGTGACGTAGACTTCGGCTACGAGTAACGTAGACTTCGACTACGACTGACGTAGACTTCGGCTACGAGTAACGTAGATTTCGACTACGACTTACGTAGACTTCGGCTACGAGTGACGTAGACTTCGAATACGAGTGACGAAGACTTCGACTACGTGTGACGTAGACCTCGACTACGAGTGACGTAGACTTTGACTACGACTGACGTAAACTTCGACTACGAGTGACGTAGACTTCGACTACGAGTGACGAAGACTTCGACTACGACTGACGTAGACCTCGACTACGAGTGACGTAGACTTTGACTACGACTGACGTAAACTGCGTCTACGAGTGACGTGGACTTCGGCTACGAGTAACGTAGACTTCGACTACGACTGACGTAGACTTCGGCTACGAGTAACGTAGACTTCAGCTACGAGTAACGTAGACTTCGACTACGACTGACGTAGACTTCGGCTACGAGTAACGTAGACTTCGACTACGAGTGACGAAGACTTCGACTACGACTGACGTAGACCTCGACTACGAGTGACGTAGACTGCGACTACGAGTGACGTAGACTTTGGCTACGAGTAACGTAGACCTCGACTACGAGAGACGTAGACTTTGACTACGACTGACGTAGACTGTGACTACGAGTGACGTAGACTTCGGCTACGAGTAACGTAGACTTCGACTACGACTGACGTAGACTTCGGCTACGAGTAACGTAGACTTCGGCTACGAGTAACGTAGACTTCGGCTACGAGTAACTTAGACTTCGACTACGACTGATTTAGACTTCGGCTACGAGTAACGTAGACTTCGACTACGAGTGACGAAGACTTCGACTACGACTGACGTAGACCTCGACTACGAGTGACGTAGACTGCGACTACGAGTAACGTAGACTTCGACTACGACTTACGTAGACTGCGACTACGAGTGACGTAAACTTCGGCTACGAGTAACGTAGACCTCGACTACGAGAGACGTAGACTTTGACTACGACTGACGTAGACTGCGACTACGAGTGACGTAGACTTTGACTACGACTGACGTAGACTGCGACTACGAGTGACGTAAACTTCGGCTACGAGTAACGTAGACCTCGACTACGAGAGACGTAGACTTTGACTACGACTGACGTAGACTGTGACTACGAGTGACGTAGACTTCGGCTACGAGTAACGTAGATTTCGACTACGACTTACGTAGACTTCGGCTACGAGTGACGTAGACTTCGAATACGAGTGACGAAGACTTCGACTACGTGTGACGTAGACCTCGACTACGAGTGACGTAGACTTTGACTACGACTGACGTAAACTTCGACTACGAGTGACGTAGACTTCGACTACGAGTGACGAAGACTTCGACTACGACTGACGTAGACCTCGACTACGAGTGACGTAGACTTTGACTACGAGTGACGTAAACTGCGTCTACGAGTGACGTGGACTTCGGCTACGAGTAACGTAGACTTCGACTACGACTGACGTAGACTTCGGCTACGAGTAACGTAGACTTCAGCTACGAGTGACGTAGACCTCGACTACGAGTGACGTAGACTTCGGCTACGAGTAACGTAGACTTCGACTACGACTGACGTAGACTTCGGCTACGAGTAACGTAGACTTCGGCTACGAGTAACGTAGACTTCGGCTACGAGTAACTTAGACTTCGACTACGACTGATTTAGACTTCGGCTACGAGTAACGTAGACTTCGACTACGAGTGACGAAGACTTCGACTACGACTGACGTAGACCTCGACTACGAGTGACGTAGACTGCGACTACGAGTGACGTAGACTTTGGCTACGAGTAACGTAGACCTCGACTACGAGAGACGTAGACTTCGACTACGACTGACGTAGACTTCGGCTACGAGTAACGTAGACTTCGACTACGCCTAAAGTAGACTTCGACTACGAGTGACGTAGACTGCGACTACGAGTGACGTAGACTTCGGCTACGAGTAACGTAGACTTCGACTACGACTGACGTAGACTTCGGCTACGAGTAACGTAGACTTCGGCTACGAGTAACGTAGACTTCTGCTACGAGTAACGTAGACCTCGATTACGAGTGACGTAGACTTTGACTACGACTGACGTAGACTGTGACTACGAGTGACGTAGACTTCGGCTACGAGTAACGTAGACTTCGACTACGAGTGACGTAGGCTTCGATTACGACTGACGTAGACTTCGACTCCGAGTGACGTAGACTTCAACTACGAGTGACGTAGACCTCGACTACGAGTGACGTAGACTTCGGCTACCAGTAACGTAGACTTCGACTACGAGTAACGTAGACCTCGATTACGAGTGACGTAGACTTTGACTACGACTGACGTAGACTGTGACTACGAGTGACGTAGACTTCGGCTACGAGTAACGTAGACTTCGACTACGACTTACGTAGACTGCGACTACGAGTGACGTAAACTTCGGCTACGAGTAACGTAGACCTCGACTACGAGAGACGTAGACTTTGACTACGACTGACGTAGACTGCGACTACGAGTGACGTAGACTTTGGCTACGAGTAACGTAGACCTCGACTACGAGAGACGTAGACTTTGACTACGACTGACGTAGACTGTGACTACGAGTGACGTAGACTTCGGCTACGAGTAACGTAGATTTCGACTACGACTGACGTAGACTTCGGCTACGAGTAACGTAGACTTCGGCTACGAGTAACTTAGACTTCGGCTACGAGTAACTTAGACTTCGACTACGACTAATTTAGACTTCGGCTACGAGTGACGTAGACTTCGACTACGAGTGACGAAGACTTCGACTACGTGTGAAGTAGACCTCGACTACGAGTGACGTAGACTTTGACTACGACTGACGTAAACTTCGACTACGATTGACGTAGACTTCGACTACGAGTGACGAAGACTTCGACTACGACTGACGTAGACCTCGACTACGAGTGACGTAGACTGCGACTACGAGTAACGTAAACTTCGGCTACGAGTAACGTAGACCTCGACTACGAGAGACGTAGACTTTGACTACGACTGACGTAGACTGCGACTACGAGTGACGTAGACTTTGACTACGACTGACGTAGACTGCGACTACGAGTGACGTAAATTTCGGCTACGAGTAACGTAGACCTCGACTACGAGAGACGTAGACTTTGACTACGACTGACGTAGACTGTGACTACGAGTGACGTAGACTTCGGCTACGAGTAACGTAGATTTCGACTACGACTTACGTAGACTTCGGCTACGAGTGACGTAGACTTCGAATACGAGTGACGAAGACTTCGACTACGTGTGACGTAGACCTCGACTACGAGTGACGTAGACTTTGACTACGACTGACGTAAACTTCGACTACGAGTGACGTAGACTTCGACTACGAGTGACCAAGACTTCGACTACGACTGACGTAGACCTCGACTACGAGTGACGTAGACTTTGACTACGACTGACGTAAACTGCGTCTACGAGTGACGTGGACTTCGGCTACGAGTAACGTAGACTTCGGCTACGAGTAACGTAGACTTCTGCTACGAGTAACGTAGACCTCGATTACGAGTGACGTAGACTTTGACTACGACTGACGTAGACTGTGACTACGAGTGACGTAGACTTCGGCTACGAGTAACGTAGACTTCGACTACGAGTGACGTAGGCTTCGATTACGACTGACGTAGACTTCGACTCCGAGTGACGTAGACTTCAACTACGAGTGACGTAGACCTCGACTACGAGTGACGTAGACTTCGGCTACCAGTAACGTAGACTTCGACTACGAGTAACGTAGACCTCGATTACGAGTGACGTAGACTTTGACTACGACTGACGTAGACTGTGACTACGAGTGACGTAGACTTCGGCTACGAGTAACGTAGACTTCGACTACGACTTACGTAGACTGCGACTACGAGTGACGTAAACTTCGGCTACGAGTAACGTAGACCTCGACTACGAGAGACGTAGACTTTGACTACGACTGACGTAGACTGCGACTACGAGTGACGTAGACTTTGGCTACGAGTAACGTAGACCTCGACTACGAGAGACGTAGACTTTGACTACGACTGACGTAGACTGTGACTACGAGTGACGTAGACTTCGGCTACGAGTAACGTAGATTTCGACTACGACTGACGTAGACTTCGGCTACGAGTAACGTAGACTTCGGCTACGAGTAACTTAGACTTCGGCTACGAGTAACTTAGACTTCGACTACGACTAATTTAGACTTCGGCTACGAGTGACGTAGACTTCGACTACGAGTGACGAAGACTTCGACTACGTGTGAAGTAGACCTCGACTACGAGTGACGTAGACTTTGACTACGACTGACGTAAACTTCGACTACGATTGACGTAGACTTCGACTACGAGTGACGAAGACTTCGACTACGACTGACGTAGACCTCGACTACGAGTGACGTAGACTGCGACTACGAGTAACGTAAACTTCGGCTACGAGTAACGTAGACCTCGACTACGAGAGACGTAGACTTTGACTACGACTGACGTAGACTGCGACTACGAGTGACGTAGACTTTGACTACGACTGACGTAGACTGCGACTACGAGTGACGTAAATTTCGGCTACGAGTAACGTAGACCTCGACTACGAGAGACGTAGACTTTGACTACGACTGACGTAGACTGTGACTACGAGTGACGTAGACTTCGGCTACGAGTAACGTAGATTTCGACTACGACTTACGTAGACTTCGGCTACGAGTGACGTAGACTTCGAATACGAGTGACGAAGACTTCGACTACGTGTGACGTAGACCTCGACTACGAGTGACGTAGACTTTGACTACGACTGACGTAAACTTCGACTACGAGTGACGTAGACTTCGACTACGAGTGACCAAGACTTCGACTACGACTGACGTAGACCTCGACTACGAGTGACGTAGACTTTGACTACGACTGACGTAAACTGCGTCTACGAGTGACGTGGACTTCGGCTACGAGTAACGTAGACTTCGACTACGACTGACGTAGACTTCGGCTACGAGTAACGTAGACTTCAGCTACGAGTAACGTAGACTTCGACTACGACTGACGTAGACTTCGGCTACGAGTAACGTAGACTTCGACTACGAGTGACGAAGACTTCGACTACGACTGACGTAGACCTCGACTACGAGTGACGTAGACTTTGACTACGACTGACGTAAACTGCGTCTACGAGTGACGTGGACTTCGGCTACGAGTAACGTAGACTTCGACTACGACTGACGTAGACTTCGGCTACGAGTAACGTAGACTTCAGCTACGAGTAACGTAGACTTCGACTACGACTGACGTAGACTTCGGCTACGAGTAACGTAGACTTCGACTACGAGTGACGAAGACTTCGACTACGACTGACGTAGACCTCGACTACGAGTGACGTAGACTGCGACTACGAGTGACGTAGACTTTGGCTACGAGTAACGTAGACCTCGACTACGAGAGACGTAGACTTTGACTACGACTGACGTAGACTGTGACTACGAGTGACGTAGACTTCGGCTACGAGTAACGTAGACTTCGACTACGACTGACGTAGACTTCGGCTACGAGTAACGTAGACTTCGGCTACGAGTAACGTAGACTTCGGCTACGAGTAACTTAGACTTCGACTACGACTGATTTAGACTTCGGCTACGAGTAACGTAGACTTCGACTACGAGTGACGAAGACTTCGACTACGACTGACGTAGACCTCGACTACGAGTGACGTAGACTGCGACTACGAGTAACGTAGACTTCGACTACGACTTACGTAGACTGCGACTACGAGTGACGTAAACTTCGGCTACGAGTAACGTAGACCTCGACTACGAGAGACGTAGACTTTGACTACGACTGACGTAGACTGCGACTACGAGTGACGTAGACTTTGACTACGACTGACGTAGACTGCGACTACGAGTGACGTAAACTTCGGCTACGAGTAACGTAGACCTCGACTACGAGAGACGTAGACTTTGACTACGACTGACGTAGACTGTGACTACGAGTGACGTAGACTTCGGCTACGAGTAACGTAGATTTCGACTACGACTTACGTAGACTTCGGCTACGAGTGACGTAGACTTCGAATACGAGTGACGAAGACTTCGACTACGTGTGACGTAGACCTCGACTACGAGTGACGTAGACTTTGACTACGACTGACGTAAACTTCGACTACGAGTGACGTAGACTTCGACTACGAGTGACGAAGACTTCGACTACGACTGACGTAGACCTCGACTACGAGTGACGTAGACTTTGACTACGAGTGACGTAAACTGCGTCTACGAGTGACGTGGACTTCGGCTACGAGTAACGTAGACTTCGACTACGACTGACGTAGACTTCGGCTACGAGTAACGTAGACTTCAGCTACGAGTGACGTAGACCTCGACTACGAGTGACGTAGACTTCGGCTACGAGTAACGTAGACTTCGACTACGACTGACGTAGACTTCGGCTACGAGTAACGTAGACTTCGGCTACGAGTAACGTAGACTTCGGCTACGAGTAACTTAGACTTCGACTACGACTGATTTAGACTTCGGCTACGAGTAACGTAGACTTCGACTACGAGTGACGAAGACTTCGACTACGACTGACGTAGACCTCGACTACGAGTGACGTAGACTGCGACTACGAGTGACGTAGACTTTGGCTACGAGTAACGTAGACCTCGACTACGAGAGACGTAGACTTCGACTACGACTGACGTAGACTTCGGCTACGAGTAACGTAGACTTCGACTACGCCTAAAGTAGACTTCGACTACGAGTGACGTAGACTGCGACTACGAGTGACGTAGACTTCGGCTACGAGTAACGTAGACTGCGACTACGAGTGACGTAAACTTCGGCTACGAGTAACGTAGACCTCGACTACGAGAGACGTAGACTTTGACTACGACTGACGTAGACTGTGACTACGAGTGACGTAGACTTCAGCTACGAGTAACGTAGACTTCAGCTACGAGTGACGTAGACCTCGACTACGAGTGACGTAGACTTCGGCTACGAGTAACGTAGACTTCGACTACGACTGACGTAGACTTCGGCTACGAGTAACGTAGACTTCGGCTACGAGTAACGTAGACTTCGGCTACGAGTAACTTAGACTTCGACTACGACTGATTTAGACTTCGGCTACGAGTAACGTAGACTTCGACTACGAGTGACGAAGACTTCGACTACGACTGACGTAGACCTCGACTACGAGTGACGTAGACTGCGACTACGAGTAACGTAGACTTCGACTACGACTTACGTAGACTGCGACTACGAGTGACGTAAACTTCGGCTACGAGTAACGTAGACCTCGACTACGAGAGACGTAGACTTTGACTACGACTGACGTAGACTGCGACTACGAGTGACGTAGACTTTGACTACGACTGACGTAGACTGCGACTACGAGTGACGTAAACTTCGGCTACGAGTAACGTAGACCTCGACTACGAGAGACGTAGACTTTGACTACGACTGACGTAGACTGTGACTACGAGTGACGTAGACTTCGGCTACGACTGACGTAGACTTCGACTCCGAGTGACGTAGACTTCAACTACGAGTGACGTAGACCTCGACTACGAGTGACGTAGACTTCGGCTACCAGTAACGTAGACTTCGACTACGAGTAACGTAGACCTCGACTACGAGTGACGTAGACTTTGACTACGACTGACGTAGACTTCAACTACGAGTGACGTAGACCTCGACTACGAGTGACGTAGACTTCGGCTACCAGTAATGTAGACTTCGACTACGAGTAACGTAGACTTCTGCTACGAGTAACTTAGACTTCGACTACGACTGATTTAGACTTCGGCTACGAGTAATGTAGACTTCGACTACGAGTGACATAGGCTTCGATTACGACTGACGTAGACTTCGACTCCGAGTGACGTAGACTTCAACTACGAGTGACGTAGACCTCGACTACGAGTGACGTAGACTTCGGCTACCAGTAATGTAGACTTCGACTACGAGTAATGTAGACCTCGATTACGAGTGACGTAGACTTTGACTACGACTGACGTAGACTGTGACTACGAGTGACGTAGACTTCGGCTACGAGTAACGTAGACTTCGACTACGACTTACGTAGACTGCGACTACGAGTGACGTAAACTTCGGCTACGAGTAACGTAGACCTCGACTACGAGTGACGTAGACTTTGACTACGACTGACGTAGACTGCGACTACGAGTGACGTAGACTTTGACTACGACTGACGTAGACTGCGACTACGAGTGACGTACACTTCGGCTACGAGTAACGTAGACCTCGACTACGAGAGACGTAGACTTTGACTACGACTGACGTAGACTGTGACTACGAGTGACGTAGACTTCGGCTACGAGTAACGTAGACTTCAGCTACGAGTGACGTAGACCTCGACTACGAGTGACGTAGACTTCGGCTACGAGTAACGTAGACTTCGACTACGACTGACGTAGACTTCGGCTACGAGTAACGTAGACTTCGGCTACGAGTAACGTAGACTTCGGCTACGAGTAACTTAGACTTCGACTACGACTGATTTAGACTTCGGCTACGAGTAACGTAGACTTCGACTACGAGTGACGAAGACTTCGACTACGACTGACGTAGACCTCGACTACGAGTGACGTAGACTGCGACTACGAGTAACGTAGACTTCGACTACGACTTACGTAGACTGCGACTACGAGTGACGTAAACTTCGGCTACGAGTAACGTAGACCTCGACTACGAGAGACGTAGACTTTGACTACGACTGACGTAGACTGCGACTACGAGTGACGTAGACTTTGGCTACGAGTAACGTAGACCTCGACTACGAGAGACGTAGACTTTGACTACGACTGACGTAGACTGTGACTACGAGTGACGTAGACTTCGGCTACGAGTAACGTAGATTTCGACTACGACTGACGTAGACTTCGGCTACGAGTAACGTAGACTTCGGCTACGAGTAACTTAGACTTCGGCTACGAGTAACTTAGACTTCGACTACGACTAATTTAGACTTCGGCTACGAGTGACGTAGACTTCGACTACGAGTGACGAAGACTTCGACTACGTGTGAAGTAGACCTCGACTACGAGTGACGTAGACTTTGACTACGACTGACGTAAACTTCGACTACGATTGACGTAGACTTCGACTACGAGTGACGAAGACTTCGACTACGACTGACGTAGACCTCGATTACGAGTGACGTAAACTTCTGCTACGAGTAACGTAGACCTCGACTACGAGTGACGTAGACTTTGACTACGACTGACGTAAACTTCAGCTACGAGTAACGTAGACTTCGACTACGACTGACGTAGACTTCGGCTACGAGTAACGTAGACTTCGACTACGCCTAAAGTAGACTTCGACTACGAGTGACGTAGACTGCGACTACGAGTGACGTAGACTTCGGCTACGAGTAACGTAGACTTCGACTACGACTGACGTAGACTTCGGCTACGAGTAACGTAGACTTCTGCTACGAGTAACTTAGACTTCGACTACGACTGATTTAGACTTCGGCTACGAGTAATGTAGACTTCGACTACGAGTGACATAGGCTTCGATTACGACTGACGTAGACTTCGTCTCCGAGTGACGTAGACTTCAACTACGAGTGACGTAGACCTCGACTACGAGTGACGTAGACTTCGGCTACCAGTAATGTAGACTTCGACTACGAGTAACGTAGACTTCTGCTACGAGTAACTTAGACTTCGACTACAACTGATTTAGACTTCGGCTACGAGTAATGTAGACTTCGACTACGAGTGACATAGGCTTCGATTACGACTGACGTAGACTTCGACTCCGAGTGACGTAGACTTCAACTACGAGTGACGTAGACCTCGACTACGAGTGACGTAGACTTCGGCTACCAGTAATGTAGACTTCGACTACGAGTAATGTAGACCTCGATTACGAGTGACGTAGACTTTGACTACGACTGACGTAGACTGTGACTACGAGTGACGTAGACTTCGGCTACGAGTAACGTAGACTTCGACTACGACTTACGTAGACTGCGACTACGAGTGACGTAAACTTCGGCTACGAGTAACGTAGACCTCGACTACGAGTGACGTAGACTTTGACTACGACTGACGTAGACTGCGACTACGAGTGACGTAGACTTTGACTACGACTGACGTAGACTGCGACTACGAGTGACGTAAACTTCGGCTACGAGTAACGTAGACCTCGACTACGAGAGACGTAGACTTTGACTACGACTGACGTAGACTGTGACTACGAGTGACGTAGACTTCGGCTACGAGTAACGTAGACTTCAGCTACGAGTGACGTAGACCTCGACTACGAGTGACGTAGACTTCGGCTACGAGTAACGTAGACTTCGACTACGACTGACGTAGACTTCGGCTACGAGTAACGTAGACTTCGGCTACGAGTAACGTAGACTTCGGCTACGAGTAACTTAGACTTCGACTACGACTGATTTAGACTTCGGCTACGAGTAACGTAGACTTCGACTACGAGTGACGAAGACTTCGACTACGACTGACGTAGACCTCGACTACGAGTGACGTAG
The DNA here is from genome assembly GCA_949774945.1 of Hoplodrina ambigua. Taxonomy (NCBI): domain Eukaryota; kingdom Metazoa; phylum Arthropoda; class Insecta; order Lepidoptera; family Noctuidae; genus Hoplodrina; species Hoplodrina ambigua. The sequence continues at coordinate 17,079,614 of OX458966.1, forward strand.
ACTGCGACTACGAGTAACGTAGACTTCGACTACGACTTACGTAGACTGCGACTACGAGTGACGTAAACTTCGGCTACGAGTAACGTAGACCTCGACTACGAGAGACGTAGACTTTGACTACGACTGACGTAGACTGCGACTACGAGTGACGTAGACTTTGGCTACGAGTAACGTAGACCTCGACTACGAGAGACGTAGACTTTGACTACGACTGACGTAGACTGTGACTACGAGTGACGTAGACTTCGGCTACGAGTAACGTAGATTTCGACTACGACTGACGTAGACTTCGGCTACGAGTAACGTAGACTTCGGCTACGAGTAACTTAGACTTCGGCTACGAGTAACTTAGACTTCGACTACGACTAATTTAGACTTCGGCTACGAGTGACGTAGACTTCGACTACGAGTGACGAAGACTTCGACTACGTGTGAAGTAGACCTCGACTACGAGTGACGTAGACTTTGACTACGACTGACGTAAACTTCGACTACGATTGACGTAGACTTCGACTACGAGTGACGAAGACTTCGACTACGACTGACGTAGACCTCGATTACGAGTGACGTAAACTTCTGCTACGAGTAACGTAGACCTCGACTACGAGTGACGTAGACTTTGACTACGACTGACGTAAACTTCAGCTACGAGTAACGTAGACTTCGACTACGACTGACGTAGACTTCGGCTACGAGTAACGTAGACTTCGACTACGCCTAAAGTAGACTTCGACTACGAGTGACGTAGACTGCGACTACGAGTGACGTAGACTTCGGCTACGAGTAACGTAGACTTCGACTACGACTGACGTAGACTTCGGCTACGAGTAACGTAGACTTCGGCTACGAGTAACGTAGACTTCTGCTACGAGTAACTTAGACTTCGACTACGACTGATTTAGACTTCGGCTACGAGTAATGTAGACTTCGACTACGAGTGACATAGGCTTCGATTACGACTGACGTAGACTTCGTCTCCGAGTGACGTAGACTTCAACTACGAGTGACGTAGACCTCGACTACGAGTGACGTAGACTTCGGCTACCAGTAATGTAGACTTCGACTACGAGTAACGTAGACTTCTGCTACGAGTAACTTAGACTTCGACTACGACTGATTTAGACTTCGGCTACGAGTAATGTAGACTTCGACTACGAGTGACATAGGCTTCGATTACGACTGACGTAGACTTCGACTCCGAGTGACGTAGACTTCAACTACGAGTGACGTAGACCTCGACTACGAGTGACGTAGACTTCGGCTACCAGTAATGTAGACTTCGACTACGAGTAATGTAGACCTCGATTACGAGTGACGTAGACTTTGACTACGACTGACGTAGACTGTGACTACGAGTGACGTAGACTTCGGCTACGAGTAACGTAGACTTCGACTACGACTTACGTAGACTGCGACTACGAGTGACGTAAACTTCGGCTACGAGTAACGTAGACTTCGGCTACGAGTAACGTAGACTTCAGCTACGAGTGACGTAGACCTCGACTACGAGTGACGTAGACTTTGACTACGACTGACGTAGACTGCGACTACGAGTGACGTAAACTTCGGCTACGAGTAACGTAGACCTCGACTACGAGAGACGTAGACTTTGACTACGACTGACGTAGACTGTGACTACGAGTGACGTAGACTTCGGCTACGAGTAACGTAGACTTCAGCTACGAGTGACGTAGACCTCGACTACGAGTGACGTAGACTTCGGCTACGAGTAACGTAGACTTCGACTACGACTGACGTAGACTTCGGCTACGAGTAACGTAGACTTCGGCTACGAGTAACGTAGACTTCGGCTACGAGTAACTTAGACTTCGACTACGACTGATTTAGACTTCGGCTACGAGTAACGTAGACTTCGACTACGAGTGACGAAGACTTCGACTACGACTGACGTAGACCTCGACTACGAGTGACGTAGACTGCGACTACGAGTAACGTAGACTTCGACTACGACTTACGTAGACTGCGACTACGAGTGACGTAAACTTCGGCTACGAGTAACGTAGACCTCGACTACGAGAGACGTAGACTTTGACTACGACTGACGTAGACTGCGACTACGAGTGACGTAGACTTTGACTACGACTGACGTAGACTGCGACTACGAGTGACGTAAACTTCGGCTACGAGTAACGTAGACCTCGACTACGAGAGACGTAGACTTTGACTACGACTGATGTAGACTGTGACTACGAGTGACGTAGACTTCGGCTACGAGTAACGTAGATTTCGACTACGACTTACGTAGACTTCGGCTACGAGTGACGTAGACTTCGAATACGAGTGACGAAGACTTCGACTACGTGTGACGTAGACCTCGACTACGAGTGACGTAGACTTTGACTACGACTGACGTAAACTTCGACTACGAGTGACGTAGACTTCGACTACGACTGACGTAGACTTCGGCTACGAGTAACGTAGACTTCGGCTACGAGTAACGTAGACTTCGGCTACGAGTAACGTAGACTTCTGCTACGAGTAACTTAGACTTCGACTACGACTGATTTAGACTTCGGCTACGAGTAATGTAGACTTCGACTACGAGTGACATAGGCTTCGATTACGACTGACGTAGACTTCGTCTCCGAGTGACGTAGACTTCAACTACGAGTGACGTAGACCTCGACTACGAGTGACGTAGACTTCGACTACGAGTGACGAAGACTTCGACTACGACTGACGTAGACCTCGATTACGAGTGACGTAAACTTCTGCTACGAGTAACGTAGACCTCGACTACGAGTGACGTAGACTTTGACTACGACTGACGTAAACTTCAGCTACGAGTAACGTAGACTTCGACTACGACTGACGTAGACTTCGGCTACGAGTAACGTAGACTTCGACTACGCCTAAAGTAGACTTCGACTACGAGTGACGTAGACTGCGACTACGAGTGACGTAGACTTCGGCTACGAGTAACGTAGACTTCGACTACGACTGACGTAGACTGTGACTACGAGTGACGTAGACTTCGGCTACGAGTAACGTAGACTTCGACTACGACTTACGTAGACTGCGACTACGAGTGACGTAAACTTCGGCTACGAGTAACGTAGACCTCGACTACGAGTGACGTAGACTTTGACTACGACTGACGTAGACTGCGACTACGAGTGACGTAGACTTTGACTACGACTGACGTAGACTGCGACTACGAGTGACGTAAACTTCGGCTACGAGTAACGTAGACCTCGACTACGAGAGACGTAGACTTTGACTACGACTGACGTAGACTGTGACTACGAGTGACGTAGACTTCGGCTACGAGTAACGTAGACTTCAGCTACGAGTGACGTAGACCTCGACTACGAGTGACGTAGACTTCGGCTACGAGTAACGTAGACTTCGACTACGACTGACGTAGACTTCGGCTACGAGTAACGTAGACTTCGGCTACGAGTAACGTAGACTTCTGCTACGAGTAACTTAGACTTCGACTACGACTGATTTAGACTTCGGCTACGAGTAATGTAGACTTCGACTACGAGTGACATAGGCTTCGATTACGACTGACGTAGACTTCGTCTCCGAGTGACGTAGACTTCAACTACGAGTGACGTAGACCTCGACTACGAGTGACGTAGACTTCGACTACGAGTGACGAAGACTTCGACTACGACTGACGTAGACCTCGATTACGAGTGACGTAAACTTCTGCTACGAGTAACGTAGACCTCGACTACGAGTGACGTAGACTTTGACTACGACTGACGTAAACTTCAGCTACGAGTAACGTAGACTTCGACTACGACTGACGTAGACTTCGGCTACGAGTAACGTAGACTTCGACTACGCCTAAAGTAGACTTCGACTACGAGTGACGTAGACTGCGACTACGAGTGACGTAGACTTCGGCTACGAGTAACGTAGACTTCGACTACGACTGACGTAGACTGTGACTACGAGTGACGTAGACTTCGGCTACGAGTAACGTAGACTTCGACTACGACTTACGTAGACTGCGACTACGAGTGACGTAAACTTCGGCTACGAGTAACGTAGACCTCGACTACGAGTGACGTAGACTTTGACTACGACTGACGTAGACTGCGACTACGAGTGACGTAGACTTTGACTACGACTGACGTAGACTGCGACTACGAGTGACGTAAACTTCGGCTACGAGTAACGTAGACCTCGACTACGAGAGACGTAGACTTTGACTACGACTGACGTAGACTGTGACTACGAGTGACGTAGACTTCGGCTACGAGTAACGTAGACTTCAGCTACGAGTGACGTAGACCTCGACTACGAGTGACGTAGACTTCGGCTACGAGTAACGTAGACTTCGACTACGACTGACGTAGACTTCGGCTACGAGTAACGTAGACTTCGGCTTCGAGTAACGTAGACTTCGGCTACGAGTAACTTAGACTTCGACTACGACTGATTTAGACTTCGGCTACGAGTAACGTAGACTTCGACTACGAGTGACGAAGACTTCGACTACGACTGACGTAGACCTCGACTACGAGTGACGTAGACTGCGACTACGAGTAACGTAGACTTCGACTACGACTTACGTAGACTGCGACTACGAGTGACGTAAACTTCGGCTACGAGTAACGTAGACCTCGACTACGAGAGACGTAGACTTTGACTACGACTGACGTAGACTGCGACTACGAGTGACGTAGACTTTGGCTACGAGTAACGTAGACCTCGACTACGAGAGACGTAGACTTTGACTACGACTGACGTAGACTGTGACTACGAGTGACGTAGACTTCGGCTACGAGTAACGTAGATTTCGACTACGACTGACGTAGACTTCGGCTACGAGTAACGTAGACTTCGGCTACGAGTAACTTAGACTTCGGCTACGAGTAACTTAGACTTCGACTACGACTAATTTAGACTTCGGCTACGAGTGACGTAGACTTCGACTACGAGTGACGAAGACTTCGACTACGTGTGAAGTAGACCTCGACTACGAGTGACGTAGACTTTGACTACGACTGACGTAAACTTCGACTACGATTGACGTAGACTTCGACTACGAGTGACGAAGACTTCGACTACGACTGACGTAGACCTCGATTACGAGTGACGTAAACTTCTGCTACGAGTAACGTAGACCTCGACTACGAGTGACGTAGACTTTGACTACGACTGACGTTAACTTCAGCTACGAGTAACGTAGACTTCGACTACGACTGACGTAGACTTCGGCTACGAGTAACGTAGACTTCGACTACGCCTAAAGTAGACTTCGACTACGAGTGACGTAGACTGCGACTACGAGTGACGTAGACTTCGGCTACGAGTAACGTAGACTTCGACTACGACTGACGTAGACTTCGGCTACGAGTAACGTAGACTTCGGCTACGAGTAACGTAGACTTCTGCTACGAGTAACTTAGACTTCGACTACGACTGATTTAGACTTCGGCTACGAGTAATGTAGACTTCGACTACGAGTGACATAGGCTTCGATTACGACTGACGTAGACTTCGTCTCCGAGTGACGTAGACTTCAACTACGAGTGACGTAGACCTCGACTACGAGTGACGTAGACTTCGGCTACCAGTAATGTAGACTTCGACTACGAGTAACGTAGACTTCTGCTACGAGTAACTTAGACTTCGACTACGACTGATTTAGACTTCGGCTACGAGTAATGTAGACTTCGACTACGAGTGACATAGGCTTCGATTACGACTGACGTAGACTTCGACTCCGAGTGACGTAGACTTCAACTACGAGTGACGTAGACCTCGACTACGAGTGACGTAGACTTCGGCTACCAGTAATGTAGACTTCGACTACGAGTAATGTAGACCTCGATTACGAGTGAAGTAGACTTTGACTACGACTGACGTAGACTGTGACTACGAGTGACGTAGACTTCGGCTACGAGTAACGTAGACTTCGACTACGACTTACGTAGACTGCGACTACGAGTGACGTAAACTTCGGCTACGAGTAACGTAGACTTCGACTACGACTTACGTAGACTGCGACTACGAGTGACGTAAACTTCGGCTACGAGTAACGTAGACCTCGACTACGAGTGACGTAGACTTTGACTACGACTGACGTAGACTGCGACTACGAGTGACGTAGACTTTGACTACGACTGACGTAGACTGCGACTACGAGTGACGTAAACTTCGGCTACGAGTAACGTAGACCTCGACTACGAGAGACGTAGACTTTGACTACGACTGACGTAGACTGTGACTACGAGTGACGTAGACTTCGGCTACGAGTAACGTAGACTTCAGCTACGAGTGACGTAGACCTCGACTACGAGTGACGTAGACTTCGGCTACGAGTAACGTAGACTTCGACTACGACTGACGTAGACTTCGGCTACGAGTAACGTAGACTTCGGCTACGAGTAACGTAGACTTCTGCTACGAGTAACTTAGACTTCGACTACGACTGATTTAGACTTCGGCTACGAGTAATGTAGACTTCGACTACGAGTGACATAGGCTTCGATTACGACTGACGTAGACTTCGTCTCCGAGTGACGTAGACTTCAACTACGAGTGACGTAGACCTCGACTACGAGTGACGTAGACTTCGACTACGAGTGACGAAGACTTCGACTACGACTGACGTAGACCTCGATTACGAGTGACGTAAACTTCTGCTACGAGTAACGTAGACCTCGACTACGAGTGACGTAGACTTTGACTACGACTGACGTAAACTTCAGCTACGAGTAACGTAGACTTCGACTACGACTGACGTAGACTTCGGCTACGAGTAACGTAGACTTCGACTACGCCTAAAGTAGACTTCGACTACGAGTGACGTAGACTGCGACTACGAGTGACGTAGACTTCGGCTACGAGTAACGTAGACTTCGACTACGACTGACGTAGACTGTGACTACGAGTGACGTAGACTTCGGCTACGAGTAACGTAGACTTCGACTACGACTTACGTAGACTGCGACTACGAGTGACGTAAACTTCGGCTACGAGTAACGTAGACCTCGACTACGAGTGACGTAGACTTTGACTACGACTGACGTAGACTGCGACTACGAGTGACGTAGACTTTGACTACGACTGACGTAGACTGCGACTACGAGTGACGTAAACTTCGGCTACGAGTAACGTAGACCTCGACTACGAGAGACGTAGACTTTGACTACGACTGACGTAGACTGTGACTACGAGTGACGTAGACTTCGGCTACGAGTAACGTAGACTTCAGCTACGAGTGACGTAGACCTCGACTACGAGTGACGTAGACTTCGGCTACGAGTAACGTAGACTTCGACTACGACTGACGTAGACTTCGGCTACGAGTAACGTAGACTTCGGCTTCGAGTAACGTAGACTTCGGCTACGAGTAACTTAGACTTCGACTACGACTGATTTAGACTTCGGCTACGAGTAACGTAGACTTCGACTACGAGTGACGAAGACTTCGACTACGACTGACGTAGACCTCGACTACGAGTGACGTAGACTGCGACTACGAGTAACGTAGACTTCGACTACGACTTACGTAGACTGCGACTACGAGTGACGTAAACTTCGGCTACGAGTAACGTAGACCTCGACTACGAGAGACGTAGACTTTGACTACGACTGACGTAGACTGCGACTACGAGTGACGTAGACTTTGGCTACGAGTAACGTAGACCTCGACTACGAGAGACGTAGACTTTGACTACGACTGACGTAGACTGTGACTACGAGTGACGTAGACTTCGGCTACGAGTAACGTAGATTTCGACTACGACTGACGTAGACTTCGGCTACGAGTAACGTAGACTTCGGCTACGAGTAACTTAGACTTCGGCTACGAGTAACTTAGACTTCGACTACGACTAATTTAGACTTCGGCTACGAGTGACGTAGACTTCGACTACGAGTGACGAAGACTTCGACTACGTGTGAAGTAGACCTCGACTACGAGTGACGTAGACTTTGACTACGACTGACGTAAACTTCGACTACGATTGACGTAGACTTCGACTACGAGTGACGAAGACTTCGACTACGACTGACGTAGACCTCGATTACGAGTGACGTAAACTTCTGCTACGAGTAACGTAGACCTCGACTACGAGTGACGTAGACTTTGACTACGACTGACGTTAACTTCAGCTACGAGTAACGTAGACTTCGACTACGACTGACGTAGACTTCGGCTACGAGTAACGTAGACTTCGACTACGCCTAAAGTAGACTTCGACTACGAGTGACGTAGACTGCGACTACGAGTGACGTAGACTTCGGCTACGAGTAACGTAGACTTCGACTACGACTGACGTAGACTTCGGCTACGAGTAACGTAGACTTCGGCTACGAGTAACGTAGACTTCTGCTACGAGTAACTTAGACTTCGACTACGACTGATTTAGACTTCGGCTACGAGTAATGTAGACTTCGACTACGAGTGACATAGGCTTCGATTACGACTGACGTAGACTTCGTCTCCGAGTGACGTAGACTTCAACTACGAGTGACGTAGACCTCGACTACGAGTGACGTAGACTTCGGCTACCAGTAATGTAGACTTCGACTACGAGTAACGTAGACTTCTGCTACGAGTAACTTAGACTTCGACTACGACTGATTTAGACTTCGGCTACGAGTAATGTAGACTTCGACTACGAGTGACATAGGCTTCGATTACGACTGACGTAGACTTCGACTCCGAGTGACGTAGACTTCAACTACGAGTGACGTAGACCTCGACTACGAGTGACGTAGACTTCGGCTACCAGTAATGTAGACTTCGACTACGAGTAATGTAGACCTCGATTACGAGTGAAGTAGACTTTGACTACGACTGACGTAGACTGTGACTACGAGTGACGTAGACTTCGGCTACGAGTAACGTAGACTTCGACTACGACTTACGTAGACTGCGACTACGAGTGACGTAAACTTCGGCTACGAGTAACGTAGACCTCGACTACGAGTGACGTAGACTTTGACTACGACTGACGTAGACTGCGACTACGAGTGACGTAGACTTTGACTACGACTGACGTAGACTGCGACTACGAGTGACGTAAACTTCGGCTACGAGTAACGTAGACCTCGACTACGAGAGACGTAGACTTTGACTACGACTGACGTAGACTGTGACTACGAGTGACGTAGACTTCGGCTACGAGTAACGTAGACTTCAGCTACGAGTGACGTAGACCTCGACTACGAGTGACGTAGACTTCGGCTACGAGTAACGTAGACTTCGACTACGACTGACGTAGACTTCGGCTACGAGTAACGTAGACTTCGGCTACGAGTAACGTAGACTTCGGCTACGAGTAACTTAGACTTCGACTACGACTGATTTAGACTTCGGCTACGAGTAACGTAGACTTCGGCTACGAGTAACGTAGACTTCTGCTACGAGTAACTTAGACTTCGACTACGACTGATTTAGACTTCGGCTACGAGTAATGTAGACTTTGACTACGAGTGACATAGGCTTCGATTACGACTGACGTAGACTTCGTCTCCGAGTGACGTAGACTTCAACTACGAGTGACGTAGACCTCGACTACGAGTGACGTAGACTTCGGCTACCAGTAATGTAGACTTCGACTACGAGTAACGTAGACTTCTGCTACGAGTAACTTAGACTTCGACTACGACTGATTTAGACTTCGGCTACGAGTAATGTAGACTTCGACTACGAGTGACATAGGCTTCGATTACGACTGACGTAGACTTCGACTCCGAGTGACGTAGACTTCAACTACGAGTGACGTAGACCTCGACTACGAGTGACGTAGACTTCGGCTACCAGTAATGTAGACTTCGACTACGAGTAATGTAGACCTCGATTACGAGTGAAGTAGACTTTGACTACGACTGACGTAGACTGTGACTACGAGTGACGTAGACTTCGGCTACGAGTAACGTAGACTTCGACTACGACTTACGTAGACTGCGACTACGAGTGACGTAAACTTCGGCTACGAGTAACGTAGACCTCGACTACGAGTGACGTAGACTTTGACTACGACTGACGTAGACTGCGACTACGAGTGACGTAGACTTTGACTACGACTGACGTAGACTGCGACTACGAGTGACGTAAACTTCGGCTACGAGTAACGTAGACCTCGACTACGAGAGACGTAGACTTTGACTACGACTGACGTAGACTGTGACTACGAGTGACGTAGACTTCGGCTACGAGTAACGTAGACTTCAGCTACGAGTGACGTAGACCTCGACTACGAGTGACGTAGACTTCGGCTACGAGTAACGTAGACTTCGACTACGACTGACGTAGACTTCGGCTACGAGTAACGTAGACTTCGGCTACGAGTAACGTAGACTTCGGCTACGAGTAACTTAGACTTCGACTACGACTGATTTAGACTTCGGCTACGAGTAACGTAGACTTCGGCTACGAGTAACGTAGACTTCTGCTACGAGTAACTTAGACTTCGACTACGACTGATTTAGACTTCGGCTACGAGTAATGTAGACTTTGACTACGAGTGACATAGGCTTCGATTACGACTGACGTAGACTTCGTCTCCGAGTGACGTAGACTTCAACTACGAGTGACGTAGACCTCGACTACGAGTGACGTAGACTTCGGCTACCAGTAATGTAGACTTCGACTACGAGTAACGTAGACTTCTGCTACGAGTAACTTAGACTTCGACTACGACTGATTTAGACTTCGGCTACGAGTAATGTAGACTTCGACTACGAGTGACATAGGCTTCGATTACGACTGACGTAGACTTCGACTCCGAGTGACGTAGACTTCAACTACGAGTGACGTAGACCTCGACTACGAGTGACGTAGACTTCGGCTACCAGTAATGTAGACTTCGACTACGAGTAATGTAGACCTCGATTACGAGTGACGTAGACTTTGACTACGACTGACGTAGACTGTGACTACGAGTGACGTAGACTTCGGCTACGAGTAACGTAGACTTCGACTACGACTTACGTAGACTGCGACTACGAGTGACGTAAACTTCGGCTACGAGTAACGTAGACCTCGACTACGAGTGACGTAGACTTTGACTACGACTGACGTAGACTGCGACTACGAGTGACGTAGACTTTGACTACGACTGACGTAGACTGCGACTACGAGTGACGTAAACTTCGGCTACGAGTAACGTAGACCTCGACTACGAGAGACGTAGACTTTGACTACGACTGACGTAGACTGTGACTACGAGTGACGTAGACTTCGGCTACGAGTAACGTAGACTTCAGCTACGAGTGACGTAGACCTCGACTACGAGTGACGTAGACTTCGGCTACGAGTAACGTAGACTTCGACTACGACTGACGTAGACTTCGGCTACGAGTAACGTAGACTTCGGCTACGAGTAACGTAGACTTCGGCTACGAGTAACTTAGACTTCGACTACGACTGATTTAGACTTCGGCTACGAGTAACGTAGACTTCGACTACGAGTGACGAAGACTTCGACTACGACTGACGTAGACCTCGACTACGAGTGACGTAGACTGCGACTACGAGTAACGTAGACTTCGACTACGACTTACGTAGACTGCGACTACGAGTGACGTAAACTTCGGCTACGAGTAACGTAGACCTCGACTACGAGAGACGTAGACTTTGACTACGACTGACGTAGACTGCGACTACGAGTGACGTAGACTTTGACTACGACTGACGTAGACTGCGACTACGAGTGACGTAAACTTCGGCTACGAGTAACGTAGACCTCGACTACGAGAGACGTAGACTTTGACTACGACTGACGTAGACTGTGACTACGAGTGACGTAGACTTCGGCTACGAGTAACGTAGATTTCGACTACGACTTACGTAGACTTCGGCTACGAGTGACGTAGACTTCGAATACGAGTGACGAAGACTTCGACTACGTGTGACGTAGACCTCGACTACGAGTGACGTAGACTTTGACTACGACTGACGTAAACTTCGACTACGAGTGACGTAGACTTCGACTACGACTGACGTAGACTTCGGCTACGAGTAACGTAGACTTCGGCTACGAGTAACGTAGACTTCTGCTACGAGTAACTTAGACTTCGACTACGACTGATTTAGACTTCGGCTACGAGTAATGTAGACTTCGACTACGAGTGACATAGGCTTCGATTACGACTGACGTAGACTTCGTCTCCGAGTGACGTAGACTTCAACTACGAGTGACGTAGACCTCGACTACGAGTGACGTAGACTTCGACTACGAGTGACGAAGACTTCGACTACGACTGACGTAGACCTCGATTACGAGTGACGTAAACTTCTGCTACGAGTAACGTAGACCTCGACTACGAGTGACGTAGACTTTGACTACGACTGACGTAAACTTCAGCTACGAGTAACGTAGACTTCGACTACGACTGACGTAGACTTCGGCTACGAGTAACGTAGACTTCGACTACGCCTAAAGTAGACTTCGACTACGAGTGACGTAGACTGCGACTACGAGTGACGTAGACTTCGGCTACGAGTAACGTAGACTTCGACTACGACTGACGTAGACTGTGACTACGAGTGACGTAGACTTCGGCTACGAGTAACGTAGACTTCGACTACGACTTACGTAGACTGCGACTACGAGTGACGTAAACTTCGGCTACGAGTAACGTAGACCTCGACTACGAGTGACGTAGACTTTGACTACGACTGACGTAGACTGCGACTACGAGTGACGTAGACTTTGACTACGACTGACGTAGACTGCGACTACGAGTGACGTAAACTTCGGCTACGAGTAACGTAGACCTCGACTACGAGAGACGTAGACTTTGACTACGACTGACGTAGACTGTGACTACGAGTGACGTAGACTTCGGCTACGAGTAACGTAGACTTCAGCTACGAGTGACGTAGACCTCGACTACGAGTGACGTAGACTTCGGCTACGAGTAACGTAGACTTCGACTACGACTGACGTAGACTTCGGCTACGAGTAACGTAGACTTCGGCTACGAGTAACGTAGACTTCTGCTACGAGTAACTTAGACTTCGACTACGACTGATTTAGACTTCGGCTACGAGTAATGTAGACTTCGACTACGAGTGACATAGGCTTCGATTACGACTGACGTAGACTTCGTCTCCGAGTGACGTAGACTTCAACTACGAGTGACGTAGACCTCGACTACGAGTGACGTAGACTTCGACTACGAGTGACGAAGACTTCGACTACGACTGACGTAGACCTCGATTACGAGTGACGTAAACTTCTGCTACGAGTAACGTAGACCTCGACTACGAGTGACGTAGACTTTGACTACGACTGACGTAAACTTCAGCTACGAGTAACGTAGACTTCGACTACGAGTGACGAAGACTTCGACTACGACTGACGTAGACCTCGACTACGAGTGACGTAGACTGCGACTACGAGTAACGTAGACTTCGACTACGACTTACGTAGACTGCGACTACGAGTGACGTAAACTTCGGCTACGAGTAACGTAGACCTCGACTACGAGAGACGTAGACTTTGACTACGACTGACGTAGACTGCGACTACGAGTGACGTAGACTTTGACTACGACTGACGTAGACTGCGACTACGAGTGACGTAAACTTCGGCTACGAGTAACGTAGACCTCGACTACGAGAGACGTAGACTTTGACTACGACTGACGTAGACTGTGACTACGAGTGACGTAGACTTCGGCTACGAGTAACGTAGATTTCGACTACGACTTACGTAGACTTCGGCTACGAGTGACGTAGACTTCGAATACGAGTGACGAAGACTTCGACTACGTGTGACGTAGACCTCGACTACGAGTGACGTAGACTTTGACTACGACTGACGTAAACTTCGACTACGAGTGACGTAGACTTCGACTACGACTGACGTAGACTTCGGCTACGAGTAACGTAGACTTCGGCTACGAGTAATGTAGACTTCTGCTACGAGTAACTTAGACTTCGACTACGACTGATTTAGACTTCGGCTACGAGTAATGTAGACTTCGACTACGAGTGACATAGGCTTCGATTACGACTGACGTAGACTTCGTCTCCGAGTGACGTAGACTTCAACTACGAGTGACGTAGACCTCGACTACGAGTGACGTAGACTTCGACTACGAGTGACGAAGACTTCGACTACGACTGACGTAGACCTCGATTACGAGTGACGTAAACTTCTGCTACGAGTAACGTAGACCTCGACTACGAGTGACGTAGACTTTGACTACGACTGACGTAAACTTCAGCTACGAGTAACAAAGACTTCGACTACGACTGACGTAGACTTCGGCTACGAGTAACGTAGACTTCGACTACGCCTAAAGTAGACTTCGACTACGAGTGACGTAGACTGCGACTACGAGTGACGTAGACTTCGGCTACGAGTAACGTAGACTTCGACTACGACTGACGTAGACTGTGACTACGAGTGACGTAGACTTCGGCTACGAGTAACGTAGACTTCGACTACGACTTACGTAGACTGCGACTACGAGTGACGTAAACTTCGGCTACGAGTAACGTAGACCTCGACTACGAGTGACGTAGACTTTGACTACGACTGACGTAGACTGCGACTACGAGTGACGTAGACTTTGACTACGACTGACGTAGACTGCGACTACGAGTGACGTAAACTTCGGCTACGAGTAACGTAGACCTCGACTACGAGAGACGTAGACTTTGACTACGACTGACGTAGACTGTGACTACGAGTGACGTAGACTTCGGCTACGAGTAACGTAGACTTCAGCTACGAGTGACGTAGACCTCGACTACGAGTGACGTAGACTTCGGCTACGAGTAACGTAGACTTCGACTACGACTGACGTAGACTTCGGCTACGAGTAACGTAGACTTCGGCTACGAGTAACGTAGACTTCTGCTACGAGTAACTTAGACTTCGACTACGACTGATTTAGACTTCGGCTACGAGTAATGTAGACTTCGACTACGAGTGACATAGGCTTCGATTACGACTGACGTAGACTTCGTCTCCGAGTGACGTAGACTTCAACTACGAGTGACGTAGACCTCGACTACGAGTGACGTAGACTTCGACTACGAGTGACGAAGACTTCGACTACGACTGACGTAGACCTCGATTACGAGTGACGTAAACTTCTGCTACGAGTAACGTAGACCTCGACTACGAGTGACGTAGACTTTGACTACGACTGACGTAAACTTCAGCTACGAGTAACGTAGACTTCGACTACGACTGACGTAGACTTCGGCTACGAGTAACGTAGACTTCGACTACGCCTAAAGTAGACTTCGACTACGAGTGACGTAGACTGCGACTACGAGTGACGTAGACTTCGGCTACGAGTAACGTAGACTTCGACTACGACTGACGTAGACTGTGACTACGAGTGACGTAGACTTCGGCTACGAGTAACGTAGACTTCGACTACGACTTACGTAGACTGCGACTACGAGTGACGTAAACTTCGGCTACGAGTAACGTAGACCTCGACTACGAGTGACGTAGACTTTGACTACGACTGACGTAGACTGCGACTACGAGTGACGTAGACTTTGACTACGACTGACGTAGACTGCGACTACGAGTGACGTAAACTTCGGCTACGAGTAACGTAGACCTCGACTACGAGAGACGTAGACTTTGACTACGACTGACGTAGACTGTGACTACGAGTGACGTAGACTTCGGCTACGAGTAACGTAGACTTCAGCTACGAGTGACGTAGACCTCGACTACGAGTGACGTAGACTTCGGCTACGAGTAACGTAGACTTCGACTACGACTGACGTAGACTTCGGCTACGAGTAACGTAGACTTCGGCTTCGAGTAACGTAGACTTCGGCTACGAGTAACTTAGACTTCGACTACGACTGATTTAGACTTCGGCTACGAGTAACGTAGACTTCGACTACGAGTGACGAAGACTTCGACTACGACTGACGTAGACCTCGACTACGAGTGACGTAGACTGCGACTACGAGTAACGTAGACTTCGACTACGACTTACGTAGACTGCGACTACGAGTGACGTAAACTTCGGCTACGAGTAACGTAGACCTCGACTACGAGAGACGTAGACTTTGACTACGACTGACGTAGACTGCGACTACGAGTGACGTAGACTTCGGCTACGAGTAACGTAGACCTCGACTACGACTGACGTAGACTTCGGCTACGAGTAACGTAGACTTCGGCTACGAGTAACGTAGACTTCTGCTACGAGTAACTTAGACTTCGACTACGACTGATTTAGACTTCGGCTACGAGTAATGTAGACTTCGACTACGAGTGACATAGGCTTCGATTACGACTGACGTAGACTTCGTCTCCGAGTGACGTAGACTTCAACTACGAGTGACGTAGACCTCGACTACGAGTGACGTAGACTTCGACTACGAGTGACGAAGACTTCGACTACGACTGACGTAGACCTCGATTACGAGTGACGTAAACTTCTGCTACGAGTAACGTAGACCTCGACTACGAGTGACGTAGACTTTGACTACGACTGACGTAAACTTCAGCTACGAGTAACGTAGACTTCGACTACGACTGACGTAGACTTCGGCTACGAGTAACGTAGACTTCGACTACGCCTAAAGTAGACTTCGACTACGAGTGACGTAGACTGCGACTACGAGTGACGTAGACTTCGGCTACGAGTAACGTAGACTTCGACTACGACTGACGTAGACTGTGACTACGAGTGACGTAGACTTCGGCTACGAGTAACGTAGACTTCGACTACGACTTACGTAGACTGCGACTACGAGTGACGTAAACTTCGGCTACGAGTAACGTAGACCTCGACTACGAGTGACGTAGACTTTGACTACGACTGACGTAGACTGCGACTACGAGTGACGTAGACTTTGACTACGACTGACGTAGACTGCGACTACGAGTGACGTAAACTTCGGCTACGAGTAACGTAGACCTCGACTACGAGAGACGTAGACTTTGACTACGACTGACGTAGACTGTGACTACGAGTGACGTAGACTTCGGCTACGAGTAACGTAGACTTCAGCTACGAGTGACGTAGACCTCGACTACGAGTGACGTAGACTTCGGCTACGAGTAACGTAGACTTCGACTACGACTGACGTAGACTTCGGCTACGAGTAACGTAGACTTCGGCTTCGAGTAACGTAGACTTCGGCTACGAGTAACTTAGACTTCGACTACGACTGATTTAGACTTCGGCTACGAGTAACGTAGACTTCGACTACGAGTGACGAAGACTTCGACTACGACTGACGTAGACCTCGACTACGAGTGACGTAGACTGCGACTACGAGTAACGTAGACTTCGACTACGACTTACGTAGACTGCGACTACGAGTGACGTAAACTTCGGCTACGAGTAACGTAGACCTCGACTACGAGAGACGTAGACTTTGACTACGACTGACGTAGACTGCGACTACGAGTGACGTAGACTTTGGCTACGAGTAACGTAGACCTCGACTACGAGAGACGTAGACTTTGACTACGACTGACGTAGACTGTGACTACGAGTGACGTAGACTTCGGCTACGAGTAACGTAGATTTCGACTACGACTGACGTAGACTTCGGCTACGAGTAACGTAGACTTCGGCTACGAGTAACTTAGACTTCGGCTACGAGTAACTTAGACTTCGACTACGACTAATTTAGACTTCGGCTACGAGTGACGTAGACTTCGACTACGAGTGACGAAGACTTCGACTACGTGTGAAGTAGACCTCGACTACGAGTGACGTAGACTTTGACTACGACTGACGTAAACTTCGACTACGATTGACGTAGACTTCGACTACGAGTGACGAAGACTTCGACTACGACTGACGTAGACCTCGATTACGAGTGACGTAAACTTCTGCTACGAGTAACGTAGACCTCGACTACGAGTGACGTAGACTTTGACTACGACTGACGTAAACTTCAGCTACGAGTAACGTAGACTTCGACTACGACTGACGTAGACTTCGGCTACGAGTAACGTAGACTTCGACTACGCCTAAAGTAGACTTCGACTACGAGTGACGTAGACTGCGACTACGAGTGACGTAGACTTCGGCTACGAGTAACGTATACTTCGACTACGACTGACGTAGACTTCGGCTACGAGTAACGTAGACTTCGGCTACGAGTAACGTAGACTTCTGCTACGAGTAACTTAGACTTCGACTACGACTGATTTAGACTTCGGCTACGAGTAATGTAGACTTCGACTACGAGTGACATAGGCTTCGATTACGACTGACGTAGACTTCGTCTCCGAGTGACGTAGACTTCAACTACGAGTGACGTAGACCTCGACTACGAGTGACGTAGACTTCGGCTACCAGTAATGTAGACTTCGACTACGAGTAACGTAGACTTCTGCTACGAGTAACTTAGACTTCGACTACGACTGATTTAGACTTCGGCTACGAGTAATGTAGACTTCGACTACGAGTGACATAGGCTTCGATTACGACTGACGTAGACTTCGACTCCGAGTGACGTAGACTTCAACTACGAGTGACGTAGACCTCGACTACGAGTGACGTAGACTTCGGCTACCAGTAATGTAGACTTCGACTACGAGTAATGTAGACCTCGATTACGAGTGAAGTAGACTTTGACTACGACTGACGTAGACTGTGACTACGAGTGACGTAGACTTCGGCTACGAGTAACGTAGACTTCGACTACGACTTACGTAGACTGCGACTACGAGTGACGTAAACTTCGGCTACGAGTAACGTAGACCTCGACTACGAGTGACGTAGACTTTGACTACGACTGACGTAGACTGCGACTACGAGTGACGTAGACTTTGACTACGACTGACGTAGACTGCGACTACGAGTGACGTAAACTTCGGCTACGAGTAACGTAGACCTCGACTACGAGAGACGTAGACTTTGACTACGACTGACGTAGACTGTGACTACGAGTGACGTAGACTTCGGCTACGAGTAACGTAGACTTCAGCTACGAGTGACGTAGACCTCGACTACGAGTGACGTAGACTTCGGCTACGAGTAACGTAGACTTCGACTACGACTGACGTAGACTTC
The DNA here is from genome assembly GCA_949774945.1 of Hoplodrina ambigua. Lineage (NCBI taxonomy): Eukaryota > Metazoa > Arthropoda > Insecta > Lepidoptera > Noctuidae > Hoplodrina > Hoplodrina ambigua. The sequence goes on from OX458966.1 coordinate 17,098,583, forward strand.
GGCTACGAGTAACGTAGACTTCGGCTACGAGTAACGTAGACTTCGGCTACGAGTAACTTAGACTTCGACTACGACTGATTTAGACTTCGGCTACGAGTAACGTAGACTTCGACTACGAGTGACGAAGACTTCGACTACGACTGACGTAGACCTCGACAACGAGTGACGTAGACTGCGACTACGAGTAACGTAGACTTCGACTACGACTTACGTAGACTGCGACTACGAGTGACGTAAACTTCGGCTACGAGTAACGTAGACCTCGACTACGAGAGACGTAGACTTTGACTACGACTGACGTAGACTGCGACTACGAGTGACGTAGACTTTGACTACGACTGACGTAGACTGCGACTACGAGTGACGTAAACTTCGGCTACGAGTAACGTAGACCTCGACTACGAGAGACGTAGACTTTGACTACGACTGACGTAGACTGTGACTACGAGTGACGTAGACTTCGGCTACGAGTAACGTAGATTTCGACTACGACTTACGTAGACTTCGGCTACGAGTGACGTAGACTTCGAATACGAGTGACGAAGACTTCGACTACGTGTGACGTAGACCTCGACTACGAGTGACGTAGACTTTGACTACGACTGACGTAAACTTCGACTACGAGTGACGTAGACTTCGACTACGAGTGACGAAGACTTCGACTACGAGTGACGAAGACTTCGACTACGACTGACGTAGACCTCGATTACGAGTGACGTAAACTTCTGCTACGAGTAACGTAGACCTCGACTACGAGTAACGTAGACTTCGACTACGACTGACGTAGACTTCGGCTACGAGTAACGTAGACTTCAGCTACGAGTAACGTAGACTTCGACTACGACTGATTTAGACTTCGGCTACGAGTAACGTAGACTTCGACTACGAGTGACGAAGACTTCGACTACGACTGACGTAGACCTCGACTACGAGTGACGTAGACTGCGACTACGAGTAACGTAGACTTCGACTACGACTTACGTAGACTGCGACTACGAGTGACGTAAACTTCGGCTACGAGTAACGTAGACCTCGACTACGAGAGACGTAGACTTTGACTACGACTGACGTTGACTGCGACTACGAGTGACGTAGACTTTGACTACGACTGACGTAGACTGCGACTACGAGTGACGTAAACTTCGGCTACGAGTAACGTAGACCTCGACTACGAGAGACGTAGACTTTGACTACGACTGACGTAGACTGTGACTACGAGTGACGTAGACTTCGGCTACGACTGACGTAGACCTCGATTACGAGTGACGTAAACTTCTGCTACGAGTAACGTAGACCTCGACTACGAGTGACGTAGACTTTGACTACGACTGACGTAAACTTCAGCTACGAGTAACGTAGACTTCGACTACGACTGACGTAGACTTCGGCTACGAGTAACGTAGACTTCGACTACGCCTAAAGTAGACTTCGACTACGAGTGACGTAGACTGCGACTACGAGTGACGTAGACTTCGGCTACGAGTAACGTAGACTTCGACTACGACTGACGTAGACTGTGACTACGAGTGACGTAGACTTCGGCTACGAGTAACGTAGACTTCGACTACGACTTACGTAGACTGCGACTACGAGTGACGTAAACTTCGGCTACGAGTAACGTAGACCTCGACTACGAGTGACGTAGACTTTGACTACGACTGACGTAGACTGCGACTACGAGTGACGTAGACTTTGACTACGACTGACGTAGACTGCGACTACGAGTGACGTAAACTTCGGCTACGAGTAACGTAGACCTCGACTACGAGAGACGTAGACTTTGACTACGACTGACGTAGACTGTGACTACGAGTGACGTAGACTTCGGCTACGAGTAACGTAGACTTCAGCTACGAGTGACGTAGACCTCGACTACGAGTGACGTAGACTTCGGCTACGAGTAACGTAGACTTCGACTACGACTGACGTAGACTTCGGCTACGAGTAACGTAGACTTCGGCTTCGAGTAACGTAGACTTCGGCTACGAGTAACTTAGACTTCGACTACGACTGATTTAGACTTCGGCTACGAGTAACGTAGACTTCGACTACGAGTGACGAAGACTTCGACTACGACTGACGTAGACCTCGACTACGAGTGACGTAGACTGCGACTACGAGTAACGTAGACTTCGACTACGACTTACGTAGACTGCGACTACGAGTGACGTAAACTTCGGCTACGAGTAACGTAGACCTCGACTACGAGAGACGTAGACTTTGACTACGACTGACGTAGACTGCGACTACGAGTGACGTAGACTTCGGCTACGAGTAACGTAGACCTCGACTACGACTGACGTAGACTTCGGCTACGAGTAACGTAGACTTCGGCTACGAGTAACGTAGACTTCTGCTACGAGTAACTTAGACTTCGACTACGACTGATTTAGACTTCGGCTACGAGTAATGTAGACTTCGACTACGAGTGACATAGGCTTCGATTACGACTGACGTAGACTTCGTCTCCGAGTGACGTAGACTTCAACTACGAGTGACGTAGACCTCGACTACGAGTGACGTAGACTTCGACTACGAGTGACGAAGACTTCGACTACGACTGACGTAGACCTCGATTACGAGTGACGTAAACTTCTGCTACGAGTAACGTAGACCTCGACTACGAGTGACGTAGACTTTGACTACGACTGACGTAAACTTCAGCTACGAGTAACGTAGACTTCGACTACGACTGACGTAGACTTCGGCTACGAGTAACGTAGACTTCGACTACGCCTAAAGTAGACTTCGACTACGAGTGACGTAGACTGCGACTACGAGTGACGTAGACTTCGGCTACGAGTAACGTAGACTTCGACTACGACTGACGTAGACTGTGACTACGAGTGACGTAGACTTCGGCTACGAGTAACGTAGACTTCGACTACGACTTACGTAGACTGCGACTACGAGTGACGTAAACTTCGGCTACGAGTAACGTAGACCTCGACTACGAGTGACGTAGACTTTGACTACGACTGACGTAGACTGCGACTACGAGTGACGTAGACTTTGACTACGACTGACGTAGACTGCGACTACGAGTGACGTAAACTTCGGCTACGAGTAACGTAGACCTCGACTACGAGAGACGTAGACTTTGACTACGACTGACGTAGACTGTGACTACGAGTGACGTAGACTTCGGCTACGAGTAACGTAGACTTCAGCTACGAGTGACGTAGACCTCGACTACGAGTGACGTAGACTTCGGCTACGAGTAACGTAGACTTCGACTACGACTGACGTAGACTTCGGCTACGAGTAACGTAGACTTCGGCTTCGAGTAACGTAGACTTCGGCTACGAGTAACTTAGACTTCGACTACGACTGATTTAGACTTCGGCTACGAGTAACGTAGACTTCGACTACGAGTGACGAAGACTTCGACTACGACTGACGTAGACCTCGACTACGAGTGACGTAGACTGCGACTACGAGTAACGTAGACTTCGACTACGACTTACGTAGACTGCGACTACGAGTGACGTAAACTTCGGCTACGAGTAACGTAGACCTCGACTACGAGAGACGTAGACTTTGACTACGACTGACGTAGACTGCGACTACGAGTGACGTAGACTTTGGCTACGAGTAACGTAGACCTCGACTACGAGAGACGTAGACTTTGACTACGACTGACGTAGACTGTGACTACGAGTGACGTAGACTTCGGCTACGAGTAACGTAGATTTCGACTACGACTGACGTAGACTTCGGCTACGAGTAACGTAGACTTCGGCTACGAGTAACTTAGACTTCGGCTACGAGTAACTTAGACTTCGACTACGACTAATTTAGACTTCGGCTACGAGTGACGTAGACTTCGACTACGAGTGACGAAGACTTCGACTACGTGTGAAGTAGACCTCGACTACGAGTGACGTAGACTTTGACTACGACTGACGTAAACTTCGACTACGATTGACGTAGACTTCGACTACGAGTGACGAAGACTTCGACTACGACTGACGTAGACCTCGATTACGAGTGACGTAAACTTCTGCTACGAGTAACGTAGACCTCGACTACGAGTGACGTAGACTTTGACTACGACTGACGTAAACTTCAGCTACGAGTAACGTAGACTTCGACTACGACTGACGTAGACTTCGGCTACGAGTAACGTAGACTTCGACTACGCCTAAAGTAGACTTCGACTACGAGTGACGTAGACTGCGACTACGAGTGACGTAGACTTCGGCTACGAGTAACGTATACTTCGACTACGACTGACGTAGACTTCGGCTACGAGTAACGTAGACTTCGGCTACGAGTAACGTAGACTTCTGCTACGAGTAACTTAGACTTCGACTACGACTGATTTAGACTTCGGCTACGAGTAATGTAGACTTCGACTACGAGTGACATAGGCTTCGATTACGACTGACGTAGACTTCGTCTCCGAGTGACGTAGACTTCAACTACGAGTGACGTAGACCTCGACTACGAGTGACGTAGACTTCGGCTACCAGTAATGTAGACTTCGACTACGAGTAACGTAGACTTCTGCTACGAGTAACTTAGACTTCGACTACGACTGATTTAGACTTCGGCTACGAGTAATGTAGACTTCGACTACGAGTGACATAGGCTTCGATTACGACTGACGTAGACTTCGACTCCGAGTGACGTAGACTTCAACTACGAGTGACGTAGACCTCGACTACGAGTGACGTAGACTTCGGCTACCAGTAATGTAGACTTCGACTACGAGTAATGTAGACCTCGATTACGAGTGAAGTAGACTTTGACTACGACTGACGTAGACTGTGACTACGAGTGACGTAGACTTCGGCTACGAGTAACGTAGACTTCGACTACGACTTACGTAGACTGCGACTACGAGTGACGTAAACTTCGGCTACGAGTAACGTAGACCTCGACTACGAGTGACGTAGACTTTGACTACGACTGACGTAGACTGCGACTACGAGTGACGTAGACTTTGACTACGACTGACGTAGACTGCGACTACGAGTGACGTAAACTTCGGCTACGAGTAACGTAGACCTCGACTACGAGAGACGTAGACTTTGACTACGACTGACGTAGACTGTGACTACGAGTGACGTAGACTTCGGCTACGAGTAACGTAGACTTCAGCTACGAGTGACGTAGACCTCGACTACGAGTGACGTAGACTTCGGCTACGAGTAACGTAGACTTCGACTACGACTGACGTAGACTTCGGCTACGAGTAACGTAGACTTCGGCTACGAGTAACGTAGACTTCGGCTACGAGTAACTTAGACTTCGACTACGACTGATTTAGACTTCGGCTACGAGTAACGTAGACTTCGACTACGAGTGACGAAGACTTCGACTACGACTGACGTAGACCTCGACAACGAGTGACGTAGACTGCGACTACGAGTAACGTAGACTTCGACTACGACTTACGTAGACTGCGACTACGAGTGACGTAAACTTCGGCTACGAGTAACGTAGACCTCGACTACGAGAGACGTAGACTTTGACTACGACTGACGTAGACTGCGACTACGAGTGACGTAGACTTTGACTACGACTGACGTAGACTGCGACTACGAGTGACGTAAACTTCGGCTACGAGTAACGTAGACCTCGACTACGAGAGACGTAGACTTTGACTACGACTGACGTAGACTGTGACTACGAGTGACGTAGACTTCGGCTACGAGTAACGTAGATTTCGACTACGACTTACGTAGACTTCGGCTACGAGTGACGTAGACTTCGAATACGAGTGACGAAGACTTCGACTACGTGTGACGTAGACCTCGACTACGAGTGACGTAGACTTTGACTACGACTGACGTAAACTTCGACTACGAGTGACGTAGACTTCGACTACGAGTGACGAAGACTTCGACTACGACTGACGTAGACCTCGACTACGAGTGACGTAGACTTTGACTACGACTGACGTAAACTGCGTCTACGAGTGACGTGGACTTCGGCTACGAGTAACGTAGACTTCGACTACGACTGACGTAGACTTCGGCTACGAGTAACGTAGACTTCAGCTACGAGTAACGTAGACTTCGACTACGACTGATTTAGACTTCGGCTACGAGTAACGTAGACTTCGACTACGAGTGACGAAGACTTCGACTACGACTGACGTAGACCTCGACTACGAGTGACGTAGACTGCGACTACGAGTAACGTAGACTTCGACTACGACTTACGTAGACTGCGACTACGAGTGACGTAAACTTCGGCTACGAGTAACGTAGACCTCGACTACGAGAGACGTAGACTTTGACTACGACTGACGTTGACTGCGACTACGAGTGACGTAGACTTCGAATACGAGTGACGAAGACTTCGACTACGTGTGACGTAGACCTCGACTACGAGTGACGTAGACTTTGACTACGACTGACGTAAACTTCGACTACGAGTGACGTAGACTTCGACTACGAGTGACGAAGACTTCGACTACGACTGACGTAGACCTCGACTACGAGTGACGTAGACTTTGACTACGACTGACGTAAACTGCGTCTACGAGTGACGTGGACTTCGGCTACGAGTAACGTAGACTTCGACTACGACTGACGTAGACTTCGGCTACGAGTAACGTAGACTTCAGCTACGAGTAACGTAGACTTCGACTACGACTGACGTAGACTTCGGCTACGAGTAACGTAGACTTCGACTACGAGTGACGAAGACTTCGACTACGACTGACGTAGACTTCGACTACGAGTGACGTAGACTGCGACTACGAGTGACGTAGACTTTGGCTACGAGTAACGTAGACCTCGACTACGAGAGACGTAGACTTTGACTACGACTGACGTAGACTGTGACTACGAGTGACGTAGACTTCGGCTACGAGTAACGTAGACTTCGACTACGACTGACGTAGACTTCGGCTACGAGTAACGTAGACTTCGGCTACGAGTAACGTAGACTTCGGCAACGAGTAACTTAGACTTCGACTACGACTGATTTAGACTTCGGCTACGAGTAACGTAGACTTCGACTACGAGTGACGAAGACTTCGACTACGACTGATTTAGACTTCGGCTACGAGTAACGTAGACTTCGACTACGAGTGACGAAGACTTCGACTACGACTGACGTAGACCTCGACTACGAGTGACGTAGACTGCGACTACGAGTAACGTAGACTTCGACTACGACTTACGTAGACTGCGACTACGAGTGACGTAAACTTCGGCTACGAGTAACGTAGACTTCAGCTACGAGTAACGTAGACTTCGACTACGACTGACGTAGACTTCGGCTACGAGTAACGTAGACTTCGACTACGAGTGACGAAGACTTCGACTACGACTGACGTAGACCTCGACTACGAGTGACGTAGACTGCGACTACGAGTGACGTAGACTTTGGCTACGAGTAACGTAGACTTCGACTACGACTGACGTAGACTTCGGCTACGAGTAACGTAGACTTCGGCTACGAGTAACGTAGACTTCGGCTACGAGTAACTTAGACTTCGACTACGACTGATTTAGACTTCGGCTACGAGTAACGTAGACTTCGACTACGAGTGACGAAGACTTCGACTACGACTGACGTAGACCTCGACTACGAGTGACGTAGACTGCGACTACGAGTAACGTAGACTTCGACTACGACTTACGTAGACTGCGACTACGAGTGACGTAAACTTCGGCTACGAGTAACGTAGACCTCGACTACGAGAGACGTAGACTTTGACTACGACTGACGTAGACTGCGACTACGAGTGACGTAGACTTTGGCTACGAGTAACGTAGACCTCGACTACGAGAGACGTAGACTTTGACTACGACTGACGTAGACTGTGACTACGAGTGACGTAGACTTCGGCTACGAGTAACGTAGATTTCGACTACGACTGACGTAGACTTCGGCTACGAGTAACGTAGACTTCGGCTACGAGTAACTTAGACTTCGGCTACGAGTAACTTAGACTTCGACTACGACTAATTTAGACTTCGGCTACGAGTGACGTAGACTTCGACTACGAGTGACGAAGACTTCGACTACGTGTGAAGTAGACCTCGACTACGAGTGACGTAGACTTTGACTACGACTGACGTAAACTTCGACTACGATTGACGTAGACTTCGACTACGAGTGACGAAGACTTCGACTACGACTGACGTAGACCTCGATTACGAGTGACGTAAACTTCTGCTACGAGTAACGTAGACCTCGACTACGAGTGACGTAGACTTTGACTACGACTGACGTAAACTTCAGCTACGAGTAACGTAGACTTCGACTACGACTGACGTAGACTTCGGCTACGAGTAACGTAGACTTCGACTACGCCTAAAGTAGACTTCGACTACGAGTGACGTAGACTGCGACTACGAGTGACGTAGACTTCGGCTACGAGTAACGTAGACTTCGACTACGACTGACGTAGACTTCGGCTACGAGTAACGTAGACTTCGGCTACGAGTAACGTAGACTTCTGCTACGAGTAACTTAGACTTCGACTACGACTGATTTAGACTTCGGCTACGAGTAATGTAGACTTCGACTACGAGTGACATAGGCTTCGATTACGACTGACGTAGACTTCGTCTCCGAGTGACGTAGACTTCAACTACGAGTGACGTAGACCTCGACTACGAGTAACGTAGACTTCGGCTACCAGTAATGTAGACTTCGACTACGAGTAACGTAGACTTCTGCTACGAGTAACTTAGACTTCGACTACGACTGATTTAGACTTCGGCTACGAGTAATGTAGACTTCGACTACGAGTGACATAGGCTTCGATTACGACTGACGTAGACTTCGACTCCGAGTGACGTAGACTTCAACTACGAGTGACGTAGACCTCGACTACGAGTGACGTAGACTTCGGCTACCAGTAATGTAGACTTCGACTACGAGTAATGTAGACCTCGATTACGAGTGACGTAGACTTTGACTACGACTGACGTAGACTGTGACTACGAGTGACGTAGACTTCGGCTACGAGTAACGTAGACTTCGACTACGACTTACGTAGACTGCGACTACGAGTGACGTAAACTTCGGCTACGAGTAACGTAGACCTCGACTACGAGTGACGTAGACTTTGACTACGACTGACGTAGACTGCGACTACGAGTGACGTAGACTTTGACTACGACTGACGTAGACTGCGACTACGAGTGACGTAAACTTCGGCTACGAGTAACGTAGACCTCGACTACGAGAGACGTAGACTTTGACTACGACTGACGTAGACTGTGACTACGAGTGACGTAGACTTCGGCTACGAGTAACGTAGACTTCAGCTACGAGTGACGTAGACCTCGACTACGAGTGACGTAGACTTCGGCTACGAGTAACGTAGACTTCGACTACGACTGACGTAGACTTCGGCTACGAGTAACGTAGACTTCGGCTACGAGTAACGTAGACTTCGGCTACGAGTAACTTAGACTTCGACTACGACTGATTTAGACTTCGGCTACGAGTAACGTAGACTTCGACTACGAGTGACGAAGACTTCGACTACGACTGACGTAGACCTCGACTACGAGTGACGTAGACTGCGACTACGAGTAACGTAGACTTCGACTACGACTTACGTAGACTGCGACTACGAGTGACGTAAACTTCGGCTACGAGTAACGTAGACCTCGACTACGAGAGACGTAGACTTTGACTACGACTGACGTAGACTGCGACTACGAGTGACGTAGACTTTGGCTACGAGTAACGTAGACCTCGACTACGAGAGACGTAGACTTTGACTACGACTGACGTAGACTGTGACTACGAGTGACGTAGACTTCGGCTACGAGTAACGTAGATTTCGACTACGACTGACGTAGACTTCGGCTACGAGTAACGTAGACTTCGGCTACGAGTAACTTAGACTTCGGCTACGAGTAACTTAGACTTCGACTACGACTAATTTAGACTTCGGCTACGAGTGACGTAGACTTCGACTACGAGTGACGAAGACTTCGACTACGTGTGAAGTAGACCTCGACTACGAGTGACGTAGACTTTGACTACGACTGACGTAAACTTCGACTACGATTGACGTAGACTTCGACTACGAGTGACGAAGACTTCGACTACGACTGACGTAGACCTCGATTACGAGTGACGTAAACTTCTGCTACGAGTAACGTAGACCTCGACTACGAGTGACGTAGACTTTGACTACGACTGACGTAAACTTCAGCTACGAGTAACGTAGACTTCGACTACGACTGACGTAGACTTCGGCTACGAGTAACGTAGACTTCGACTACGCCTAAAGTAGACTTCGACTACGAGTGACGTAGACTGCGACTACGAGTGACGTAGACTTCGGCTACGAGTAACGTAGACTTCGACTACGACTGACGTAGACTTCGGCTACGAGTAACGTAGACTTCGGCTACGAGTAACGTAGACTTCTGCTACGAGTAACTTAGACTTCGACTACGACTGATTTAGACTTCGGCTACGAGTAATGTAGACTTCGACTACGAGTGACATAGGCTTCGATTACGACTGACGTAGACTTCGTCTCCGAGTGACGTAGACTTCAACTACGAGTGACGTAGACCTCGACTACGAGTGACGTAGACTTCGGCTACCAGTAATGTAGACTTCGACTACGAGTAACGTAGACTTCTGCTACGAGTAACTTAGACTTCGACTACGACTGATTTAGACTTCGGCTACGAGTAATGTAGACTTCGACTACGAGTGACATAGGCTTCGATTACGACTGACGTAGACTTCGACTCCGAGTGACGTAGACTTCAACTACGAGTGACGTAGACCTCGACTACGAGTGACGTAGACTTCGGCTACCAGTAATGTAGACTTCGACTACGAGTAATGTAGACCTCGATTACGAGTGACGTAGACTTTGACTACGACTGACGTAGACTGTGACTACGAGTGACGTAGACTTCGGCTACGAGTAACGTAGACTTCGACTACGACTTACGTAGACTGCGACTACGAGTGACGTAAACTTCGGCTACGAGTAACGTAGACCTCGACTACGAGTGACGTAGACTTTGACTACGACTGACGTAGACTGCGACTACGAGTGACGTAGACTTTGACTACGACTGACGTAGACTGCGACTACGAGTGACGTAAACTTCGGCTACGAGTAACGTAGACCTCGACTACGAGAGACGTAGACTTTGACTACGACTGACGTAGACTGTGACTACGAGTGACGTAGACTTCGGCTACGAGTAACGTAGACTTCAGCTACGAGTGACGTAGACCTCGACTACGAGTGACGTAGACTTCGGCTACGAGTAACGTAGACTTCGACTACGACTGACGTAGACTTCGGCTACGAGTAACGTAGACTTCGGCTACGAGTAACGTAGACTTCGGCTACGAGTAACTTAGACTTCGACTACGACTGATTTAGACTTCGGCTACGAGTAACGTAGACTTCGACTACGAGTGACGAAGACTTCGACTACGACTGACGTAGACCTCGACTACGAGTGACGTAGACTGCGACTACGAGTAACGTAGACTTCGACTACGACTTACGTAGACTGCGACTACGAGTGACGTAAACTTCGGCTACGAGTAACGTAGACCTCGACTACGAGAGACGTAGACTTTGACTACGACTGACGTAGACTGCGACTACGAGTGACGTAGACTTTGACTACGACTGACGTAGACTGCGACTACGAGTGACGTAAACTTCGGCTACGAGTAACGTAGACCTCGACTACGAGAGACGTAGACTTTGACTACGACTGACGTAGACTGTGACTACGAGTGACGTAGACTTCGGCTACGAGTAACGTAGATTTCGACTACGACTTACGTAGACTTCGGCTACGAGTGACGTAGACTTCGAATACGAGTGACGAAGACTTCGACTACGTGTGACGTAGACCTCGACTACGAGTGACGTAGACTTTGACTACGACTGACGTAAACTTCGACTACGAGTGACGTAGACTTCGACTACGACTGACGTAGACTTCGGCTACGAGTAACGTAGACTTCGGCTACGAGTAACGTAGACTTCTGCTACGAGTAACTTAGACTTCGACTACGACTGATTTAGACTTCGGCTACGAGTAATGTAGACTTCGACTACGAGTGACATAGGCTTCGATTACGACTGACGTAGACTTCGTCTCCGAGTGACGTAGACTTCAACTACGAGTGACGTAGACCTCGACTACGAGTGACGTAGACTTCGGCTACCAGTAATGTAGACTTCGACTACGAGTAACGTAGACCTCGATTACGAGTGACGTAGACTTTGACTACGAGTGACGTAGACTTCGGCTACGAGTAACGTAGACTTCGACTACGACTGACGTAGACTTCGGCTACGAGTAACGTAGACTTCGGCTACGAGTAACGTAGACTTCGGCTACGAGTAACTTAGACTTCGACTACGACTGATTTAGACTTCGGCTACGAGTAACGTAGACTTCGACTACGAGTGACGAAGACTTCGACTACGACTGACGTAGACCTCGACTACGAGTGACGTAGACTGCGACTACGAGTAACGTAGACTTCGACTACGACTTACGTAGACTGCGACTACGAGTGACGTAAACTTCGGCTACGAGTAACGTAGACCTCGACTACGAGAGACGTAGACTTTGACTACGACTGACGTAGACTGCGACTACGAGTGACGTAGACTTTGACTACGACTGACGTAGACTTTGACTACGACTGACGTAAACTGCGTCTACGAGTGACGTGGACTTCGGCTACGAGTAACGTAGACTTCGACTACGACTGACGTAGACTTCGGCTACGAGTAACGTAGACTTCAGCTACGAGTAACGTAGACTTCGACTACGACTGACGTAGACTTCGGCTACGAGTAACGTAGACTTCGACTACGAGTGACGAAGACTTCGACTACGACTGACGTAGACCTCGACTACGAGTGACGTAGACTGCGACTACGAGTGACGTAGACTTTGGCTACGAGTAACGTAGACCTCGACTACGAGAGACGTAGACTTTGACTACGACTGACGTAGACTGTGACTACGAGTGACGTAGACTTCGGCTACGAGTAACGTAGACTTCGACTACGACTGACGTAGACTTCGGCTACGAGTAACGTAGACTTCGGCTACGAGTAACGTAGACTTCGGCTACGAGTAACTTAGACTTCGACTACGACTGATTTAGACTTCGGCTACGAGTAACGTAGACTTCGACTACGAGTGACGAAGACTTCGACTACGACTGATTTAGACTTCGGCTACGAGTAACGTAGACTTCGACTACGAGTGACGAAGACTTCGACTACGACTGACGTAGACCTCGACTACGAGTGACGTAGACTGCGACTACGAGTAACGTAGACTTCGACTACGACTTACGAAGACTGCGACTACGAGTGACGTAAACTTCGGCTACGAGTAACGTAGACCTCGGCTACGAGTAACGTAGACCTCGACTACGAGAGACGTAGACTTTGACTACGACTGACGTAGACTGCGACTACGAGTGACGTAGACTTTGACTACGACTGACGTAGACTGCGACTACGAGTGACGTAAACTTCGGCTACGAGTAACGTAGACCTCGACTACGAGAGACGTAGACTTTGACTACGACTGACGTAGACTGTGACTACGAGTGACGTAGACTTCGGCTACGAGTAACGTAGATTTCGACTACGACTTACGTAGACTTCGGCTACGAGAGACGTAGACTTTGACTACGACTGACGTAGACTGCGACTACGAGTGACGTAAACTTCGGCTACGAGTAACGTAGACCTCGACTACGAGAGACGTAGACTTTGACTACGACTGACGTAGACTGTGACTACGAGTGACGTAGACTTCGGCTACGAGTGACGAAGACTTCGACTACGTGTGACGTAGACCTCGACTACGAGTGACGTAGACTTTGACTACGACTGACGTAAACTTCGACTACGAGTGACGTAGACTTCGACTACGAGTGACGAAGACTTCGACTACGACTGACGTAGACCTCGACTACGAGTGACGTAGACTTTGACTACGACTGACGTAAACTGCGTCTACGAGTGACGTGGACTTCGGCTACGAGTAACGTAGACTTCGACTACGACTGACGTAGACTTCGGCTACGAGTAACGTAGACTTCAGCTACGAGTGACGTAGACCTCGACTACGAGTGACGTAGACTTCGGCTACGAGTAACGTAGACTTCGACTACGACTGACGTAGACTTCGGCTACGAGTAACGTAGACTTCGGCTACGAGTAACGTAGACTTCGGCTACGAGTAACTTAGACTTCGACTACGACTGATTTAGACTTCGGCTACGAGTAACGTAGACTTCGACTACGAGTGACGAAGACTTCGACTACGACTGACGTAGACCTCGACTACGAGTGACGTAGACTGCGACTACGAGTGACGTAGACTTTGGCTACGAGTAACGTAGACCTCGACTACGAGAGACGTAGACTTCGACTACGACTGACGTAGACTTCGGCTACGAGTAACGTAGACTTCGACTACGCCTAAAGTAGACTTCGACTACGAGTGACGTAGACTGCGACTACGAGTGACGTAGACTTCGGCTACGAGTAACGTAGACTTCGACTACGACTGACGTAGACTTCGGCTACGAGTAACGTAGACTTCGGCTACGAGTAACGTAGACTTCTGCTACGAGTAACGTAGACCTCGATTACGAGTGACGTAGACTTTGACTACGACTGACGTAGACTGTGACTACGAGTGACGTCGATTTCGACTACGACTGACGTAGACTTCGGCTACGAGTAACGTAGACTTCGGCTACGAGTAACTTAGACTTCGGCTACGAGTAACTTAGACTTCGACTACGACTAATTTAGACTTCGGCTACGAGTGACGTAGACTTCGACTACGAGTGACGAAGACTTCGACTACGTGTGAAGTAGACCTCGACTACGAGTGACGTAGACTTTGACTACGACTGACGTAAACTTCGACTACGATTGACGTAGACTTCGACTACGAGTGACGAAGACTTCGACTACGACTGACGTAGACCTCGACTACGAGTGACGTAGACTGCGACTACGAGTAACGTAGACTTCGACTACGACTTACGTAGACTGCGACTACGAGTGACGTAAACTTCGGCTACGAGTAACGTAGACCTCGACTACGAGAGACGTAGACTTTGACTACGACTGACGTAGACTGCGACTACGAGTGACGTAGACTTTGACTACGACTGACGTAGACTGCGACTACGAGTGACGTAAATTTCGGCTACGAGTAACGTAGACCTCGACTACGAGAGACGTAGACTTTGACTACGACTGACGTAGACTGTGACTACGAGTGACGTAGACTTCGGCTACGAGTAACGTAGATTTCGACTACGACTTACGTAGACTTCGGCTACGAGTGACGTAGACTTCGAATACGAGTGACGAAGACTTCGACTACGTGTGACGTAGACCTCGACTACGAGTGACGTAGACTTTGACTACGACTGACGTAAACTTCGACTACGAGTGACGTAGACTTCGACTACGAGTGACCAAGACTTCGACTACGACTGACGTAGACCTCGACTACGACTGACGTAGACTTCGGCTACGAGTAACGTAGACTTCGACTACGAGTGACGAAGACTTCGACTACGACTGACGTAGACCTCGACTACGAGTGACGTAGACTGCGACTACGAGTGACGTAGTCTTTGGCTACGAGTAACGTAGACCTCGACTACGAGAGACGTAGACTTTGACTACGACTGACGTAGACTGTGACTACGAGTGACGTAGACTTCGGCTACGAGTAACGTAGACTTCGACTACGACTGACGTAGACTTCGGCTACGAGTAACGTAGACTTCGACTACGACTGATTTAGACTTCGGCTACGAGTAACGTAGACTTCGACTACGAGTGACGAAGACTTCGACTACGACTGACGTAGACCTCGACTACGAGTGACGTAGACTGCGACTACGAGTAACGTAGACTTCGACTACGACTTACGTAGACTGCGACTACGAGTGACGTAAACTTCGGCTACGAGTAACGTAGACCTCGACTACGAGAGACGTAGACTTTGACTACGACTGACGTAGACTGCGACTACGAGTGACGTAGACTTTGACTACGACTGACGTAGACTGCGACTACGAGTGACGTAAACTTCGGCTACGAGTAACGTAGACCTCGACTACGAGAGACGTAGACTTTGACTACGACTGACGTAGACTGTGACTACGAGTGACGTAGACTTCGGCTACGAGTAACGTAGATTTCGACTACGACTTACGTAGACTTCGGCTACGAGTGACGTAGACTTCGAATACGAGTGACGAAGACTTCGACTACGTGTGACGTAGACCTCGACTACGAGTGACGTAGACTTTGACTACGACTGACGTAAACTTCGACTACGAGTGACGTAGACTTCGACTACGAGTGACGAAGACTTCGACTACGACTGACGTAGACCTCGACTACGACTTACGTAGACTGCGACTACGAGTGACGTAAACTTCGGCTACGAGTAACGTAGACCTCGACTACGAGAGACGTAGACTTTGACTACGACTGACGTAGACTGCGACTACGAGTGACGTAGACTTTGACTACGACTGACGTAGACTGCGACTACGAGTGACGTAAACTTCGGCTACGAGTAACGTAGACCTCGACTACGAGAGACGTAGACTTTGACTACGACTGACGTAGACTGTGACTACGAGTGACGTAGACTTCGGCTACGAGTAACGTAGATTTCGACTACGACTTACGTAGACTTCGGCTACGAGTGACGTAGACTTCGAATACGAGTGACGAAGACTTCGACTACGTGTGACGTAGACCTCGACTACGAGTGACGTAGACTTTGACTACGACTGACGTAAACTTCGACTACGAGTGACGTAGACTTCGACTACGAGTGACGAAGACTTCGACTACGACTGACGTAGACCTCGACTACGAGTGACGTAGACTTTGACTACGACTGACGTAAACTGCGTCTACGAGTGACGTGGACTTCGGCTACGAGTAACGTAGACTTCGACTACGACTGACGTAGACTTCGGCTACGAGTAACGTAGACTTCAGCTACGAGTGACGTAGACCTCGACTACGAGTGACGTAGACTTCGGCTACGAGTAACGTAGACTTCGACTACGACTGACGTAGACTTCGGCTACGAGTAACGTAGACTTCGGCTACGAGTAACGTAGACTTCGGCTACGAGTAACTTAGACTTCGACTACGACTGATTTAGACTTCGGCTACGAGTAACGTAGACTTCGACTACGACTGACGTAGACTTCGGCTACGAGTGACGTAGACTTCGACTACGAGTGACGTAGGCTTCGATTACGACTGACGTAGACTTCGACTCCGAGTGACGTAGACTTCAACTACGAGTGACGTAGACCTCGACTACGAGTGACGTAGACTTCGGCTACCAGTAACGTAGACTTCGACTACGAGTGACGTAGACTGCGACTACGAGTGACGTAAACTTCGGCTACGAGTAACGTAGACCTCGACTACGAGAGACGTAGACTTTGACTACGACTGACGTAGACTGTGACTACGAGTGACGTAGACTTCGGCTACGAGTAACGTAGACTTCGACTACGACTTACGTAGACTGTGACTACGAGTGACGTAGACTTCGGCTACGAGTAACGTAGACTTCGACTACGACTGACGTGTCGGCTACGAGTAACGTAGACATCGGCTACGAGTAACGTAGACTTCGGCTACGAGTAACTTAGACATCGACTACGAGTGACGTAGGCTTCGATTACGACTGACGTAGACTTCGACTCCGAGTGACGTAGACTTCAACTACTAGTGACGTAGACCTCGACTACGAGTGACGTAGACTTCGGCTACCAGTAACGTAGACTTCGACTACGAGTAACGTAGACCTCGATTACGAGTGACGTAGACTTTGACTACGACTCACGTAGACTTCGGCTACGAGTAACGTAGACTTCGACTACGACTTACGTAGACTGCGACTACGAGTGACGTAAACTTCGGCTACGAGTAACGTAGACCTCAACTACGAGAGACGTAGACTTTGACTACGACTGACGTAGACTGCGACTACGAGTGACGTAGACTGTGACTACGAGTGACGTAGACTTCGGCTACGAGTAACGTAGACTTCGACTATGACTTACGTAGACTGTGACTACGAGTGACGTAGACTTCGGCTACGAGTAACGTAGACTTCGACTACGACTGACGTGTCGGCTACGAGTAACGTAGACATCGGCTACGAGTAACGTAGACTTCGGCTACGAGTAACTTAGACATCGACTACGAGTGACGTAGACTTCGGCTACGAGTAACGTAGACTTCGACTACGACTTACGTAGACTGCGACTACGAGTGACGTAAACTTCGGCTACGAGTAACGTAGACCTCGACTACGAGTGACGTAGACTTCAACTACGAGTGACGTAGACCTCGACTACGAGTGACGTAGACTTTGACTACGACTGACGTAAACTTCGACTACGAGTGACGTAGACTTCGACTACGAGTGACGAAGACTTCGACTACGACTTACGTAGACTTCGGCTACGAGTGACGTAGACTTCGGCTACGAGTAACGTAGACTTCGACTACGACTGACGTGTCGGCTACGAGTAACGTAGACATCGGCTACGAGTAACGTAGACTTCGGCTACGAGTAACTTAGACATCGACTACGAGTGACGTAGACTTCGGCTACGAGTAACGTAGACTTCGACTACGACTTACGTAGACTGCGACTACGAGTGACGTAAACTTCGGCTACGAGTAACGTAGACCTCGACTACGAGTGACGTAGACTTCAACTACGAGTGACGTAGACCTCGACTACGAGTGACGTAGACTTTGACTACGACTGACGTAAACTTCGACTACGAGTGACGTAGACTTCGACTACGAGTGACGAAGACTTCGACTACGACTTACGTAGACTTCGGCTACGAGTGACGTAGACTTCGAATACGAGTGACGAAGACTTCGACTACGTGTGACGTAGACCTCGACTACGAGTGACGTAAACTTCGGCTACGAGTAACGTAGACCTCGACTACGAGTGACGTAGACTTCAACTACGAGTGACGTAGACCTCGACTACGAGTGACGTAGACTTTGACTACGACTGACGTAAACTTCGACTACGAGTGACGTAGACTTCGACTACGAGTGACGAAGACTTCGGCTACGAGTAACGTAGACTTCGACTACGACTTACGTAGACTGCGACTACGAGTGACGTAAACTTCGGCTACGAGTAACGTAGACCTCGACTACGAGAGACGTAGACTTTGACTACGACTGACGTAGACTGCGACTACGAGTGACGTAGACTGTGACTACGAGTGACGTAGACTTCGGCTACGAGTAACGTAGACTTCGACTATGACTTACGTAGACTGTGACTACGAGTGACGTAGACTTCGGCTACGAGTAACGTAGACTTCGACTACGACTGACGTGTCGGCTACGAGTAACGTAGACATCGGCTACGAGTAACGTAGACTTCGGCTACGAGTAACTTAGACATCGACTACGAGTGACGTAGACTTCGGCTACGAGTAACGTAGACTTCGACTACGACTTACGTAGACTGCGACTACGAGTGACGTAAACTTCGGCTACGAGTAACGTAGACCTCGACTACGAGTGACGTAGACTTCAACTACGAGTGACGTAGACCTCGACTACGAGTGACGTAGACTTTGACTACGACTGACGTAAACTTCGACTACGAGTGACGTAGACTTCGACTACGAGTGACGAAGACTTCGACTACGACTTACGTAGACTTCGGCTACGAGTGACGTAGACTTCGAATACGAGTGACGAAGACTTCGACTACGTGTGACGTAGACCTCGACTACGAGTGACGTAGACTTTGACTACGACTGTCGTAAACTTCGACTACGAGTGACGTAGACTTCGACTACGAGTGACGAAGACTTCGACTACGACTGACGTAGACCTCGACTACGAGTGACGTAGACTTTGACTACGACTGACGTAGACTGCGTCTACGAGTGACGTAGACTTCGGCTACGAGTAACGTAGACTTCGACTACGACTGACGTAGACTTCGGCTACGAGTAACGTAGACTTCGGCTACGAGTGACGTAGACCTCGACTACGAGTGACGTACACTTCGGCTACCAGAAACGTAGACTTCGACTACGACTGACGTAGACTTCGACTACGACTGACGTAAACTTCGACTACGACTGACGTAAACTTCGACTACGAGTGACGTAGACTTCGACTACGTGTGACGTAGACCTCGACTACGAGTGACGTAGACTTTGACTACGACTGACGTAAACTTCGGCTACGAGTAACGTAGACTTCGACTACGACTGACGTAGACTTCGGCTACGAGTAACGTAGACTTCGACTACGCCTAAAGTAGACTTCGACTACGAGTGACGCAGACTGCGACTACGAGTGACGTAGATTTCGGCTACGAGTAACGTAGACTTCGACTACGACTGACGTAGACTTCGGCTACGAGTAACGTAGACTTCGGCTACGAGTGACGTAGACTTCGGCTACGAGTAACTTAGACTTCGACTACGACTGATTTAGACTTCGGCTACGAGTAACGTAGACTTCGACTACGAGTGACATAGGCTTCGATTACGAGTGACGTAGACTTCGACTCCGAGTGACGTAGACTTCAACTACGAGTGACGTAGACCTCGACTACGAGTGACGTAGACTTCGGCTACCAGTAATGTAGACTTCGACTACGAGTAATGTAGACCTCGATTACGAGTGACGTAGACTTTGACTACGACTGACGTAGACTGTGACTACGAGTGACGTAGACTTCGGCTACGAGTAACGTAGACTTCGACTACGACTTACGTAGACTGCGACTACGGGTGACGTAAACTTCGGCTACGAGTAACGTAGACCTCGACTACGAGTGACGTAGACTTTGACTACGACTGACGTAGACTGTGACTACGAGTGACGTAGACTTCGGCTACGAGTAACGTAGACTTCGACTACGACTTACGTAGACTGTGACTACGAGTGACGTAGACTTCGGCTACGAGTAACGTAGACTTCGACTACGACTGACGTGTCGGCTACGAGTAACGTAGACATCGGCTACGAGTAACGTAGACTTCGGCTACGAGTAACTTAGACATCGACTACGAGTGACGTAGGCTTCGATTACCACTGACGTAGACTTCGACTCCGAGTGACGTAGACTTCAACTACGAGTGACGTAGACCTCGACTACGAGTGACGTAGACTTCGGCTACCAGTAACGTAGACTTCGACTACAAGTAACGTAGACCTCGATTACGAGTGACGTAGACTTTGACTACGACTCACGTAGACTTCGGCTACGAGTAACGTAGACTTCGACTACGACTTACGTAGACTGCGACTACGAGTGACGTAAACTTCGGCTACGAGTAACGTAGACCTCAACTACGAGAGACGTAGACTTTGACTACGACTGACGTAGACTGCGACTACGAGTGACGTAGACTGTGACTACGAGTGACGTAGACTTCGGCTACGAGTAACGTAGACTTCGACTATGACTTACGTAGACTGTGACTACGAGTGACGTAGACTTCGGCTACGAGTAACGTAGACTTCGACTACGACTGACGTGTCGGCTACGAGTAACGTAGACATCGGCTACGAGTAACGTAGACTTCGGCTACGAGTAACTTAGACATCGACTACGAGTGACGTAGACTTCGGCTACGAGTAACGTAGACTTCGACTACGACTTACGTAGACTGCGACTACGAGTGACGTAAACTTCGGCTACGAGTAACGTAGACCTCGACTACGAGAGACGTAGACTTTGACTACGACTGACGTAGACTACGACTACGAGTGACGTAGACTGTGACTACGAGTGACGTAGACTTCGGCTACGAGTAACGTAGACTTCGACTATGACTTACGTAGACTGTGACTACGAGTGACGTAGACTTCGGCTACGAGTAACGTAGACTTCGACTACGACTGACGTGTCGGCTACGAGTAACGTAGACATCGGCTACGAGTAACGTAGACTTCGGCTACGAGTAACTTAGACATCGACTACGAGTGACGTAGACTTCGGCTACGAGTAACGTAGACTTCGACTACGACTTACGTAGACTGCGACTACGAGTGACGTAAACTTCGGCTACGAGTAACGTAGACCTCGACTACGAGTGACGTAGACTTCAACTACGAGTGACGTAGACCTCGACTACGAGTGACGTAGACTTTGACTACGACTGACGTAAACTTCGACTACGAGTGACGTAGACTTCGACTACGAGTGACGAAGACTTCGACTACGACTTACGTAGACTTCGGCTACGAGTGACGTAGACTTCGAATACGAGTGACGAAGACTTCGACTACGTGTGACGTAGACCTCGACTACGAGTGACGTAGACTTTGACTACGACTGTCGTAAACTTCGACTACGAGTGACGTAGACTTCGACTACGAGTGACGAAGACTTCGACTACGACTGACGTAGACCTCGACTACGAGTGACGTAGACTTTGACTACGACTGACGTAGACTGCGTCCACGAGTGACGTAGACTTCGGCTACGAGTAACGTAGACTTCGACTACGACTGACGTAGACTTCGGCTACGAGTAACGTAGACTTCGGCTACGAGTGACGTAGACCTCGAATACGAGTGACGTACACTTCGGCTACCAGAAACGTAGACTTCGACTACGACTGACGTAGACTTCGACTACGACTGACGTAAACTTCGACTACGACTGACGTAGACTTCGGCTACGAGTAACGTAGACTTCGGCTACGAGTGACGTAGACTTCGGCTACGAGTAACTTAGACTTCGACTACGAGTGACATAGGCTTCGATTACGACTGACGTAGACTTCGACTCCGAGTGACGTAGACTTCAACTACGAGTGACGTAGACCTCGACTACGAGTGACGTAGACTTCGGCTACCAGTAATGTAGACTTCGACTACGAGTAATGTAGACCTCGATTACGAGTGACGTAGACTTTGACTACGACTGACGTAGACTGTGACTACGAGTGACGTAGACTTCGGCTACGAGTAACGTAGACTTCGACTACGACTTACGTAGACTGCGACTACGGGTGACGTAAACTTCGGCTACGAGTAACGTAGACCTCGACTACGAGTGACGTAGACTTTGACTACGACTGACGTAGACTGTGACTACGAGTGACGTAGACTTCGGCTACGAGTAACGTAGACTTCGACTACGACTTACGTAGACTGTGACTACGAGTGACGTAGACTTCGGCTACGAGTAACGTAGACTTCGACTACGACTGACGTGTCGGCTACGAGTAACGTAGACATCGGCTACGAGTAACGTAGACTTCGGCTACGAGTAACTTAGACATCGACTACGAGTGACGTAGGCTTCGATTACCACTGACGTAGACTTCGACTCCGAGTGACGTAGACTTCAACTACGAGTGACGTAGACCTCGACTACGAGTGACGTAGACTTTGACTACGACTGACGTAAACTTCGACTACGAGTGACGTAGACTTCGACTACGAGTGACGAAGACTTCGACTACGACTTACGTAGACTTCGGCTACGAGTGACGTAGACTTCGAATACGAGTGACGAAGACTTCGACTACGTGTGACGTAGACCTCGACTACGAGTGACGTAGACTTTGACTACGACTGTCGTAAACTTCGACTACGACTGACGTAGACTTCGACTACGAGTGACGAAGACTTCGACTACGACTGACGTAGACCTCGACTACGAGTGACGTAGACTTTGACTACGACTGACGTAGACTGCGTCTACGAGTGACGTAGACTTCGGCTACGAGTAACGTAGACTTCGACTACGACTGACGTAGACTTCGGCTACGAGTAACGTAGACTTCGGCTACGAGTGACGTAGACCTCGACTACGAGTGACGTACACTTCGGCTACCAGAAACGTAGACTTCGGCTACGAGTAACTTAGACTTCGACTACGACTGATTTAGACTTCGGCTACGAGTAACGTAGACTTCGACTACGAGTGACATAGGCTTCGATTACGACTGACGTAGACTTCGACTCCGAGTGACGTAGACTTCAACTACGAGTGACGTAGACCTCGACTACGAGTGACGTAGACTTCGGCTACCAGTAATGTAGACTTCGACTACGAGTAATGTAGACCTCGATTACGAGTGACGTAGACTTTGACTACGACTCACGTAGACTTCGGCTACGAGTAACGTAGACTTCGACTACGACTTACGTAGACTGCGACTACGAGTTACGTAAACTTCGGCTACGAGTAACGTAGACCTCGACTACGAGTGACGTAGACTTTGACTACGACTGACGTAGACTGTGACTACGAGTGACGTAGACTTCGGCTACGAGTAACGTAGACTTCGACTACGACTTACGTAGACTGTGACTACGAGTGACGTAGACTTCGGCTACGAGTAACGTAGACTTCGACTACGACTGACGTGTCGGCTACGAGTAACGTAGACATCGGCTACGAGTAACGTAGACTTCGGCTACGAGTAACTTAGACATCGACTACGAGTGACGTATGCTTCGATTACCACTGACGTAGACTTCGACTCCGAGTGACGTAGACTTCAACTACGAGTGACGTAGACCTCGACTACGAGTGACGTAGACTTCGGCTACCAGTAACGTAGACTTCGACTACGAGTAACGTAGACCTCGATTACGAGTGACGTAGACTTTGACTACGACTCACGTAGACTTCGGCTACGAGTAACGTAGACTTCGACTACGACTTACGTAGACTGCGACTACGAGTGACGTAAACTTCGGCTACGAGTAACGTAGACCTCAACTACGAGAGACGTAGACTTTGACTACGACTGACGTAGACTGCGACTACGAGTGACGTAGACTGTGACTACGAGTGACGTAGACTTCGGCTACGAGTAACGTAGACTTCGACTATGACTTACGTAGACTGTGACTACGAGTGACGTAGACTTCGGCTACGAGTAACGTAGACTTCGACTACGACTGACGTGTCGGCTACGAGTAACGTAGACATCGGCTACGAGTAACGTAGACTTCGGCTACGAGTAACTTAGACATCGACTACGAGTGACGTAGACTTCGGCTACGAGTAACGTAGACTTCGACTACGACTTACGTAGACTGCGACTACGAGTGACGTAAACTTCGGCTACGAGTAACGTAGACCTCGACTACGAGTGACGTAGACTTCAACTACGAGTGACGTAGACCTCGACTACGAGTGACGTAGACTTTGACTACGACTGACGTAAACTTCGACTACGAGTGACGTAGACTTCGACTACGAGTGACGAAGACTTCGACTACGACTTACGTAGACTTCGGCTACGAGTGACGTAGACTTCGAATACGAGTGACGAAGACTTCGACTACGTGTGACGTAGACCTCGACTACGAGTGACGTAGACTTTGACTACGACTGTCGTAAACTTCGACTACGACTGACGTAGACTTCGACTACGAGTGACGAAGACTTCGACTACGACTGACGTAGACCTCGACTACGAGTGATGTAGACTTTGACTACGACTGACGTAGACTGCGTCTACGAGTGACGTAGACTTCGGCTACGAGTAACGTAGACTTCGACTACGACTGACGAAGACTTCGGCTACGAGTAACGTAGACTTCGGCTACGAGTGACGTAGACCTCGACTACGAGTGACGTACACTTCGGCTACCAGAAACGTAGACTTCGACTACGACTGACGTAGACTTCGACTACGACTGACGTAAACTTCGACCACGACTGACGTAAACTTCGACTACGAGTGACGTAGACTTCGACTACGTGTGACGTAGACCTCGACTACGAGTGACGTAGACTTTGACTACGACTGACGTAAACTTCGGCTACGAGTAACGTAGACTTCGACTACGACTGACGTAGACTTCGGCTACGAGTAACGTAGACTTCGACTATGCCTAAAGTAGACTTCGACTACGAGTGACGCAGACTGCGACTACGAGTGACATAGACTTCGGCTACGAGTAACGTAGACTTCGACTACGACTGACGTAGACTTCGACTACGACTTACGTAGACTGGGACTACGGGTGACGTAAACTTCGGCTACGAGTAACGTAGACCTCGACTACGAGTGACGTAGACTTCAACTACGAGTGACGTAGACCTCGACTACGAGTGACGTAAACTTCGGCTACGAGTAACGTAGACCTCGACTACGAGTGACGAAGACTTCGACTACGTGTGACGTAGACCTCGACTACGAGTGACGTAGACTTCAACTACGAGTGACGTAGACCTCGACTACGAGTGACGTAGACTTTGACTACGACTGACGTAGACTTCAACTACGAGTGACGTAGACCTCGACTACGAGTGACGTAGACTTTGACTACGACTGACGTAAACTTCGACTACGAGTGACGTAGACTTCGACTACGAGTGACGAAGACTTCGGCTACGAGTAACGTAGACTTCGACTACGACTTACGTAGACTGCGACTACGAGTGACGTAAACTTCGGCTACGAGTAACGTAGACCTCGACTACGAGAGACGTGGACTTTGACTACGACTGACGTAGACTGCGACTACGAGTGACGTAGACTGTGACTACGAGTGACGTAGACTTCGGCTACGAGTAACGTAGACTTCGACTATGACTTACGTAGACTGTGACTACGAGTGACGTAGACTTCGGCTACGAGTAACGTAGACTTCGACTACGACTGACGTGTCGGCTACGAGTAACGTAGACATCGGCTACGAGTAACGTAGACTTCGGCTACGAGTAACTTAGACATCGACTACGAGTGACGTAGACTTCGGCTACGAGTAACGTAGACTTCGACTACGACTTACGTAGACTGCGACTACGAGTGACGTAAACTTCGGCTACGAGTAACGTAGACCTCGACTACGAGTGACGTAGACTTCAACTACGAGTGACGTAGACCTCGACTACGAGTGACGTAGACTTTGACTACGACTGACGTAAACTTCGACTACGAGTGACGTAGACTTCGACTACGAGTGACGAAGACTTCGACTACGACTTACGTAGACTTCGGCTACGAGTGACGTAGACTTCGAATACGAGTGACGAAGACTTCGACTACGTGTGACGTAGACCTCGACTACGAGTGACGTAGACTTTGACTACGACTGTCGTAAACTTCGACTACGACTGACGTAGACTTCGACTACGAGTGACGAAGACTTCGACTACGACTGACGTAGACCTCGACTACGAGTGACGTAGACTTTGACTACGACTGACGTAGACTGCGTCTACGAGTGACGTAGACTTCGGCTACGAGTAACGTAGACTTCGACTACGACTGACGTAGACTTCGGCTACGAGTAACGTAGACTTCGGCTACGAGTGACGTAGACCTCGACTACGAGTGACGTACACTTCGGCTACCAGAAACGTAGACTTCGACTACGACTGACGTAGACTTCGACTACGACTGACGTAAACTTCGACTACGACTGACGTAAACTTCGACTACGAGTGACGTAGACTTCGACTACGTGTGACGTAGACCTCGACTACGAGTGACGTAGACTTTGACTACGACTGACGTAAACTTCGGCTACGAGTAACGTAGACTTCGACTACGACTGACGTAGACTTCGGCTACGAGTAACGTAGACTTCGACTACGCCTAAAGTAGACTTCGACTACGAGTGACGCAGACTGCGACTACGAGTGACGTAGACTTCGGCTACGAGTAACGTAGACTTCGACTACGACTGACGTAGACTTCGGCTACGAGTAACGTAGACTTCGGCTACGAGTGACGTAGACTTCGGCTACGAGTAACTTAGTCTTCGACTACGACTGATTTAGACTTCGGCTACGAGTAACGTAGACTTCGACTACGAGTGACATAGGCTTCGATTACGACTGACGTAGACTTCGACTCCGAGTGACGTAAACTTCAACTACGAGTGACGTAGACCTCGACTACGAGTGACGTAGACTTCGGCTACCAGTAATGTAGACTTCGACTACGAGTAATGTAGACCTCGATTACGAGTGACGTAGACTTTGACTACGACTGACGTAGACTGTGACTACGAGTGACGTAGACTTCGGCTACGAGTAACGTAGACATCGGCTGCGAGTGACGTAGACTTCAACTACGAGTGACGTAGACCTCGACTACGAGTGACGTAGACTTTGACTACGACTTACGTAGACTTCGACTACGAGTGACGTAGACTTCGACTACGAGTGACGAAGACTTCGACTACGTGTGACGTAGACCTCGACTACGAGTGACGTAGACTTTGACTACGACTGACGTAAACTTCGACTACGAGTGACGTAGACTTCGACTACGAGTGACGAAGACTTCAACTACGACTGACGTAGACTTCGACTACGAGTGACGAAGACTTCGACTACGACTGACGTAAACCTCGATTACGAGTGACGTAAACTTCTGCTACGAGTAACGTAGACCTCGACTACGAGTGACGTAGACTTTGACTACGACTGACGTAGACTGTGACTACGAGTGCCGTAGACTTCGACTACGAGTGACGAAGTCTTCAACTACGACTGACGTAGACTGCGACTACGAGTGACGTAGACTTTGGCTACGACTTACATAGACTGTGACTACGAGTGACGTAGACTTCGGCTACGAGTAACGTAGACTTCGACTACGACTGACGTAGACTTCGGCTACGAGTAACGTAGACATCGGCTACGAGTGACGTAGACTTCAACTACGAGTGACGTAGACCTCGACTACGAGTGACATAGACTTCGGCTACCAGTAACGTAGCCTTCGACTACGAGTAATGTAGACCTCGATTACGACTTACGTAGACTTCGACTACGTGTGACGTAGACCTCGACTACGAGTGACGTAGACTTTGACTACGACTGACGTAAACTTCGACTACGAGTGACGTAGACTTCGACTACGAGTGACGTAGACTTCAACTACGACTGACGTAGACTTCGGCTACGAGTAACGTAGACTTCGACTACGACTTACGTAGACTGCGACTACGAGTGACGTAGACTTTGACTACGACTTACGTAGACTGTGACTACGAGTGACGTAGACTTCGGCTACGAGTAACGTAGACTTCGACTACGACTGACGTAGACTTCGGCTACGAGTAACGTAGACATCGGCTACGAGTGACGTAGACTTCAACTACGAGTGACGTAGACCTCGACTACGAGTGACATAGACTTCGGCTACCAGTAACGTAGACTTCGACTACGAGTAACGTAGACCTCGATTACGACTTACGTAGACTTCGGCTACGAGTGACGTAGACTTCGACTACGAGTGACGTAGACCTCGATTACGAGTGACGTAAACTTCTGCTACGAGTAACGTAGACCTCGACTACGAGTGACGTAGACTTTGACTACGACTGACGTAGACTGTGACTACGAGTGACGTAGACTTCTTCTACGAGTAACGTAGACTTCGACTACGACTTACGTAGACTGTGACTACGAGTGACGTAGACTTCGGCTACGAGTAACGTAGACTTCGACTACGACTGACGTAGACTTCGGCTACGTTTAACGTAGACATCGGCTACGAGTAACGTAGACTTCGGCTACGAGTAACTTAGACATCGACTACGAGTGACGTAGGCTTCGATTACGACTGACGTAGACTTCGACTCCGAGTGACGTAGACTTCAACTACGAGTGACGTAGACCTCGACTACGAGTGACGTAGACTTCGGCTACCATTAACGTAGACTTCGACTACGAGTAACGTAGACCTCGATTACGAGTGACGTAGACTTTGACTACGACTGACGTAGACTGCGACTACGAGTGACGTAGACTTCGGCTACGAGTAACGTAGACTTCGACTACGACTTACGTAGACTTCGGCTACGAGTAACTTAGACTTCGGCTATGAGTAACTTAGACTTCGACTACGACTAATTTATACTTCGGCTACGAGAGACGTAGACTTTGACTACGACTGACGTAGACTGCGACTACGAGTGACGTAGACTTTGGCTACGAGTAACGTAGACTTTGACTACGACTGACGTAGACTGCGACTACGAGTGACGTAGACTTTGGCTACGAGTAACGTAGACCTCGACTACGAGAGACGTAGACTTTGACTACGACTGACGTAGACTGTGACTACGAGTGACGTAGACTTCGGCTACGAGTAACGTAGACTTCGACTACGACTTACGTAGACTTCGGCTACGAGTGACGTAGACTTCGACTACGAGTAACGTAGACTTCGGCTATGAGTAACTTAGACTTCGGCTATGAGTAACTTAGACTTCAACTACGACTAATTTATACTTCGGCTACGAGAGACGTAGACTTTGACTACGACTGACGTAGACTGCGACTACGAGTGACGTAGACTTTGGCTACGAGTAACGTAGACCTCGACTACGAGAGACGTAGACTTTGACTACGACTGACGTAGACTGCGACTACGAGTGACGTAGACTTTGGCTACGAGTGACGTAGACCTCGACTATGAGTAACGTAGACTTCGACTACGACTTACGTAGACTGTGACTACGAGTGACGTAGACTTCGGCTACGAGTAACGTAGACTTCGACTGCGACTGACGTAGACTTCGGCTACGAGTAACGTAGACATCGGCTACGAGTGACGTAGACTTCAACTACGAGTGACGTAGACCTCGACTACGAGTGACATAGACTTCGGCTACCAGTAACGTAGACTTCGACTACGAGTAACGTAGACCTCGATTACGACTTACGTAGACTTCGGCTACGAGTGACGGAGACTTTGACTACGACTGACGTAGACTTTGACTACGACTGACGTAGACTGTGACTACGAGTGACGTAGACTTCGACTACGAGTAACGTAGAATTCGACTACGACTTACGTAGACTTCGGCTACGAGTAACTTAGACTTCGACTACGACTGATTTAGACTTCGGCTACGAGTGACGTAGACTTTGACTACGACTGACGTAGACTGTGACTACGAGTGACGTAGACTTCGGCTACGAGTAACGTAGACTTCGACTACGACTTACGTAGACTTCGGCTACGAGTAACGTAGACTTCGACTGCGCCTAAAGTAGAAGTCGACTACGACTGACGTAGACTTCGGCTACGAGTGACGTAGACTTTGACTACGACTGAAGTAGACTGCGACTACGAGTGACGTAGACTTCGGCTACGAGTAACGTAGACTTTGACTACGACTGACGTAGACTTCGGCTACGAGTGACGTATACTTCGGCTACGAGTAACGTAGACTTCGACTACGACTGACGTATACTTCGACTACGATAAATCATAAGTAATCGATATCAATAAATCATAAGTTATCGATAAACGACGACAACGATAACATCGATAAATCATAGGTTATCGATATGTTCAAGTCATAATAAGTTATAAATATCGATAAATAATATGTTATCGATAAATCATAAGTTATCGATAAATTATGAATTATCGATATCGATATCGATCAGGTTTGATTAGCTCAGGTCAGGTTAGGTTAGCTCAGGTTAGGTTAGCTCAGGTTAGGTTAGCTCAGGTTAGGTTAGCTCAGGTTAGGTTAGCTCAGGTTAGGTTAGCTCAGGTTAGGTTAGCTCAGGTTAGGTTAGCTCAGGTTAGGTTAGCTCAGGTTAGGTTAGCTCAGGTTAGGTTATTTCAGGTTAGGTTAGCTCAGGTTAGGTTAGCTCAGGTTAGGTTAGCTCAGGTTAGGTTAGCTCAGGTTAGGTTAGCTCAGGTTAGGTTAGCTCAGGTTAGGTTAGCTCAGGTTAGGTTAGCTCAGGTTAGGTTAGCTCAGGTTAGGTTAGCTCAGGTTAGGTTAGCTCAGGTTAGGTTAGCTCAGGTTAGGTTAGCTCAGGTTAGGTTAGCTCAGGTTAGGTTAGCTCAGGTTAGGTTAGCTCAGGTTAGGTTAGCTCAGGTTAGGTTAGCTCAGGTTAGGTTAGCTCAGGTTAGGTTAGCTCAGGTTAGGTTAGCTCAGGTTAGGTTAGGTCA
Source organism: Hoplodrina ambigua (assembly GCA_949774945.1). Lineage (NCBI taxonomy): Eukaryota > Metazoa > Arthropoda > Insecta > Lepidoptera > Noctuidae > Hoplodrina > Hoplodrina ambigua. Next base: position 17,130,533 of record OX458966.1, read on the forward strand.
GGTTAGGTTAGGTCAGGTTAGGTTAGGTTAGGTTAGGTTAGGTTAGGTTAGGTTAGGTTAGGTTAGGTTAGGTTAGGTTAGGTTAGGTTAGGTTAGGTTAGGTTAGGTTAGGTTAGGTTAGGTTAGGTTAGGTTAGGTTAGGTTAGGTTAGGTTAGGTTAGGTTAGGTTAGGTTAGGTTAGGTTAGGTTAGGTTAGGTTAGGTTAGGTTAGGTTAGGTTAGGTTAGGTTAGGTTAGGTTAGGTTAGGTTAGGTTAGGTTAGGTTAGGTTAGGTTAGGTTAGGTTAGGTTAGGTTAGGTTAGGTTAGGTTAGGTTAGGTTAGGTTAGGTTAGGTTAGGTTAGGTTAGGTTAGGTTAGGTTAGGTTAGGTTAGGTTAGGTTAGGTTAGGTTAGGTTAGGTTAGGTTAGGTTAGGTTAGGTTAGGTTAGGTTAGGTTAGGTTAGGTTAGGTTAGGTTAGGTTAGGTTAGGTTAGGTTAGGTTAGGTTAGGTTAGGTTAGGTTAGGTTAGGTTAGGTTAGGTTAGGTTAGGTTAGGTTAGGTTAGGTTAGGTTAGGTTAGGTTAGGTTAGGTTAGGTTAGGTTAGGTTAGGTTAGGTTAGGTTAGGTTAGGTTAGGTTAGGTTAGGTTAGGTTAGGTTAGGTTAGGTTAGGTTAGGTTAGGTTAGGTTAGGTTAGGTTAGGTTAGGTTAGGTTAGGTTAGGTTAGGTTAGGTTAGGTTAGGTTAGGTTAGGTTAGGTTAGGTTAGGTTAGGTTAGGTTAGGTTAGGTTAGGTTAGGTTAGGTTAGGTTAGGTTAGGTTAGGTTAGGTTAGGTTAGGTTAGGTTAGGTTAGGTTAGGTTAGGTTAGGTTAGGTTAGGTTAGGTTAGGTTAGGTTAGGTTAGGTTAGGTTAGGTTAGGTTAGGTTAGGTTAGGTTAGGTTAGGTTAGGTTAGGTTAGGTTAGGTTAGGTTAGGTTAGGTTAGGTTAGGTTAGGTTAGGTTAGGTTAGGTTAGGTTAGGTTAGGTTAGGTTAGGTTAGGTTAGGTTAGGTTAGGTTAGGTTAGGTTAGGTTAGGTTAGGTTAGGTTAGGTTAGGTTAGGTTAGGTTAGGTTAGGTTAGGTTAGGTTAGGTTAGGTTAGGTTAGGTTAGGTTAGGTTAGGTTAGGTTAGGTTAGGTTAGGTTAGGTTAGGTTAGGTTAGGTTAGGTTAGGTTAGGTTAGGTTAGGTTAGGTTAGGTTAGGTTAGGTTAGGTTAGGTTAGGTTAGGTTAGGTTAGGTTAGGTTAGGTTAGGTTAGGTTAGGTTAGGTTAGGTTAGGTTAGGTTAGGTTAGGTTAGGTTAGGTTAGGTTAGGTTAGGTTAGGTTAGGTTAGGTTAGGTTAGGTTAGGTTAGGTTAGGTTAGGTTAGGTTAGGTTAGGTTAGGTTAGGTTAGGTTAGGTTAGGTTAGGTTAGGTTAGGTTAGGTTAGGTTAGGTTAGGTTAGGTTAGGTTAGGTTAGGTTAGGTTAGGTTAGGTTAGGTTAGGTTAGGTTAGGTTAGGTTAGGTTAGGTTAGGTTAGGTTAGGTTAGGTTAGGTTAGGTTAGGTTAGGTTAGGTTAGGTTAGGTTAGGTTAGGTTAGGTTAGGTTAGGTTAGGTTAGGTTAGGTTAGGTTAGGTTAGGTTAGGTTAGGTTAGGTTAGGTTAGGTTAGGTTAGGTTAGGTTAGGTTAGGTTAGGTTAGGTTAGGTTAGGTTAGGTTAGGTTAGGTTAGGTTAGGTTAGGTTAGGTTAGGTTAGGTTAGGTTAGGTTAGGTTAGGTTAGGTTAGGTTAGGTTAGGTTAGGTTAGGTTAGGTTAGGTTAGGTTAGGTTAGGTTAGGTTAGGTTAGGTTAGGTTAGGTTAGGTTAGGTTAGGTTAGGTTAGGTTAGGTTAGGTTAGGTTAGGTTAGGTTAGGTTAGGTTAGGTTAGGTTAGGTTAGGTTAGGTTAGGTTAGGTTAGGTTAGGTTAGGTTAGGTTAGGTTAGGTTAGGTTAGGTTAGGTTAGGTTAGGTTAGGTTAGGTTAGGTTAGGTTAGGTTAGGTTAGGTTAGGTTAGGTTAGGTTAGGTTAGGTTAGGTTAGGTTAGGTTAGGTTAGGTTAGGTTAGGTTAGGTTAGGTTAGGTTAGGTTAGGTTAGGTTAGGTTAGGTTAGGTTAGGTTAGGTTAGGTTAGGTTAGGTTAGGTTAGGTTAGGTTAGGTTAGGTTAGGTTAGGTTAGGTTAGGTTAGGTTAGGTTAGGTTAGGTTAGGTTAGGTTAGGTTAGGTTAGGTTAGGTTAGGTTAGGTTAGGTTAGGTTAGGTTAGGTTAGGTTAGGTTAGGTTAGGTTAGGTTAGGTTAGGTTAGGTTAGGTTAGGTTAGGTTAGGTTAGGTTAGGTTAGGTTAGGTTAGGTTAGGTTAGGTTAGGTTAGGTTAGGTTAGGTTAGGTTAGGTTAGGTTAGGTTAGGTTAGGTTAGGTTAGGTTAGGTTAGGTTAGGTTAGGTTAGGTTAGGTTAGGTTAGGTTAGGTTAGGTTAGGTTAGGTTAGGTTAGGTTAGGTTAGGTTAGGTTAGGTTAGGTTAGGTTAGGTTAGGTTAGGTTAGGTTAGGTTAGGTTAGGTTAGGTTAGGTTAGGTTAGGTTAGGTTAGGTTAGGTTAGGTTAGGTTAGGTTAGGTTAGGTTAGGTTAGGTTAGGTTAGGTTAGGTTAGGTTAGGTTAGGTTAGGTTAGGTTAGGTTAGGTTAGGTTAGGTTAGGTTAGGTTAGGTTAGGTTAGGTTAGGTTAGGTTAGGTTAGGTTAGGTTAGGTTAGGTTAGGTTAGGTTAGGTTAGGTTAGGTTAGGTTAGGTTAGGTTAGGTTAGGTTAGGTTAGGTTAGGTTAGGTTAGGTTAGGTTAGGTTAGGTTAGGTTAGGTTAGGTTAGGTTAGGTTAGGTTAGGTTAGGTTAGGTTAGGTTAGGTTAGGTTAGGTTAGGTTAGGTTAGGTTAGGTTAGGTTAGGTTAGGTTAGGTTAGGTTAGGTTAGGTTAGGTTAGGTTAGGTTAGGTTAGGTTAGGTTAGGTTAGGTTAGGTTAGGTTAGGTTAGGTTAGGTTAGGTTAGGTTAGGTTAGGTTAGGTTAGGTTAGGTTAGGTTAGGTTAGGTTAGGTTAGGTTAGGTTAGGTTAGGTTAGGTTAGGTTAGGTTAGGTTAGGTTAGGTTAGGTTAGGTTAGGTTAGGTTAGGTTAGGTTAGGTTAGGTTAGGTTAGGTTAGGTTAGGTTAGGTTAGGTTAGGTTAGGTTAGGTTAGGTTAGGTTAGGTTAGGTTAGGTTAGGTTAGGTTAGGTTAGGTTAGGTTAGGTTAGGTTAGGTTAGGTTAGGTTAGGTTAGGTTAGGTTAGGTTAGGTTAGGTTAGGTTAGGTTAGGTTAGGTTAGGTTAGGTTAGGTTAGGTTAGGTTAGGTTAGGTTAGGTTAGGTTAGGTTAGGTTAGGTTAGGTTAGGTTAGGTTAGGTTAGGTTAGGTTAGGTTAGGTTAGGTTAGGTTAGGTTAGGTTAGGTTAGGTTAGGTTAGGTTAGGTTAGGTTAGGTTAGGTTAGGTTAGGTTAGGTTAGGTTAGGTTAGGTTAGGTTAGGTTAGGTTAGGTTAGGTTAGGTTAGGTTAGGTTAGGTTAGGTTAGGTTAGGTTAGGTTAGGTTAGGTTAGGTTAGGTTAGGTTAGGTTAGGTTAGGTTAGGTTAGGTTAGGTTAGGTTAGGTTAGGTTAGGTTAGGTTAGGTTAGGTTAGGTTAGGTTAGGTTAGGTTAGGTTAGGTTAGGTTAGGTTAGGTTAGGTTAGGTTAGGTTAGGTTAGGTTAGGTTAGGTTAGGTTAGGTTAGGTTAGGTTAGGTTAGGTTAGGTTAGGTTAGGTTAGGTTAGGTTAGGTTAGGTTAGGTTAGGTTAGGTTAGGTTAGGTTAGGTTAGGTTAGGTTAGGTTAGGTTAGGTTAGGTTAGGTTAGGTTAGGTTAGGTTAGGTTAGGTTAGGTTAGGTTAGGTTAGGTTAGGTTAGGTTAGGTTAGGTTAGGTTAGGTTAGGTTAGGTTAGGTTAGGTTAGGTTAGGTTAGGTTAGGTTAGGTTAGGTTAGGTTAGGTTAGGTTAGGTTAGGTTAGGTTAGGTTAGGTTAGGTTAGGTTAGGTTAGGTTAGGTTAGGTTAGGTTAGGTTAGGTTAGGTTAGGTTAGGTTAGGTTAGGTTAGGTTAGGTTAGGTTAGGTTAGGTTAGGTTAGGTTAGGTTAGGTTAGGTTAGGTTAGGTTAGGTTAGGTTAGGTTAGGTTAGGTTAGGTTAGGTTAGGTTAGGTTAGGTTAGGTTAGGTTAGGTTAGGTTAGGTTAGGTTAGGTTAGGTTAGGTTAGGTTAGGTTAGGTTAGGTTAGGTTAGGTTAGGTTAGGTTAGGTTAGGTTAGGTTAGGTTAGGTTAGGTTAGGTTAGGTTAGGTTAGGTTAGGTTAGGTTAGGTTAGGTTAGGTTAGGTTAGGTTAGGTTAGGTTAGGTTAGGTTAGGTTAGGTTAGGTTAGGTTAGGTTAGGTTAGGTTAGGTTAGGTTAGGTTAGGTTAGGTTAGGTTAGGTTAGGTTAGGTTAGGTTAGGTTAGGTTAGGTTAGGTTAGGTTAGGTTAGGTTAGGTTAGGTTAGGTTAGGTTAGGTTAGGTTAGGTTAGGTTAGGTTAGGTTAGGTTAGGTTAGGTTAGGTTAGGTTAGGTTAGGTTAGGTTAGGTTAGGTTAGGTTAGGTTAGGTTAGGTTAGGTTAGGTTAGGTTAGGTTAGGTTAGGTTAGGTTAGGTTAGGTTAGGTTAGGTTAGGTTAGGTTAGGTTAGGTTAGGTTAGGTTAGGTTAGGTTAGGTTAGGTTAGGTTAGGTTAGGTAGGTTAG